>JAGIQG010000005.1:29840-164884 GCA_024679065.1 Sphyrna mokarran
CCCTCACACTGTGAGACAGCAGTGTGAATCACTGTGTCACCGTGCTGCCCCGGGTCCCTCACACTGTGAGACAGCAGTATGAATCACTGTGTCAACGTGCTGCCCCGGGTCCCTGGCACTGTGAGACAGCAGTGTGAATCACTGTGTCACCACGCTGCCCCGGGTCCCTGGCACTCTCTCCTTTCCTTCTCCATGAACGGTATTCTTTGTCTGTACAGCGTGCAAGAAACAATACTTTTTACTGTATGTTACAACGTGACAATAATAAATCAGGTCAAAAATTGATCAAGCTGTAACATTCCTCCCAACATTGCTGCATTCTCACCTCGTATAACAGTTCAAATTCACATCAAAGTTCCAGACTTCTTGTCTGGACCAGCGGTTAGAAATCTCTCCATTTAACTCTTCCTAAACCACGTTTGACAGAGAACCTTCAGAAAACTCATTCACTACAGGCTCCCTTTGCCCACAGTAAGTACAGGAGGTGGGATACCTTCCCTATCACCGCCACTCTTCCACGGATACACCCCGGAATCTGTTTCCGAGTGAAGCAGTCATTCAGGAGAGACCTTTCACTGTGACCAGCTGGGATAAGGATTTAAACGATAGCCTGTGCTCAGTCAGATCCCAGGGAATACTGCAAAAACCATCACCCTCAATTCAATTACTTTCCCTTACCTCTGAATCCCATAGTCCACAATATTCCATCGAAGATTAGCAATCCAACATCCCAATACACTCAATCCCCTTCTGTTCCCACCCACTGGACACAATCCCAATCCCCTTCCCGTTCACTCCCACTGTACACAATCCCAATCCCCTTCCCGTTCACACCCACTGTACACAATCCCAATCCCCTTCCCGTTCACTCCCACTGTACACAATCCCAATCCCCTTCCCGTTCATTCCCACTGTACACAATCCCAATCCCCTTCCCGTTCACTCCCACTGTACACAATCCCAATCCCAAACCCCTTCCCGTTCACTCCTACTGTACACAATCCCAATCCCCTTCCCGTTCACTCCCACTGTACACAATCCCAATCTCCTTCCCGTTCACTCCCACTGTACACAATCCCAATCCCCTTCCCGTTCACTCCCACTGTACACAATCCCAATCCCCTTCCCGTTCACTCCCACTGTACACAATCCCAATCCCCTTCCCGTTCACTCCCACTGTACACAATCCCCAATCCCCTTCCCGTTCACTCCCACTGTACACAATCCCAATCCCATTCACTCCCACTCTACACAATCCCAATCCCCTTCCTGTTCACTCCCACTGTACACAATCCCCAATCCCCTTCCCGTTCACTCCCACTGTACGCAATCCCAATCCCGTTCACTCCCACTCTACACAATCCCAATCCCCTTCCTGTTCACTCCCACTGTACACAATCCCCAATCCCCTTCCCGTTCACTCCCACTGTACACAATCCCAATCCCTTCCCGTTCACTCCCATGTACACAATCCCAATCCCCTTCCCGTTCACTCCCACTCTACACAATCCCAATCCCCTTCCCGTTCACCCACTCTCCACAATCCCAATCCCTTCCGTTCACTCCCACTGTACACAAATCCCAATTCCCCTTCCCGTTCACTCCCACTCTACACCAATCCAATACCCTTCCCGTTCACTCCCACTGTACACAATCCCCAATCCTTCCGTTCACTCCCACTGTACACAATCCCCAATCCCCTTCCCCCCCCCCCCGTTCACTCCCACTGTACACATCCCCAATCCCCTTCCCGTTCACTCCCACTGTACACAATCCCAATCCCCTTCCCGTTCACTCCCACTGTACACAATCCCAATCCCCTTCCCGTTCACTCCCACTGTACACAATCCCAATCCCCTTCCCGTTCACTCCCACTGTACACAATCCCAATCCCCTTCCCGTTCACTCCCACTGTACACAATCCCAATCCCCTTCCCGTTCACTCCCACTGTACACAATCCCAATCCCCTTCCCGTTCACTCCCACTGTACACAATCCTAATCCTCTTCCCGTTCACTCCCACTGTACACAATCCCAATCCCCTTCCCGTTCACTCCCACTGTACACAATAAACCTGTACACTCCCAATCCCCTTCCCGTTCACCACCACTGTACCAATACCACAATCCCCTTCCCGTTCACTCCCACTGTACACTGCCCAATCCCTCTTCCCGTTCACTCCCACTGTACACCAATCCCCAATCCCCTTCCCGTCCAACACAATCCCAATCCCCTTCCCGTTCACTCCCACTGTACACAATCCCAAATCCCTTCCCGTTCACTCCCACTGTACACAATCCCAAATCCCTTCCCGTTCACTCCCACTGTACACAATCCCAATCCCCTTCCCGTTCACTCCCACTGTACACAATCCCAATCCCCTTCCCGTTCACTCCCACTGTACACAATCCCAATCCTCTTCCCGTTCACTCCCACTGTACACAATCCCAATCCTCTTCCCGTTCACTCCCACTGTACACAATCTAGGACTAGGGAACTACAGGGACTGGGAACATCTGGAATGTGGTGCTTATTCAAGGAGCAGCTGCTGCGAGTCCTTGATAAGTATGTCCCTGTCAGGCAGGGAGGAAATGGACGAGTAAGAGAGCCTTGGTGTACGAAAAAAGTTGATTTGCTGGTTAAGAAGAAAAAGGAGGCTTATGTCAGGATGAGGCTTGAAGGCTCAGTTAGTGCAATGGATAGCTATAGATTAGCCAGGAAGGAGGTAAAAGTGAATTGAGGAGAGCTAAGAGGGGACACGAGAAGATGTTGGCTGATAGGATTAAGGAGAATCCTAAAGCTTTCTTTCGATATGTTAAGAATAGAAGATTGGTTAGGGCAAGATTAGGGCCAGTCATAGACAGCAGTGGGAAGTTGTGCGTGGAGCCTGAAGAGATTGGTGAGGCACTGAATAAATATTTCTCTTCGGTATTCACGCAGAGTGCTGGAAATGTAGCTATGGAGAGCACTGAGGTACAGGGTTGCAAATTGGGAAGTATTGTAGTAGATAGGGAGGATGTGTTAGAAATTCTCGAGGGTTTGAAGTTGGATAAGTCCCCTGGGCCGGACGGGATTTACCCTAGGATTCTCTGGGAGGCAAGAGAGGAGATTGCAGAGCCTCTGGCTCTGATCTTCAGGTCCTCGTTGGTTACGGGTGTGGTTCCGGAGGACTGGAGGATAGCGAATGTGGTCCCATTGTTTAAGAAGGGGAAGAGAGACCTTCCGGGAATTATAGGCCAGTGAGTCTTACTTCTGTTGTGGGCAAGGTATTGGAGAGAATTATTAGGGATAGGATTTATAGTTATTTAGAGAGAAATGAATTGATTGGGGATAGTCAGCATGGTTTCGTGAAGGGTAGGTCATGCCTTACTAACCTCATTGAGTTTTTTGAAAAAGTGACCAGAGAGGTGGATGGGGGTAAGGCGGTTGATGTAGTATATATGGACTTTAGTAAGGCTTTTGATAAGGTGGCCCATGGAAGACTTCTACAGAAAATGCAGATGTGTGGAATAGAGGGTGATTTAGCTAATTGGATTAGGAATTGGCTGGCAGATAGAAGACAGAGGGTGGTGGTTGATGGGAGATATTCATCGTGGAGTTCGGTGACGAGTGGTGTGCCTCAGGGGTCTGTTTTGGGGCCCCTGCTGTTTGTAATTTTTATAAATGATCTGGATGAGGGTATTGAGGGATGGATCAGTAAATTTGCAGATGACACTAAAGTTGGTGGAGTGGTAGATAGTGAAGAGGGGTGTTTTAGTTTACAGAGTGACTTGGACAAGTTGCAGAGCTGGGCCGAGAGGTGGCAAATGGAGTTTAATGTGGAAAAGTGTGAGGTAATGCACTTTGGCAGGAACAATAAATGTGTAGAGTATAGGGCTAATGGTAGGGCTCTTAATAGTGTTGAGGAACAGAAGGATCTTGGTGTATGTGTCAATAGATCCCTGAAAGTAGGCAGTCAAGTGGATAAAGTTGTTAAGAAGGCTTATGGAGTCTTAGCTTTTATTGGTAGGGGGATTGAATTTAGAGAGCAGCATCATGTTGCAGCTGTACAAAACTCTAGTGCGGCCGCACTTGGAGTATTGTGTGCAGTTCTGGTCGCCACATTATAAGAAAGATGTGGAGGCATTGGAGAGGGTACAGAGGAGGTTTACTAGGATGTTGCCTGGTATGGAGGGCAGGTCCTATGAAGAGAGGTTGAAGGATTTGAGGTTGTTTTCGTTAGAAAGGAGGCGGCTAAGGGGGGATCTTATTGAAGCACATAAGATGATTAGAGGTTTGGATAGGGTGGACAGTGATAGCCTTTTTCCTAGGATGGAGAAAGCTAGCACGAGGGGACACAACTTTAAATTAAGGGGTATGAGTTATAGGACGGATATCAGAGGTAGGTTCTTTACTCAAAGAGTGATTAGGGAGTGGAATGCCCTGCCTGCAGCTGTTGTGGATGCGCCAAGTTTGGTGGCGTTTAAGAGGTTAGTTGATAAGTATATGGAAGGGAATGGTTTAGTTTGGAGGGGCATTGCTTTTATTTTGGTCGGCACAACATCGAAGGCCGAAGGGCCTGTTCTGTGCTGTATTGTTCTATGTTCTATGTTCTATAATCCCAAACCCCTTCCCGTTCACGTCCCACTGTATACAATCCCAACCCCTCACTCCCGTACACAATCCAATCCCCTTCCCCGTTCACTCCCACTGTACACAATCCCAATCCCTTCCCGTTCACTCCCACTGTACACAACCCAATCCCAATCCACTCCCTGTCCCAAATCCCTTCCCGTTCACTCCCACTGTACACAATCCCCATCCCCTTCCCGTTCACTCCCACTGTACACAATCCCCAATCCCCTTCCGTTCACTCCCACTGTACACAATCCCAATCCCCTTCCCGTTCACTCCCACTGTACACAATCCCCAATCCCCTTCCCGTTCACTCCCCACTGTACACAATCCCAATCCCCTTCCCGTCCCACGTCCCCAATCCCCTTCACCACTGTACCAATCCCAATCCCCTTCCCGTTCACTCCCACTGTCAATCCCAATCCCCCGTTCACTCCACTGTACACAATCCCAATCCCCTTCCCGTTCACTCCACTGTACACAATCCAATCCCTTCCCGTTCACTCCCACTGTACACAATCCCAATCCCTTCCCGTCCCACACAATCCCAACCCTGTACACAATCCCAATCCTTCCGTCACTCCCACTGTATACAATCCCAATCCCTTCCCGTCACTCCCACTGTACACAATCCCAATCCCCTTCCCGTTCACTCCCACTGTACACAATCCCAATCCCCTTCCCGTTCACTCCACTGTACACAATCCCAATCCCTTCCCGTTCACTCCCACTGTTCCCAATCCCCTTCCCGTTCACTCCCACTGTACACATCCCCAATACCCTTCCCCGTTCACTCCCACTGTACACAATCCAATCCCCTTCCCACTCCCACGTACAATCCCACCCGTTCACTCCCACGGTACCAATCCCAACACTTCCCGTTCACTCCCACTGTACACATCCCCCTTCCCGTTCACTCCCACTGTACACAATCCCAATCCCCTCCCGTTCACTCCCACTACAATCCCAATCCCCTTCCCGTTACTCCCACTGCCTGTACACAATCCCAATCCCCTTCCCGTTCACTCCCACTGTCGCCACTGTACACAATCCCAATCCCTTCCCGTTCCCACTGTACACAATCCCAATCCCCTTCCCGTTCACCTCCCACTTCAATCCCATCCCCTTCCCGTTCATCCCACTGATATACAATCCCAATCCCCCGTTTACTCCACTCAATCCCCCTTCCCGTTCACTCCCACTGTACACAATCCCAATCCCCTTCCCGTTCACTCCCACTGTACACAATCCCCAATCCCCTTCCCGTTCACTCCCACTGTACACAATCCCCAATCCCCTTCCCGTTCACTCCCACTGTACACAATCCCCAATCCCCTTCCCGTTCACTCCCACTGTACACAATCCCCAATCCCCTTCCCGTTCACTCCCACTGTACACAATCCCAATCCCCTTCCCGTTCACTCCCACTGTACACAATCCCAAATCCCTTCCCGTTCACTCCCACTGTACACAATCCCAAATCCCTTCCCGTTCACTCCCACTGTACACAATCCCAATCCCCTTCCCGTTCACTCCCACTGTACACAATCTAGACTAGGAACACAGGGATGGAACATCTGGAATGTGGGCTATTCAAGGAGCAGTGCTGCGAGTCCTTGATAAGTATGTCCCTGTCAGCAGGAGGAAAGGACGAGTAAGAGAGCCCTGGTGTACGAAAAAAGTTGATTTGCTGGTTAAGAAGAAAAAGGAGGCTTATGTCAGGATGAGGCTTGAAGGCTCAGGTAGTGCAATGGATAGCTATAGATTAGCTAGGAAGGAGGTAAAAAGTGAATTGAGGAGAGCTAAGAGGGGACACGAGAAGATGTGGCTGATAGGATTAAGGAGAATCCTAAAGCTTTCTTTCGATATGTTAAGAATAGAAGATTGGTTAGGGCAAGATTAGGGCCAGTCATAGACAGCAGTGGGAAGTTGTGCGTGGAGCCTGAAGAGATTGGTGAGGCACTGAATAAATATTTCTCTTCGGTATTCACGCAGAGTGCTGGAAATGTAGCTGTGGAGAGCACTGAGGTACAGGGTTGCAAATTGGGGAGTATTGTAGTAGATAGGGAGGATGTGTTAGAAATTCTCGAGGGTTTGAAGTTGGATAAGTCCCCTGGGCCGGACGGGATTTACCCTAGGATTCTCTGGGAGGCAAGAGAGGAGATGCAGAGCCTCTGCTCTGATCTTCAGGTCCTCGTTGGTTACGGGTGTGGTTCCGGAGGACGGAGGATGGCGAATGTGGTCCCATTGTTTAAGAAGGAAGAGAGACCTTCCGGGAATTATAGGCCAGTGAGTCTTACTTCTGTTGTGGGCAAAGTATTGGAGAGAATTATTAGGGATAGGATTTATAGTTATTTAGAGAGAAATGAATTGATTGGGGATAGTCAGCATGTTTCGTGAAGGGTAGGTCATGCCTTACTAACCTCATTGAGTTTTTTGAGAAAGTGACCAGAGAGGTGGATGGGGGTAAGGCGGTTGATGTAGTATATATGGACTTTAGTAAGGCTTTTGATAAGGTGGCCCATGGAAGACTTCTACAGAAAATGCAGATGTGTGGAATAGAGGGTGATTTAGCTAATTGGATTAGAAATTGGCTGGCAGATAGAAGACAGAGGGTGGTGGTTGATGGGAGATATTCATCGTGGAGTTCGGTGACGAGTGGTGTGCCTCAGGGGTCTGTTTTGGGGCCCTGCTGTTTGTAATTTTTATAAATGATCTGGATGAGGGTATTGAGGGATGGATCAGTAAATTTGCAGATGACACTAAAGTCGGTGGAGTGGTAGATAGTGAAGAGGGGTGTTTTAGTTTACAGAGTGACTTGGACAAGTTGCAGAGCTGGGCCGAGAGGTGGCAAATGGAGTTTAATGTGGAAAAGTGTGAGGTAATGCACTTTGGCAGGAACAATAAATGTGTAGAGTATAGGGCTAATGGTAGGGCTCTTAATAGTGTTGAGGAACAGAAGGATCTTGGTGTATGTGTCAATAGATCCCTGAAAGTAGGCAGTCAAGTGGATAAAGTTGTTAAGAAGGCTTATGGAGTCTTAGCTTTTATTGGTAGGGGGATTGAATTTAGGAGCCGCAGCATCATGTTGCAACTGTACAAAACTCTAGTGCGGCCGCACTTGGAGTATTGTGTGCAGTTCTGGTCCCCACATTATAAGAAAGATGTGGAGGCATTGGAGAGGGTACAGAGGAGGTTTACCAGGATGTTGCCTGGTATGGAGGGCAGGTCCTATGAAGAGAGTTGAAGGATTTGAGGTTGTTTTCGTTAGAAAGGAGGCGGCTAAGGGGGGATCTTATTGAAACATATAAGATGATTAGAGGTTTGGATAGGGTGGACAGTGATAGCCTTTTTCCTAGGATGGAGAAAGCTAGCACGAGGGGACACAACTTTAAATTAAGGGGTATGAGTTATAGGACGGATATCAGAGGTAGGTTCTTTACTCAAAGAGTGATTAGGGAGTGGAATGCCCTGCCTGCAGCTGTTGTAGATGCGCCAAGTTTGGTGGCGTTTAAGAGGTTAGTTGATAAGTATATGGAAGGGAATGGTTTAGTTTGGAGGGGCATTGCTTTTTATTTTGGTCGGCACAACATCGAAGGCCGAAGGGCCTGTTCTGTGCTGTATTGTTCTATGTTCTATGTTCTATAATCCCAAACCCCTTCCCGTTCACTCCCACTGTACACAATCCCAATCCCCTTCCCGTTCACTCCCACTGTACACAATCCCAATCCCCTTCCCGTTCACTCCCACTGTACACAATCCCAAATCCCTTCCCGTTCACTCCCACTGTACACAATCCCCAATCCCCTTCCCGTTCACTCCCACTGTACACAATCCCAATCCCCTTCCCGTTCACTCCCACTGTACACAATCCCAATCCCCTTCCCGTTCACTCCCACTGTACACAATCCCAATCCCCTTCCCGTTCACTCCCACTGTACACAATCCCCAATCCCCTTCCCGTTCACTCCCACTGTACACAATCCCAATCCCCTTCCCGTTCACTCCCACTGTACACAATCCCCAATCCCCTTCCGTTCACTCCCACTGTACACAATCCCAATCCCCTTCCCGTTCATCCCACTGTACACAATCCCCAATCCCCCCCCCAAACAATCCCAATCCCCTCCCGTTCACTCCCACTGTACACAATCCCCAATCCCTTCCCGTTCACCCCACTGTACACAATCCCAATCCCCTTCCCGTTACTCCACTGTACACAATCCCAATACCCTTTCCCGTTCACTCCCACTGTACACAATCCCAATCCCTTCCCGTTCACTCCCACTGTACACAATCCCAATACCCCCCACCCCAACACAATCCATCCCCTTCCCTTCACTCCCACTGTACACAATCCCAATCCCTTCCCGTCACTCCACTGTACACAACCCAATCCCCTTCCCGTTCACTCCCACTGTACACAATCCAATCCCCTTCCCGTTCACTCCCACTGTACACAATCCCAAATCCCTTCCCGTTCACTCCCACTGTACACAATCCCAATCCCCTTCCCGTTCACTCCCACTGTACACAATCCCAATCCCCTTCCCGTTCACTCCCACTGTACACAATCCCAATCCCCTTCCCGTTCACTCCCACTGTACACAATCCCAATCCCCTTCCCGTTCACTCCCACTGTACACAATCCCAATCCCCTTCCCGTTCACTCCCACTGTACACAATCCCAACCCAATCCCCTTCCCGTTCACTCCCACTGTACACAATCCCAATCCCCAATCCCCTTCCCGTTCACTCCCACTGTACACAATCCCAATCCCCTTCCCTTCACTCCCACTGTACACAATCCCAATCCCCCCGTTCACTCCCACTGTACACAATCCAATCCCCTTCCCGTTCACTCCCCTGTACACAATCCCAATCCCCTTCCCGTTCACTCCCACTGTACACATCCCCAATCCCCTTCCCTTCACTCCCACTGTACCAATCCCAATCCCTTCCCGTTCACTCCCACGTACACATCCCAATCCCCTTCCCGTTCATCCCACTGTACACAATCCTACACAATCCCAATCCCCTTCCCGTTCACTCCCACTGTACACAATCCCAATCCCCTTCCCGTTCACTCCCACTGTACACAATCCCAATCCCTTCCCGTTCACTCCCACTGTACACAATCCCAATCCCCTTCCCGTCACTCCCACTGTACACAATCCCAATCCCCTTCCCGTTCACTCCCCTGTAACAATCCCAATCCTCTTCCCGTTCACTCCCACTGTACACAATCCCAATCCCTTCCCTTCACTCCCACTGTACACAATCCCAATCCCCTTCCCGTTCACTCCCACTGTACACAATCCCAATCCCTTCCCGTTCACTCCCACTGTACACAACAATCCCAAATCCCCTTCCCGTTCACTCCCACTGTACACAATCCCAATCCTTCCCGTTCACTCCCACTGTACACAATCCCAATCCCCTTCCCGTTCACTCCCACTGTACACAATCCCAATCCCCTTCCCGTTCACTCCCACTGTACACAATCCCAACTCCCACTGTACACTCCCAATCCCCTTCCCGTTCACTCCCACTGTACACAATCCCACAATCCCCTTCCCGTTCACTCCCACTGTACACAATCCCAATCCCCTTCCCGTTCACTCCCACTGTACACAATCCCAATCCCCTTCCCGTCCAACACAATCCCAATCCCCTTCCCGTTCACTCCCACTGTACACAATCCCAAATCCCTTCCCGTTCACTCCCACTGTACACAATCCCATCCCTTCCCGTTCACTCCCACTGTACACAATCCCAATCCCCTTCCCGTTCACTCCCACTGTACACAATCCCAATCCCCTTCCCGTTCACTCCCACTGTACACAATCCCAATCCTCTTCCCGTTCACTCCCACTGTACACAATCCCAATCCTCTTCCCGTTCACTCCCACTGTACACAATCTAGGACTAGGGAACTACAGGGACTGGGAACATCTGGAATGTGGTGCTTATTCAAGGAGCAGCTGCTGCAAGTCCTTGATAAGTATGTCCCTGTCAGGCAGGGAGGAAATGGACGAGTAAGAGAGCCTTGGTGTACGAAAAAAGTTGATTTGCTGGTTAAGAAGAAAAAGGAGGCTTATGTCAGGATGAGGCTTGAAGGCTCAGGTAGTGCAATGGATAGCTATAGATTAGCCAGGAAGGAGGTAAAAGTGAATTGAGGAGAGCTAAGAGGGGACACGAGAAGATGTTGGCTGATAGGATTAAGGAGAATCCTAAAGCTTTCTTTCGATATGTTAAGAATAGAAGATTGGTTAGGGCAAGATTAGGGCCAGTCATAGACAGCAGTGGGAAGTTGTGCGTGGAGCCTGAAGAGATTGGTGAGGCACTGAATAAATATTTCTCTTCGGTATTCACGCAGAGTGCTGGAAATGTAGCTGTGGAGAGCACTGAGGTACAGGGTTGCAAATTGGGGAGTATTGTAGTAGATAGGGAGGATGTGTTAGAAATTCTCGAGGGTTTGAAGTTGGATAAGTCCCCTGGCCGGACGGGATTTACCCTAGGATTCTCTGGGAGGCAAGAGAGGAGATTGCAGAGCCTCTGGCTCTGATCTTCAGGTCCTCGTTGGTTACGGGTGTGGTTCCGGAGGACTGGAGGATAGCGAATGTGGTCCCATTGTTTAAGAAGGGGAAGAGAGACCTTCCGGGAATTATAGGCCAGTGAGTCTTACTTCTGTGGTGGGCAAGGTATTGGAGAGAATTATTAGGGATAGGATTTATAGTTATTTAGAGAGAAATGAATTGATTGGGGATAGTCAGCATGGTTTCGTGAAGGGTAGGTCATGCCTTACTAACCTCATTGAGTTTTTTGAAAAAGTGACCAGAGAGGTGGATGGGGGTAAGGCGGTTAATGTAGTATATATGGACTTTAGTAAGGCTTTTGATAAGGTGGCCCATGGAAGACTTCTACAGAAAATGCAGATGTGTGGAATAGAGGGTGATTTAGCTAATTGGATTAGGAATTGGCTGGCAGATAGAAGACAGAGGGTGGTGGTTGATGGGAGATATTCATCGTGGAGTTCGGTGACGAGTGGTGTGCCTCAGGGGTCTGTTTTGGGCCCCTGCTGTTTGTAATTTTTATAAATGATCTGGATGAGGGTATTGAGGGATGGATCAGTAAATTTGCAGATGACACTAAAGTTGGTGGTGTGGTAGATAGTGAAGAGGGGTGTTTTAGTTTACAGAGTGACTTGGACAAGTTGCAGAGCTGGGCCGAGAGGTGGCAAATGGAGTTTAATGTGGAAAAGTGTGAGGTAATGCACTTTGGCAGGAACAATAAATGTGTAGAGTATAGGGCTAATGGTAGGGCTCTTAATAGTGTTGAGGAACAGAAGGATCTTGGTGTATGTGTCAATAGATCCCTGAAAGTAGGCAGTCAAGTGGATAAAGTTGTTAAGAAGGCTTATGGAGTCTTAGCTTTTATTGGTAGGGGGATTGAATTTAGAGAGCAGCATCATGTTGCAGCTGTACAAAACTCTAGTGCGGCCGCACTTGGAGTATTGTGTGCAGTTCTGGTCGCCACATTATAAGAAAGATGTGGAGGCATTGGAGAGGGTACAGAGGAGGTTTACTAGGATGTTGCCTGGTATGGAGGGCAGGTCCTATGAAGAGAGGTTGAAGGATTTGAGGTTGTTTTCGTTAGAAAGGAGGCGGCTAAGGGGGGATCTTATTGAAGCACATAAGATGATTAGAGGTTTGGATAGGGTGGACAGTGATAGCCTTTTTCCTAGGATGGAGAAAGCTAGCACGAGGGGACACAACTTTAAATTAAGGGGTATGAGTTATAGGACGGATATCAGAGGTAGGTTCTTTACTCAAAGAGTGATTAGGGAGTGGAATGCCCTGCCTGCAGCTGTTGTGGATGCGCCAAGTTTGGTGGCGTTTAAGAGGTTAGTTGATAAGTATATGGAAGGGAATGGTTTAGTTTGGAGGGGCATTGCTTTTATTTTGGTCGGCACAACATCGAAGGCCGAAGGGCCTGTTCTGTGCTGTATTGTTCTATGTTCTATGTTCTATAATCCCAAACCCCTTCCCGTTCACTCCCACTGTATACAATCCCAACCCCTCACTCCCGTACACAATCCAATCCCCTTCCCGTTCACTCCCACTGTACACAATCCCAATCCCTTCCCGTTCACTCCCACTGTACACAACCCAATCCCAATCCACTCCCCTGTTCCCAAATCCCTTCCCGTTCACTCCCACTGTACACAATCCCAATCCCCTTCCCGTTCACTCCCACTGTACACAATCCCCAATCCCCTTCCGTTCACTCCCCACTGTACACAATCCCAATCCCCTTCCCGTTCACTCCCACTGTACACAATCCCCAATCCCCTTCCCGTTCACTCCCCACTGTACACAATCCCAATCCCCTTCCCGTCCCACGTCCCCAATCCCCTTCACCACTGTACCAATCCCAATCCCCTTCCCGTTCACTCCCACTGTCAATCCCAATCCCCCGTTCACTCCACTGTACACAATCCCAATCCCCTTCCCGTTCACTCCCACTGTACACAATCCCAATCCCTTCCCGTTCACTCCCACTGTACACAATCCCAATCCCTTCCCGTCCCACACAATCCCATCCTGTACACAATCCCAATCCTTCCGTCACTCCCACTGTACACAATCCCAATCCCTTCCCGTTCACTCCCACTGTACACAATCCCAATCCCCTTCCCGTTCACTCCCACTGTACACAATCCCAATCCCCTTCCCGTTCACTCCACTGTACACAATCCCAATCCCTTCCCGTTCACTCCCACTGTTCCCAATCCCCTTCCCGTTCATCCCACTGTACACATCCCCAATACCCTTCCCGTTCACTCCCACTGTACACAATCCAATCCCCTTCCCACTCCCACGTACAATCCCACCCGTTCACTCCCACTGTACCAATCCCAACACTTCCCGTTCACTCCCACTGTACACATCCCCCTTCCCGTTCACTCCCACTGTACACAATCCCAATCCCCTCCCGTTCACTCCCACTACAATCCCAATCCCCTTCCCGTTACTCCCACCTGTACACAATCCCAATCCCCTTCCCGTTCACTCCCACTGTCCACTGTACACAATCCCAATCCCTTCCCGTTCCCACTGTACACAATCCCAATCCCCTTCCCGTTCACTCCCACTGTCAATCCCATCCCCTTCCCGTTCATCCCACTGTACACAATCCCAATCCCCCGTTTACTCCACTCAATCCCCCTTCCCGTTCACTCCCACTGTACACAATCCCAATCCCCTTCCCGTTCACTCCCACTGTACACAATCCCAATCCCCTTCCCGTTCACTCCCACTGTACACAATCCCAATCCCCTCCCGTCACTCCCACACACAATCCCAATCCCTTCCCCACTCCCCACACTCCCACTGTCCCCAATCCCCTTCCCGTTCACTCCCACTGTACACAATCCCAATCCCCTTCCCGTTCACTCCCACTGTACACAATCCCAATCCCCTTCCCGTTCACTCCCACTGTACACAATCCCAATCCCAACCCCTTCCCGTTCACTCCCACTGTACACAATCCCAATCCCCCTTCCCGTTCACTCCCACTGTACACAATCCCAATCCCCCTTCCCTTTCACTCCCAACGTACAACCAACCCCCAATCCCAATCCCCTTCCGTCCCACTGTACACAATAATCCCCTTCCCGTTCACTCCCACTCTACACAATCCCAATCCCGTTTCCCGAGTACACAATCGGATCTTGCTGTTGTTCTGGTGAGGAGATGGCTGTCCCTGATGAATTTTTCAGTGCTTTTCCCTCTCACTCTCAAACCAGAGCTGAGTCAGGAATTCATTCAGTCCGGAACAATCACGGGGATTTCCCTGAATCAGCATAGACTTCCCGCACTGCCCGCACAGCACTGCCCGCACAGCACTGCCCGCACACACACTGCCCACACACACTGCCCGCACACACACTGCCCGCACAGCACTGCCGCACAGCACTGCCCGCACACACACGCACACACTGCCCGCGCACGCACACACTGCCCGCACCACACTGCCCGCACACACTGCCCGCACAGCACTGCCCGCACACACACTGCCCGCACACACTGCCCGCACACACTGCCCGCACACTGCCCGCACTGCCCGCACACACGCACCCACACACTGCCCGCACACAACACACACTGCCCGCACAGCACTGCCCGCACACACACTGCCCACACACACTGCCCGCACAGCACTGCCCACACACACATGCCCCACACACTGCCCGCACAGCACTGCCCACACACCACTGCCCACACACACTGCCCGCACACACACTGCCCGCACACACTGCCGCACTGCACTGCCCGCACACACACTGCCCGCCACACTGCCCGCACACACTGCCCGCACAGCACTGCCCGCACACACACTGCCCACACACACTGCCCGCACAGCACTGCCCACACACACTGCCCACACACACTGCCGCACACACACTGCACTTGCCCGCCACGCACTGCCCGCACACACTGCCCGCACACACCCGCACACACTGCCCGCACACACACTGCCCGCACACACTGCCCGCACACACACTGCCACGCACACACTGCCGCACACACTGCCTGCACACACTGCCCGCACACACTGCCCGCACAGCACTGCCCGCACAGCACTGCCGCACACACACTGCCCGCACACACTGCCCGCACACACACTGCCCGCACAGCACTGCCCACACACACACTGCCCGCACAGCACTGCCCACACACACTGCCCGCACACACACTGCCCCATCCTGAGGCAATGGGCTTCGGTAAGCACACTCCAGAAGGCGCTGCATTCGCCTTGGAGTCGGGCACTCCCTCCATCAGGACCCAGAGACCCCCACACAGCGAGGGAGAGACGTCCCCCCCCATATTCCCAATATCAGAGCTGTGTCCCACTCACACCCATTAACTGTTAGTCTCTCAGACACACAGAGACCGAGAAAACCCAACCCCACCACACACCCAGAGAGAGAGAGACACACACACAGAGGCACACACACACACTCATACAGAGAGGGTGGGAGACAATTATGAATGTAGCCCAATCCATCATCAAACCAACCTCCCATTCATTGACTTTGTCTACACTTCCCGCTGCCTCGGGGAAAAGCAGTCGGTATAATTAAGGACCCCCCCCCCACACCCCGGACATTCTCTCTTCCACCTTCTTCCATTGGATAAAGATACAAAAGTCTGAGGTCCCCGTACCGACCGACTCAAGAACAGCTTCTTCCCTGTTGCTGTCAGACTTTTGAATGGACCCACCTCGCATTAAGTTGATCTTTCTCTACACCCTCGCTGTGACTGTAACACTACATTCTGTACCCTCTCCTTCCCTTCTCTATGAACAGTATGCTTTGTCTATGTAGTGTCTGAGAGACAATACTTTTCACTGATACAATAATAAATCAAACATTCGGCCCATCGAGTCTGTACTGACCACAATCCCACACAGGCCCTATCCCTGTAACCCCACACATTCACTCTACTGATTCCCCCCTCTAACCCGCACATCTTTGGACTGTGGGAGGAAACCGGAGCACCCAGAGGAAACCCACGCAGACACAGGGAGAATGTACAGACTCCACACAGACAGTGACCCGAGCCGGGAATCGAACCCAGGTCCCTGGAGCTGTGAGACAGCAGGGCTAACCCACTGTGCTACTGAGAAACAGAGATAGAGAGACAGAGACACACATAAACACACATAGACAAGGAGACAGAGATACAGGGAGACAGAGACAGGCAGGGACAGAGGGACAGAGGGGAAGAGAGAGGGACAGAGGGGGAGAGAAAGGGACAGTGAGAATGAGAAAGAGAGACAGTCAGAGACAGAGAGAGAAACAGGGAGAGCCAGAGGGAGAGAGAGTCAGGAGGCCAGAGAGAGACACACCCAGAAATAAGCATGATTCAGGACAGAGAGCAACTCCATCAACACCCAGAGAGAGAGAGAGAGAGAGACTTACACAGACACACACCCACCCAGACACACACCCACACCCATACATTCACACCCAGACACACACACAAACACAGACATAAACACACACAGACAGACAGACACAAACACACCGACACAGACAGAGACACAGAGACAGAAATACACAGCATGCTGGCACCATTACAGAGGGTAAAGAGAATGTGAAAAATCCCTGTGGATTCTCGGAGAGCCGGGATGTGAAGCTCGTTGTGGGGTTAATTACCTCCAGAGTCCTTGGCAATGGGAATGATGCTGCAGTTTGAATGTTGCTGTGTGAGAGAGTGCAGACAGGCTCCCCTTCCCCTCCTGACACACTCCACGCCAACACAGTCACAGGGTGGAGCCAGCAACGCAATCAGCAGCCAGAATCCATGCACACAGCAGCTCGGGAGCAGCGCACACACACTCACTCACACACACACTCACTCACACTCACTCACACACACACACTCACTCACACTCACTCACACACACACTCACTCACACTCACTCACACACACACTCACTCATTCACACCACACACTCACTCACACTCACTCACACACACCATTCACTCACACACACTCACTCACACACACTCATTCACACTCATTCACTCACTCACACTCATTTACACACACTCACTCACACTCACTCACACACACTCACTCACACACACACTCACTCACACTCACTCACACACACTCACTCACACACAATCACACACACTCACACTGACTCACACAGGCTCACACACACACTCACACACACTGACTCACTCACACACACACATTCACACCCACACACTCACTCACACACACACACATACTCATTCACACTGACTCACACACACACTCACTCACACTGACTCATACTCACACTCACTCACAACACCCCACACACTCACCCACACACACTCACTCACACTCACTCACACCCACACACTCACACACACCCACACTGACTCACACCAACACACACACACACTCACTGACTCCAACCAAACACACTCTCACACACACACTCACTCACACACACTCACACCCATCCACACACACTCACTCACCTTGACTCACACCCACACACACACACTCACTCACACTGACTCACACCCACACACTCACTCACACTGATTCACACCCACACACTCTCACACACTCACTCACACTCACACACTTACTCACACTCACACACACACTCATTCACACTGACACACTCACACTGATTCACACTTGCTCACTACACACACACACTGATACACACACTCACACTCACCACATACTCACACTGACTCTCACTCACTGATTCACACTCGCATTTGCTCACCACACTGACAAACACACACACAAATTCACTCACACACCAATACACACTCACACACTCACTCATTCACACTGACACAGTCATTCACACTCACTCACCACACACACATACACACTCACATTGACACACTCACATTGACACACTCATTCATACTGACTCACACTTGCACATACACACACTGACACACTCACCATCCACTCACACACACACACTGACAAACTCACACACTCACTCATATTCATTCACACTCACCACCCTCACATACATTCACACTGACACAATCACCACCCTCACACACTCGCACTCGCTCACAGTCACCTACACACACACTCACTCACACTCACTCACCTAGTCACACTCACCCACACTCACACTTACCCATATTCACACAGGTACACTCACACTCACACACTCATTCACTCACATTTACGTTCGTATTCACCTGCACTTGCTCACCCACACTCACACTCGCTCACCCACACTTACTCACAAACTCACTCATACTGAGACACACACATTCTCACTTAAACTCTCACACTCAATGACACTCGCTCTCACTCACACTGACACACTCACTCAGCTATACTCACACAAACGCACCTCATTCACACACTCACACACAATCACTCACTCACACTCGCACACACTCATTCATACTGGCACATTCATTCATACTTGCACACTCGTATTCACTCACACTGTCACACTTGCAATCACTCACACTGACACACACTCACTCACACTCAGTCACATTTACATTGACACACACTCACTCACACTCATACTCTCGCACATACTCACTTGCACTCACTTATAACACTTGCACACACTCACACACACTGATACACTCATTCACCCACAATTGCACTCACACACACACACACGCTCACACTCACACTGACACACTCACTCGTGGGTGAGTGAGTGTGTCAAGCATACTCTGTCTCACACACACACACACACTCATTCACACTCACACTGACACACTCGTTCACCCACACTTGGACACATCTCACTCTCATTCACACACTCACATAACTCACTCACTCTTACACAGACTCACTGTCACACCCACTCACACTCTCACACAGACTGACACACATTCACTCACCCACACTTACACACACTCACTCTCATACACACTCACTATCACACTCACTCACACTGACACTCACTCACCACAGTCACACACACTCACTCACATACGCACAGACTCACACACTTGCAATTGCTCACACACACTCAAACTCACACTTGCACACACTCAAACTGATACACTAACACACATACTTGCACACACTGTCACGCTCACTCACACTCACATTGACACACTTACTCACCCACAGACACACAATCACTGTGACACATGCACTCACTCATAATCATCTCACTCACACTACACACTCACACTCTCACACACTCATTCGTTCACACACACACACTCATTCACACTCGCACTCACTGTCACACACACTCACTGTCACACTCACTCACACTCACTCACCCACACACACTCTCACTCAGACTGACACACTCACTCACCCAGGCACACTCACTTACCCATACTCTCACACTCACTCATACCCACACACACATAGACACACTTACTCACCCACACTAGCACACCCTCGCACACACTCACTCATTCTCATACACACTTGCTTACACTGATACACTCATTCACCCACATGTGCACACACTCACTATCACACTCACACTCACTCACAATCACACTCTCTCACACTGACACACACATTCACACAATGAGTGTGTCACTCATTGACACACTCACTCACTTACACTTGTACACAGTCACTGTCATGCTTACTCACACTCACATTGACACACTCACTCACCAACACTTGCTCACACTCACCCACACTCATTCATTCTCACACACACACACGCACACTGACGCACTCTCACCCACAATCTTATACACTTATTTACATTCATTCATACTCACACATACTGACACATCACTCATCCACGCTCGCCCACACTTGCACACACTCACTTTCTCTCACACACTCACTCAGTCACAATCACTCACATTCACTGTCACACTCGCACCCACTCACACTGGCACACTCACTCACCACACTCACAAACACTCACACTCACATTGACACTCACTCAGCACACTTGCATTCAGTCTCACACATACTCACAACTGCATTCATTCACTGTCAAAGTCACCCACACTTGCACACACTGACACACTAACTCACACTCACTCACTCACACACACTCACACTTAGTCATACTGACAAACTCACTCATCCACACTTGCACATACTGACCCATACTCATTATCACACTCACTCACACACACACACACACACACACACACACACACACACTGACACATTACAGCACGGTAACACAGTGGTTAGCATTGCTGCTTCACAGCTCCAGGCTCCTGTGTTTGATTCCCTGCTCGGGTCATTGTCTGTGTGGTTTGCACATTCTCTTCATGTCTGCATGGGTTTCCTCCAGGTACTCCGGTTTCCTCCCACAGTCCAAAGATGTGTGGGTTAGGTTGATTGGCCGTGCTAAGAAATTGTCCCTTAGTGTCCAGGGATGCTGAGGTTCGAGGGGATTAGTGGGTATAATCAAGAAGGGGAAGAGAGACTTTCCGGGGAATTATAGACCGGTGAGTCTTACTTCTGTTGTGGGCAAAGTATTGGAGAGAATTATTACGGATAGGATTTATAGTTATTTAGAGAGAAATGAATTGATTGGGGATAGTCAGCATGGTTTTGTGGAGGGTAGGTCGTGCCTTACTAACCTCATTGAGTTTTTTGAAAAAGTGACCAAAGAGGTGGATGGGGGTAAGGCGGTTGATGTGGTATATATGGACTTTAGTAAGGCGTTTGATAAGGTGGCCCATGGAAGACTTCTGCAGAAAATGCAGATGTATGGGATAGAGGGTGATTTAGCTAATTGGGTTAGGAATTGGCTAGCAGATAGAAGACAGAGGGTGGTGGTTGATGGGAGATATTCATCGTGGAGTTCGGTGACAAGTGGTGTACCTCAGGGGTCTGTTTTGGGGCCCCTGCTGTTTGTAATTTTTATAAATGATCTGGATGAGGGTATTGAAGGATGGATTAGTAAATTTGCAGATGACACTAAAGTCGGTGGAGTGGTAGATAGTGAAGAGGGGTGTTATAGTTTGCAGAGAGACTTGGACAAGTTGCAGAGCTGGGCCGAGAGGTGGCAAATGGAGTTTAATGTGGAAAAGTGTGAGGTAATGCACTATGGCAGGAATAATAAATGTGTAGAGTATAGGGCTAATGGTAGGATTCTTAGTAGTCTTGATGAACAGAGGGATCTTGGTGTATATGTGAATAGATCCCTGAAAGTAGGCAGTCAAGTCGAGAAGGTTGTTAAGAAGGCATATGGAGTCTTAGCTTTTATTGGTAGGGGGATTGAATTTCGGAGCCGCAACGTCATGTTGCAACTGTACAAAACTCTAGTGCGGCCGCACTTGGAGTATTGTGTGCAGTTCTGGTCCCCACATTATAAGAAAGATGTGGAGGCATTGGAGAGGGTACAGAGGAGGTTTACCAGGATGTTGCCTGGTATGGAGGGCAGGTCTTATGAGGAGAGACTGAGGGATTTGAGGTTGTTTTCATTAGAAAGGAGGCGGCTAAGAGGAGACCTTATTGAAACATATAAGATGATTAGAGGTTTAGATAGGGTGGACAGTGATAGCCTTTTTCCTAGGATGGAGAAAGCTAGCACGAGGGGACACAGCTTTAAATTAAGGGGTGATAGTTATAGGACGGATATCAGAGGTAGGTTCTTTACCCAAAGGGTGGTTCGGGAGTGGAATGCCCTGCCTGCAGCAGTTGTAGATGCGCCAAGTTTGGTGGCGTTTAAGAGGTTAGTTGATAAGTATATGGAAGAGAAGGGAATGGTTTAGTTTGGAGGGGCATTGCTTTTTATATTGATCGGCGCAACATCGAAGGCCGAAGGGCCTGTTCTGTGCTGTAATGTTCTATGTTCTATGTTCCATAATATATAGAGAAATGGGGGTAGGGCCTGGGTGGGATTGTGTTCAGTGCAGATTCGATGGTGCAAAGGGCATCTTTCTGCACTGTAGGGTTCTATGATTCCTTGACACACTCACTCACATACACTCACTGTCTCACTCACACTGATACACTCACTGTCTCACTCACACTGATACACTGATACACTCACTGTCTCACTCACACTGATACACTCACTGTCTCACTCACACTGATACACTCACTGTCTCACTCACACTGATACACTCACTGTCTCACTCACACTGACACACTCACTGTCTCACTCACACTGAACACTCACTGTCTCACTCACACTGACACACTCACTGTCTCACTCACACTGATACACTCACTGTCTCACTCACACTGACACACTCACTGTCTCACTCACACTGACACACTCACTGTCTCACTCACACTGACACACTCACTGTCTCACTCACACTGACACACTCACTGTCTCACTCACACTGACACACTCACTGTCTCACTCACACTGACACACTCACTGTCTCACTCACACTGATACACTCACTGTCTCACTCACACTGACACACTCACTGTCTCACTCACACTGACACACTCACTGTCTCACTCACACTGACACACTCACTGTCTCACTCACACTGACACACTCACTGTCTCACTCACACTGACACACTCACTGTCTCACTCACACTGACACACTCACTGTCTCACTCACACTGACACACTCACTGTCTCACTCACACTGACACACTCACTGTCTCACTCACACTGACACACTCACTGTCTCACTCACACTGACACACTCACTGTCTCACTCACACTGACACACTCACTGTCTCACTCACACTGACACACTCACTGTCTCACTCACACTGACACACTCACTGTCTCACTCACACTGACACACTCACTGTCTCACTCACACTGATACACTCACTGTCTCACTCACACTGACGCACTCACTGTCTCACTCACACTGACACACTCACTGTCTCACACACCACCACTCACACTGATACACCACCATCACACTGATGCATCAGTGTCACGTCACTTAGACTGACACACTCACTGTCTCACTCACACTGACACACTCACTGTCTCACTCACACTGACACACTCACTGTCACTCACACTGATACACTCACTGTCTCACTCACACTGACACACTCACTGTCTCACTCACACTGACACACTCACTGTCCATCACACTGACCACTCTCACTCACACTGATACACTCACTGTCTCACTCACACTGACACACTCACTGTCTCACTCACACTGACACACTCACTGTCTCACTCACACTGACACACTCACTGTCTCACTCACACTGACACACTCACTGTCTCACTCACACTGATGCACTCACTGTCCTCACTCACACTGACACACTCACTGTCTCACTCACACTGACACACTCACTGTCTCACTCACACTGACACACTCACTGTCTCACTCACACTGACACACTCACTGTCTCACTCACACTGACACACTCACTGTCTCACTCACACTGACACACTCACTGTCTCACTCACACTGACACACTCACTGTCTCACTCACACTGACACACTCACTGTCTCACTCACACTGATACACTCACTGTCTCACTCACACTGACACACTCACTGTCTCACTCACACTGACACACTCACTGTCTCACTCACACTGACGCACTCACTGTCCCACTCACACTGACACACTCACTGTCTCACTCACACTGACACACTCACTGTCTCACTCACACTGACACACTCACTGTCTCACTCACACTGACGCACTCACTGTCTCACTCACACTGACACACTCACTGTCTCACTCACACTGACACACTCACTGTCTCACTCACACTGACACACTCACTGTCTCACTCACACTGACACTCACTGTCTCACTCACACTGACGCACTCACTGTCCCACTCACACTGACACACTCACTGTCTCACTCACACTGACACACTCACTGTCTCACTCACACTGACGCACTCACTGTCTCACTCACACTGACACACTCACTGTCTCACTCACACTTGCACTTATTTACCACAGACTAACTGATACACTCATAGAACATAGAACATTACAGCGCGGAACAGGTCCTTTGACCTTCGATGTTGCGCCGACCAATTAAGAAAAAGCAATGACCCTCCAAACTAAACCATTCCCTTTTCATCCATAAACGTATCTACTAACCTCTTAAACGCCACCAAACTTGGCGCATCTACAACTGACGCAGGCAGGGCATTCCACTCCCAAACCACCCTCTGGGTAAAGAACCTACCTCTGATATCCGTCCTATAACTATCACCCCTTAATTTAAAGCTGTGTCCCCTCGTGCTAGCTTTTTCCATCCTAGGAAAAAAGGCTATCACTGTCCACCCTATCTAAACCTCTAATCATCTTATATGTTTCAATAAGGTATCCTCTTAGCCGCCTTCTTTCTAATGAAAACAACCTCAAATCCCTCAGCCTCTCTTCATAAGACCTGCCCTCCATACCAGGCAACATCCTGGTAAACCTCCTCTGTACCCTCTCCAATGCCTCCACATCTTTCTTATAATGCGGGGACCAGAACTGCACACAATAGTCCAAGTGCAGCCGCACTAGAGTTTTGTACAGTTGCAACATGACGTTGCTGCTCCGAAATTCAATCCCCCTACCAATAAAAGCTAAGACTCCGTTTGCCTTCTTAACAACCTTATCGACTTGATTGCCAACTTTCAGGGATCTATGCACACATACACCAAGATCCCTCTGTTCATCAACAATATTAAGAGTCCTACCATTAGCCCTATACTCGACACATTTGTTATTCCTGCCAAAGTGAATTACCTCACACTTTTCCACATTAAACTCCATTTGCCACCTCTCGGCCCAGCTCTGCAACTTGTCCAAGTCTCTCTGCAAACTATAACACTCCTCTTCACTATCTACCACTCCACCGACTTTCGTGTCATCTGCAAATTTACTAATCCATCCTTAAATACCCTCATCCAGATCATTTATAAAAATTACAAACAGCAGGGGCCCCAAAACGGATCCCTGAGGTACACCACTTGTAACCGAACTCCACGATGAATAACTTCCATCAACCACCACCCTCTGTCTTCTATCTGCTAGCCAATTCCTAATCCAATTAGCTAAATCACCCTTAATCCCATACATCTGCGTTTTCTGTAGAAGCCTTCCATGGGGAACCTTATCGAACGCCTTACTAAAGTCCATATATACCACATCAACCGCCTTAGCACCATCCACCTCTTTGGTCACTTTTTCAAAAAACTCAATAAGGTTAGTAAGGCACGACCTGCCCTTCACAAAACCATGCTGACTATCCCCAATCAATTCATTTCTCTCTAAATAACTATAAATCCTATCCCTAATAATTTTTTCCAATATTTTGCCCACAACAGAAGTAAGACTCACTGGTCTATAATTCTCTGGAAGGTCTCTCTTCCCCTTCTTGAACAACGGGACCACATTCGCTATCCTCCAATCCTCCAGAACCACACCCGTAACCAACGACGACCTGAAGATCAGAGCCAGAGGCTCTGCAATCTTCTCTCTCACATCCCAGAGAATCCTAGGGTAAATCCCGTCCGGCCCAGGGGACTTATCCAACTTCAAACCCTCAAGAATATCTAGCACATCCTCCCTATCTACTTCAATATTTTCCAGTTTACAACCCTGTATCCCAGTGTTCTCCACAACTACATTTACATCTCCCTGCATTTACTCACTCACATTTATACACTCACTCACACTCATACAGAAACTTGCACACACACTCGCGGATCTCTCTCTCTCTGGAGATTTACACATTCCCCCTGTCTCTCTCTTTTCTCTCTATCTGGAGATTTACACATTCTCTCTCTCTCTCTATCTGGGCGTTTGCATCTTCAGTAAGGCCTTTGACAAGGTCCCTCATGGCAGACTGGTGCAGAAGGCGAAGTTATATGGGATCAGAGGTGAGCTGGCAAGGTGGATACAAAACAGCTTTAAATTAAGGGGTGATAGTTATAGGACGGATATCAGAGGCAGGTTCTTTACCCAAAGGGTGGTTCGGGAGTGGAATGCCCTGCCTGCAGCAGTTGTAGATGCGCCAAGTTTGGTGGCGTTTAAGAGGTTAGTTGATAAGTATATGGAAGAGAAGGGAATGGTTTAGTTTGGAGGGGCATTGCTTTTTATATTGGTCGGCGCAACATCGAAGGCCGAAGGGCCTGTTCTGTGCTGTAATGTTCTATGTTCTATGTTCTATGTTCTAAAACTGGTTCAGTCAAAGAAGACAGAGGGTAGCAGGGGAAGGGTGTGTTTCTGAACGGAGGGCTGTGATAACTGGAGTTCCTCAGGGATCAGTGCTGGGACCTTTGCTGTTTGTAATATATATAAATGATTTGGAGGGAAATGTAACTGGATTGATTAGTAAGTTTGCGGGTGACACAAAGGTTGGTGGATTTGTGGACAGCAATGTGGACCGTTGGATGGCGCAGCAGGAAATAGGTCAGTTGGAGACTTGGGTGGAGAGATGGCAGATGGAGTTTAATCCTGACAAATGTGAGGTAATGTATTTTGGAAGATCTAATACAGATAGGAAATATACAGTAAATGGCAGAACCCTTAAGAGTATTGATAGGCAGAGGGATCTGGGTGTACAGGTACACAGGTTACTGAAAGTGGCAATGCAGGTGGAGAAGTTAATCAAGAAGGCATACGGCATGCTTACCTTCATCGGCTGGGGCACTGAGTTTAAAAACTGGCAAGTCATGTTGACGCTTTATAGAACCTTAGTGAGGCCGCAATTGGAATATAGTGTTCAATTCTGGTCACCGCACTACCAGAAGGATCAGGAGACTTTGGAGAGGGTACAGAAAAGGTTTCCCAGGATGTTGCCCTGGTATGGAGGGCATCAGCTATGAGGAGAGGTTGGAGAAACTTGGTTTGTTCTCACTGGAGTGACGGAGGTTGAGGGGAGACCTGATAGAAATCTACAAGATTATGAGAGGCAGGGACAGAGTGGATAGTCAGAAGCTTTTTCCCAGGGTGGAAGAGTCAATTACTCGGGGGCCCAGGTTTGGACAGTGATAGCCTTTTCCCTAGGATGGAGAAAGCTAGCACGAGGGGACACAGCTTTAAATTAAGGGGTATGAGTTATAGGAGGATATCAGAGGTAGGTTCTTTACTCAAAAGTGATTAGGGAGTGGAATGCCCTGCCTGCAGCTGTTGTAGATGCGCCAAGTTTGGTGGCGTTTAAGAGGTTAATTGATAAGTATATGGAAGAGAAGGGAATGGTTTAGTTTGGAGGGGCATTGCTTTTTATTTTGGTCGGCACAACATCGAAGGCCGAAGGGCCTGTTCTATGTTCTATGTTCTATGTTCTATGTTTAAGGTGTGAGGGGTAAGATTTAAAGGAGATGTACGAGGCAGATTTTTTATAGCGGGTGGTGGGTGTCTGGAACTCACTCATGGGGGAGGGAGTAGAAGCGGATACAATAGTGAGTTTTAAGGGGCATCTTGACAAATCCATGAATAGGACGGGAACAGAGGGATGCGGTCCCCGGAAGGGTAGGGGGTTTTAGTTCAGTCAGGCAGCCTGGTCAGGGCAGGCTTGGAGGGGCCGAAGGGCCTGTTCCTGTGCTGGAATTTTCTTTGTTCTTTGATTGTCTCACAACAGTGTTGGGGGTGGTGATGTACTGAGGAAGGTATCAAGGTCGCAGGAGTGTACAGGCAGACAGGATGGTGGGTTGAAGTGTATCTACTTCAATGTAAGGAGCATCAGGAATAAGGTAGGTGAACTCGGAGTGTGGATTGGTATTTGGGACTATGATGTTGTGGCCATTACGGAGACATGGTTAGAACAGGGACAGGAATGTCTGAGAAGAATAGAGAGAGGGAATGTTTGAACTCGTGGCTGCGGGGATGGTGCAGGAGGGAGGGGTTCAGGTTCCTGAACAATTGGGACTCATTCTGGGATAGGTGGGACCTCTACAAGAGAGATGGTCTACACCTGAACCAGAGGGGAACTAATATCTTGGGGGGAAAATTTGCTAAGGCTATGCAGGGGGCTTTAAACTGATTCGGGGGGGGTGGGATCCTAAGTAGTTGGGGTGCTAAGAGGGATGAGAGTAAGGGGGTCATAGAGGAAAGCTGTAAAACACAGCAGCGTATGGGTGGGGTAGGGCATGGTTTGAAATGCGTATACTTTAATGCAAGGAGTATTCGCAATAAGGGGGAGGAACTTGCAGCTTGGACCAGTACCTGGAACTTTGATGTTGTGGCCATTTCAAAGACTTGGGTAGAGCAGGGACAAGAATGGATGTTGCAGGTTCCGGGGTTCAAATGCTTTAGTCGGAGTAGAGAAGGAGGTAGAAGGGGGGGAGGAGTGGCATTATTAGTCAAAGACTGTATCACAGAGACAGAAAAGAAGTTTGATGAGGACTTGTCTGTTGAGGTAGTATGGGCTGAGATTAGAAACAGGAGAGGAGAGGTCACCCTGTTGGGAGTCTTTTATATACCTCCTAAAAGTTCTAGAGAGGTAGAGGAAAGGATTGCAAAGTCGATCCTGGACAGGAGTGAAAGTAATAGGGTAATTGTTATGGGGGACTTTAACCTTACTAATATTGATTGGAATAGCTATAGCTCTAGTACGTTAGAGGGGTCAGTTTTTGTACAAAGTGTGCAGGAAGGTTTTTTGACTCAGTTTGTAGATAGGCCAACTAGAGGTGAGGCTACATTGGATTTGGTGCTGGGCAATGAGCCAGACCAGGTGTTAGGATTGGAAGTTGGTGAACATTTTGGTGATAGTGACCACAATTCGGTTACGTTCACCTTAGTGATGGATAGGGATAGGCATGAAGCTGGGGGCAGTAGTTATAGCTGGGGGAAGGGTAATTATGAGGCCATCAGGAGAGAATTAGGGTGCATACATTGGACTAGGAAGCTACAGGGACTGGGAACATCTGGAATGTGGAGCTTATTCAAGGAGTAGCTGCTGCGGGTCCTTGATAAGTATGTCCCTGTCAGGCAAGGAGGAAATGGTCGAGTAAGAGAACCTTGGTGTACGAAAAAAGTTGATTTGCTGGTTAAAAGGAAAAAGGAGGCTTATGTCAGGATGAAGCTTGAAGGCTCGGTTAGTGCAATGGATAGCTATAGATTAGCCAGGAGGGAGCTAAAGAGTGAATTGAGGAGAGCTAAGACAGGACACGAGAAGACTTTGGCTGATAGGATTAAGGAGAATCCTAAAGCTTTCTTTAGATATGTTAAGAATAGAAGATTGGTTAGGGCAAGGTTAGGGCCAGTCATAGACAGCAGTGGGAAGTTGCGCATGGAGCCTGAAGAGATTGATGAGGTACTGAATAAATATTTCTCTTTGGTATTCACGCAGGGAGATGTAAATGTAGTTGTGGAGAACACTGAGGTACAGGGTTGCAAACTGGCAAGTATTGAAGTAGATAGGGAGGATGTGCTAGATATTCTTGAGGGTTTGAAGTTGGATAAGTCGCCTGGGCCGGACGGGATTTACCCTAGGATTCTCTGGGAGGCAAGAGAGGAGATTGCAGAGCCTCTAGCTCTGATCTTCAGGTCATCGTTGGTTACGGGTGTGGTTCCGGAGGACTGGAGGATAGCGAATGTGGTCCCATTGTTCAAGAAGGGATGAATGAGTACACTATCAAAGGTAGGAGTCTTAGCTGTGTGGAAGAGCAGAGGGATCTTGGGGTCCGGGTCCATAAGACTCTCAAATCGGCCTCCCAGGTGCAGGATGTGGTTAAGAAAGCTTATGGTGTACTGGCCTTCATTCATCAAGGGATTGAGTTCAAGAGTCAGGAGGTAATGCTGCAGCTTTATAGGACCCTTGTCAGACCACACTTGGAGTACTGTGCGCAGTTCTGGTCGCCTCACTATAGGAAGGACGTGGAAGCTATTGAAAGGGTGCAGAGGAGATTTACAAGGATGTTGCCTGAATTGGGAGGCATGCCTTATGAAGACAGTTTGAGGGAGCTGGGACTGTTCTCCCTGGAGAGACGAAGGTTGAGAGGCGACCTGATAGAGGTTTACAAGATGTTGAGAGGATTAGATAGGGTGGACTCTCAGAGACTATTTCCCAGGGCTGAAATGGTCGCGACGAGAGGCACAGATTTAAGGTGCAGGGAAGCAAGTACAGAGGGGATGCTAGGGGAAAGTTTTTCACTCAGAGGGTGGTGAGTGAATGGAATCGGCTGCCGTCGGTGGTGGTCGAGGCGAACTCGCTGGGGTCTTTTAAAAGACTTCTGGATGAGTATATGGGATCCAATGGATTGGGGGTTATAGATAGGTCTATGGCTGGGTAGGTTTTGATGTGTTCGGCACAACTTGTGGGCCGAAGGGCCTGTTTGTGCTGCAGTGTTCTATGTTCTAAGGGGAATAGAGACTTTCCGGGGAATTATAGGCCAGTGAGTCTTACTTCTGTTATGGGTAAAGTATTGGAGAGAATTATTAGGGATAGGATTTATAGTTATTTAGAGAGAAATGAATTGATTGGGATAGTCAGCATGGTTTTGTGAAGGGTAGGTCGTGCCTTACTAACCTTATTGAGTTTTTTGAAAAAGTGACCAAAGAGGTGGATGGGGGTAAGGCGGTTGATGTGGTATATATGGACTTTAGTAAGGCGTTCGATAAGGTGTCCCATGGAAGGCTTCTGCAGAAAATGCAGATGTATGGGATTGAGGGTGATTTAGCTAATTGGATTAGGAATTGGCTAGCAGATAGAAGACAGAGGGTAGTGGTTGATGGAAGATATTCATCGTGGAGTTCGGTTACAAGTGGTGTACCTCAGGATCTGTTTTGGGGCCCCTGCTGTTTGTAATTTTTATAAATGATCTGGATGAGGGTATTGAAGGATGGATTAGTAAATTTGCGGATGACACCAAAGTCGGAGGAGTGGTAGATAGTGAAGAGGGGTGTTCTAGTTTGCAGAGAGACTTGGACAAGTTGCAGAGGTGGGCCGAGAGGTGGCAAATGGAGTTTAATGTGGAAAAGTGTGAGGTAATGCACTTTGGCAGGAATAATAAATGTGTAGAGTATAGGGCTAATGGTAGGATTCTTAATAGTGTTGATGAGCAGAGGGATCTTGGTGTATTTGTGCATAGATCCCTGAAAGTAGGCAGTCAATTCGATAAGGTTGTTAAGAAGGCATACGGAGTCTTAGCTTTTATTGGTAGGGGGATTGAATTTCGGAGCCGCAACGTCATGTTGCAACTGTACAAAACTCTAGTGCGGCCGCACTTGGAGTATTGTGTGCAGTTCTGGTCCCCACATTATAAGAAAGATGTGGAGGCATTGGAGAGGGTACAGAGGAGGTTTACCAGGATGTTGCCTGGTATGGAGGGCAGGTCTTATGAAGAGAGGCTGAGGGATTTGAGGTTGTTTTCGTTAGAAAGGAGGCGGCTAAGAGGGGACCTTATCGAAACATATAAGATGATTAGAGGTTTAGATAGGGTGGACAGTGATAGCCTTTTTCCTAGGATGGAGAAAGCTAGCACGAGGGGACACAGCTTTAAATTAAGGGGTGATAGTTATAGGACGGATATCAGAGGTAGGTTCTTTACCCAAAGGGTGGTTCGGGAGTGGAATGCCCTGCCTGCAGCAGTTGTAGATGCGCCAAGTTTGGTGGCGTTTAAGAGGTTAGTTGATAAGTATATGGAAGAGAAGGGAATGGTTTAGTTTGGAGGGGCATTGCTTTTTATATTGGTCGGCGCAACATCGAAGGCCGAAGGGCCTGTTCTGTGCTGTAATGTTCTATGTTCTACAACTATGATGTTGTGGCCATTACGGAGACATGGTTAGAACAGGGACAGGAATGGTTGTTGGCAGTTCCGGGGTATAGATGTTTTAGTAAGAGTAGGGAAGGCAGTAAAAGAGGTGGAGGAGTAACATTGTTAATCAAGGATAGTTTAACGGCTGCTGAAGACATTTCGAGGGGGATCTGCCTCCTGAGGTAATATGGGCTGAAATTAGAAATAGGAAAGGATCGGTCACATTGTTAGGAGTTTTCTATAGGCCTCCAAATAGTAATAGAGATGTGGAGGAGGAAATGGCAAAGCAGATTATGGATATGTGTGGAGATCACAGGGTAATTATCATGGGTGACTTTAACTTTCCAAATATTGATTGGAACCTTTATAGGTCAAATAGTTCAGATGGGACACTTTGTATACAGTGTGTGCAGGAGAGTTTCCTGACACAATATGTGGATAAACCGACAAGAGGTGGGGCCACATTAGACTTGGTACTGGGGAATGAACCGGGCCAAGTGTTAGATTTGTTTCTGGGGGAGCACTTTGGAGATAGTGATCACAATTCAGTGTCCTTCATTATTGTAATGGAGAGGGATAGGGTCACACGGCAGGGCAAGGTTTATAATTGGGGTAGGGGTAATTATAATGTGATTGGGCAAGAATTAGGGAGCATAAGATGGGAACAGAAACTGTCAGGTATGGGCACAAACAAAAAGTGGAGCTTGTTCAAGGAACAAATACTGTGTGCCCTTGATAGGTACGTCCCTGTCAGGCAGGGAGGAAATGGCCGAGTGAGGGAACCGCAGTTCACAAAGGAGGTTGAATGTCTTATCAAGAGGAAAAAGGAAGTGTTTGTAAGGATGAGAAAACAAGGTTCAGTTGGGTCACTTGGGGGTCACAAAGTAGCTCGGAATGAGTTAAAGAAAGGGCTTCAGAGAGCAGGAGGGGGCATGAGGAGTCCTTGGTGGGTCGGATAAAGGAAAACCACAAGGCTTTTTTTACTCTTATGTGAGAAATAAAAGAATGACCAGGGTGAGGTTAGGGCCGGTCAGGGATAGTAGTGAGAATTTGTGCCTGGAGTCAGAGATAGGAGAGGCGTTGAATGAATACTTTTCTTCAATGTTCACTAAGGAGAAAGACCATGTTTTTGAGGATGAGAGTGTGATACAGGCTGATAGGATGGAGGAGGTCGATGTTCTGAGGGAAGATGTATTAGCAATTTTGAAAAACCTGAGAGTGGATAAGTCCCCTGGGTCAGATGGGATACATCTTAGGATACTTTGGGAGGCAAGGGGATGAGAATACAGAGCTTTTAGCTTTGATCTTTGGGTCCTCACTGTCCACGGGGATTGTGCCAGAGGACTGGAGAGTGACAAATGTTGTTCCTCTTCTCAAGAAAGGAAATAGGAATGACCCTGGAAATTATAGACCAGTTAGTCTTACGTCGGTGGGTTGGTAAGTTAATGGAAAGGTGCTGAGAGAGAGGATTTATGATTGTTTGGAAAGATGCAGTTTAATCCGGGATAGTCAGCACGGTTTCGTGAAGGGTAAGTCCTCCCTCACAAATTTGATTGAATTCTTTGAGGAGGTTAATAAGTGTGTAGATGAAGGTAGAGCAGTTGATGTCATACCCATGGATTTTAGTAAGGCGTTTGATAAGGTTCCACATGGTAAGCTCATGAAGATGATAAGGAGGTGTGGGATAGAAGGAAATTTGACCGATTGGATAAGTAACTGGCTGTATCATAGAAGTCATGATGTAGAGATTCCGACGTTGGACTGGGGTAAACTCAGTAAGAGGTTTGACAACACCAATTTTAAATCCAACCGATTTATTTGATAGTAAATCGGCGAGCTTTCGGCCTTTGTAGCCTTCGTCAGGTGAATGAGGTGTCCTGGTCTGCAATAGCACACATATCAGCACAGACAGTTTACAGATTTCTGATTAGAATGCGAATCCTTACACCTAACCTGCTATTCAAGTCTTAAAGTGGCTAACAATGTGAGTGGAAGGAACACTGAGCACAGGTTAGAGAGATGTGTATTGTCTCCAGACAGCACAGTAAGTGAGGTTTTTTGCTAATCCAGGCAAGTCATGGAGGTTACAGATAGTGTAACAGGGATCTTGGCTTCATGTCACACTATCTGTAACCCCCATGACTTGCCTGGGTCAGCAAAAAACCTCACTTACTGTGCTGTCTGGAGACAATACACATCTCTCTAACCTGTGTTCAATGCTCCTTCCACTCACATTGTTAGCCACTTTAAGACTTGAATAGCAGATTAGGTGTAAGGATTCACATTCTAATCAGAAATCTGTAAATTGTCTGTGCTGATATATGTGCTATTGCAGACCAGGACACCTCATTCGCCTGACGAAGGCTACAAAGACCAAAAACTCGCTGATTTACTATCAAATAAATCGGTTGGATTTAAAATTGGTGTTGTCAGACCTCTTACTCCCTCATAGAAGACAGAGGGTGGTGATGGAGGGAAAATGTTCAGACTGGAGGCCAGTTCCCAGCGGTGTACCACAGGGATCAGTGCTGGGTCCTCTGCTGTTTGTGATTTTTATCAATGACTTGGAAGAGGAGGCTGAAGGATGGGTCAGTAAATTTACTGATGACACCAAGATTGGTGGAGTAGTGGATGAGGTGGAGGGCTCTTGCAGGCTGCAAAGAGACATTGATAGGATACAGAGCTGGGCAGAAAAGTGGCAGGTGGAATTTAACCCTGATAAGTGTGAGGTGATTCATTTTGGTAGGACAAACTTGAATGCAGATTACAGGGTCAACAGCAGGGTTCTGAGGAATGTGGAGGAACAGAGAGATCTTGGGGTTCATATCCACAGATCCCTGAAGGTTGTCACTCAAGTGGATAGAGGCGTGAAGAAGGCTTATAGTGTGTTAGTGTTTATTAACAGGGGTTTGAGTTTAAGAGCCGTGGGGTTATGCTGCAACTATACTGGATGTTGGTGAGACCACATTTGGAATATTGTGTCCAGTTCTGGTCACCTCACTATAAGAAGGATGTGGAAGCATTGGAGAGAGTGCAGAGGAGATTTACCAGGATGCTGCCTGGTTTGGAGGGTAGGTCTTATGAGGAAAGGTTGAGGGAGCTGGGGCTTTTCTATTTAGAGCAGAGGAGGGTGAGAGGCGACTTAATAGAGGTTTATAAGGTGATGAGTGGGTTAGATAGTCTCTGCATGTCCACTCTATTTCCTCGGGTGGATGTAGCTGTTACTAGGGGGCATAGCTATAAGGTTCATGGTGGGAGATATAGGAGGGATGTCCGAGGTAGATTCTTCACTCAGAGAGTGGTAGGGGTGTGGAATAAACTGCCTGCTGTGATAGTGGAGTCAGACACTTTAGGAACTTTCAAGCGGTTATTGGATAGGCTCATGGAGCACACCAAAATGATAGGGAATGGGATAGACTGATCACAACATTGAGGGCTGAAGGGCCTGTACTTGCTATGTAACACCAGGTTAAAACCATAGAAACTTACAGCTCAGAAACAGGCCTTTTGGTCCTTCTTATCTGTGATGAACTATTTTTTGCCCAGTCCCACTGACCTGCACCTGAACCATATCCCTCCAAATCAGTAACTCACCTGTGAATCCACCTTGTTGTTCTCTGGGACAGAGTGTTTGGAAGCGCTGGTGGCTGAGTGTGATTTTTTCAATTTGTTTTTTTTTTCTCTCTTTTTGAGTGCTTTTTGCTGCTGTAGTTAGTCCTGGGGCTCGCTGGGAAGGGCACCGGGGAGTATAAAAAGGAAGTGGCAGTAGACAGCGGGCAGCATCGGGAGCGGGCAGGGGAGTGATTAGGGAAGCAGAGTGAGAGATAGAAGGGCTTTGGCTCGTGGGACTTGGGCGAGAGCAGGATTAGGCACAGTGTACCACTGGTTTTCCATTGGAATTCACACCTCCAAAGGTGTTCATGACAATGGCAGGGATTAAGGGAGGACGCCTCACCTGTGTACGGTGTCATATGTTACAAGTGGTGTACGTCAAGGATCTGCTTTGGGGCCACTGCTGTTTGTCATTTTTATAAACAGCATTACAAATGCTGTTTGTCATTTATATAACCCTCACCCTAGATGAGGGTGTAGAGGGTTGGATTAGTAAATTTGCTGACGATACCAAAGTGGGGGGAGTTGTAGACGATACCAAAGTGGTAGGGAGTTGTGAGGATGGATGTTACAGTTTGCAGAGGGACATAGATAGGTTGCAGAGCTGGGCCGTGAGGTGGCAAATGGAATTCAATACGGATAAGTGTGAGGTGATTCACTTTGGTAGGAATAACAGGCATATGAAATATAGGGCTAATGGAAGGACCCTTAATAGTGTTGTCGAGCAGAGGGATCTTGGGGTACAAGTACATAGCTCTTTGAAAGTTGGCACCCAGGTTGATAAAGTTGTTAAGAAGGCGTACGGTGTGTTAGCTTTTATTGGTAGAGGGATTGAATTTAGGAGCCGTGAGGTTATGTTACAACTGTACAAAACTCTGGTGCGGCCGCACTTGGAGTATTGCGTACAGTTCTGGTTGCCGCATTATAAGAAAGATGTGGAAGCATTGGAAAGGGTGCAGAGGAGGTTTACCAGGATGTTGCCTGTTATGGTGGGAAGGCCTTATGAGGAAAGGCTGAGGGACCTGAGGTTATTTTCATTAGAGAGAAGAAGGTTACGCGGTGACCTAATTGAGGCTTTTAAGATGATCAAGGGATTGGATAGGGTGGATAGTGAGAGCCTTTTTCCTCGGATGTGATGACCAACACGAGAGGACATAACTTTAAATTAAGAGGTGGTAGTTATAGGACGGATGTCAGAGGCAGGTTCTTTACACAGAGGGTGGTGAGCTCGTGGAATGCCCTGCCTGCAGCAGTTGTGGACTCGCCTACTTTGGGGGCATTCAAATGGTCGGTGGATAGCCATATGGATGATATTGGAATAGTTTAGGTTAGAGGGTCCACTGGCCGGCGCAACATCGAGGGCCGAAGGGCCTGTACTGCGCTGTAATGTTCTATGTTCTATGTGGGAGTTCCTGGAGGTGAGACCTCTCCCAAAAGTCCACGTATGCATCAAGTGTTTGGAGCTGCAGCGTCTGAGGGCTCGGGTCAAGCAACTAGAGCGGTAATTGGAAGATGCATTTTTAGTCGGGGAGAACGAGGCAATCATGGAAAGGAGGCAGAATAAGGTGGCGGATCCAGAGCCTAAGGGTTGGGGGGGGGAGGGAACCTGACTCTTACAGGTGGATTACTGTAAGGAAGAGGATAAAGGAGAGGGGAGACAGTCCAAAGACTTCCCCAGTGGCAGCCCCCCAAAATATCGAGGGCAGAGGGTTAAAAAAGGCAAGGCACGAGGACCAGAATATCTCAAAGGGGAGGAAAGGGGCTAGAAGGGAGATAGTGGTGGGGGATGGGAGGGTTAAAGGAATAGATAGGCATTTCTGTGGTCCAAGGCGGGACTCCAGGATGGTAGTTTGCCTCCCTGGAGCAGGGGTACAAGATGTGTCAGACAGGGTAGAGGGCATTTTGAAGTGTGAGGGGGCCCAGGCAGATGTGATTATTCACGTAGGAGAGAAGGATGTAGGAAGGAAGAGCAGGGAGGATATAAGAAGGCAGTTCAGGGAGTTGGGGAGTAGGCTGAAGAGCAGGGCCTCCAGGGTGGCGATCTCAGGGCTGCTTCCAAGTGCAGGTAATAGCGGAGCCAGGAGAAATGAGATCCTACAGCTGAATGCGTGGCTGAAGGACTGGTGTAGGGCAGAGGGTTTCGTATTTGTGAATAACTGGGAAGTCTTTGCGAAAGAAGGGCACCTGTATAGAAGGGATGGGGAACACTTGAATGGGAAGGGTGTGAGTATCATAGCCGGGAGGTTAGCTGGAGTGTTTCAGCAGGATTTCAACTAATATGGAGAGGGGGGGGGGTTGAGACCGATAGCTCGGTAGAGAGCGAGATGGGAGATAGACTAAGCCTGGACGAGAAGAGATGCACCGGGGAGAAGGAGGCTCCGAGTGGTCTTGGAGGTCTGGAGTGAGTCTGTTTCAATGCGAGGAGCGTAACGGGAAAAACGGATGAACTTAGGGCCTTAATGTTTGCGAGGAACTTGGATGTGGTTGCAGTGACAGAGACATGGTTAAAGGAAGGGGGGCAGTGGCAACTAAACATTCCTGGGTATAAGTGTTTCAGGCGTGACAGAGGAGGGTCTAGAAGAGCGGGGGAGTGGCCTTGTTAGTTAAGGAGAGCATCACGGCAGTGCAGAGGGAGGACAATACAGAGGAATTAGGAGCAGAGTCGCTGTGGGTAAAGTTGAGGAATAGAAAGGGGGCAATTACTATGCTAGGGATGTATTATGGGCCACCCAATAGCCTGTGGGTAGTTGAAGAAGGCATATGTAAAAACATTTTGGATAGGAGCAGAAAGAACAGAGTCGTTATAGTGGGAGATTTTAATCTCCCTAGGGTGGATTGGAAAATACTTAGAGCTGGGGGTTTGGATGGGCAGGAATTTGTAAAATGTGTACTGGAAGGATTGTTGGAGCAGTATGTGGCTAGCCCGACTAGAGAAGGGGCTATATTGGATTTAGTTCTGAGTAATGAGCCAGGGCAGGTGGTTGATGTTATACAAAGAACAAAGAACAAAACAGCACGGGAAACAGGCCCTTCGGCCAACGAGCCCACGCCGCCACCCCAATGTTCCACCTCTACCCGTGATCCCTGTCCATGTTTATAGATCTATGGATTTAAAAAACCAAATTTGAGACAATTTAGGGAGAATTTGTTTTGCCAATTAGCTAAGAGCACATCTTTGGGATGTGGGAGGAAACCGGAGCACCGATGGAGAAAACCCACGCAAGCACGGGGAGAATGTGCAAACTCCCACAGACACAGGCCCAAATCCATGTATCTGCACAGCACAGCGATAGCACTGAGCTGTCGTGTTGCCCATCAAATGGTCCAGGTCAAGCGTACACTAACGACATGAAGCACTAGGATACTCTCGAAAAAAAATTCAAGAGCAGCCCTCTCACGACCCATCGCGTGTATGTCCCTTGTTAGACAACAAGGTGGACCAAAGCACCAGTAGGATAAAAACAAGTACATCAATATCATCATCTATTTACACACTTCCCAGGGACTCCCAAGGCTCATGATCCCTATTTTAAATCAGTTTTCTATACCCCTCCATTCCCATTCTGTTCATGTGCCCATCTAAGTATTTCTTAAATAACTCCAGAGTACCTGCCTCCACCACTTTACTTGGCAGCGCATTCCATACTCCCACCACCCTCTGTGTGAAAAAACTCCCTCTAGCATCCAAATTATACTTACCCCCCTCATCCTAAGCCCGTGACCCCTCGTGCTATTTGAGTCCATCCTAGGAAAAAGCTTAACCCTGTTTACTCTATCTATCCCTTCATAATCTTGTACACCTCTACCAGATCTCCTCTAAGTCTACGTCTTTCTAAGGAAAACAGCCCAATTTGCCTAACCTCTCCTTGTAACTCAGACCTTCCATACCAGGCAGCATCCTGGTAAACCTCCTCTGCACTCTCTCCAGAGTCTCCACGTCCTTCCGGTAGTAAGGCGACCAGAACTGGACGCAGTATTCCAAATGAGGTCTAACCAGCGTTTTATACAACTGCAACATTAAAGGCCAGCTCTTGTACTCTATACCCCTTCCTATAAAGGCTAACATACTATATGCTTTCTTCAAAATATAGTAGGGGAGCATGTGGCTAACAGTGACCTCAATTCTGTCCACTTTAGGATACAGATGGAAAAGGATGCTTGTTGCTCTAGGGGCAGGGTGCTGAATTGGGGGAAGGCTAACTACGGTAGGATTAGGCAGGATTTGATAGTGTACTCATTCATCCCGTTGGATCTGCCAAAATAGACCACAACACATTTATCCGTGTTGAAGTCCATCTGCCACTTCTCCGCCCAGTCTTGCATCCTGTCGATGTCATGCTGCAACTTTTGACATCCCTCCAGACCATCCACATCACCACCGACCTTCGTGTCATCGGCGAACTTACTCACCCATCCCTCCACTTCCTCATCCAGGTCATTTATGAAAATGACAAACAGCAAGGGTCCTACAACAGATCCCTGGGGCACTCCACTGGTGACCGACCTCCATGCAGAAAAAGAGCCATCCACAACCACCCTCTGCCTTCTGCAGGCAAGCCAGTTCTGGATCCACAAGGCCAAAGCCCCTTGGATCCCATGGCCTCTCACCTTCTCAAGAAGTCTTGCATGTGGGACCTTGTCAAATGCCTTGCTGAAGTCCATGTACACCACGTCCACTGCTCTTCCTTCGTCAATGTGTTCAGTCACATTTTCGAAGAACTCAATTAAGCTTGTAAGGCATGACCTGCCTTTTACAAAACCATGTTGACTATTTCTAATCAACCTAAACTTCTCCAAATGCTCATAAATCTTGACCCTCAGAAGCCTCTCCATCAGCTTACCAACCACTGAGGTCAGACTCACCAGTCGGTAATTTCCAGGACTATCCCTGTTCCCTTTCTTGAAAATAGGGACCACATCCGCAATCCTCCAATCCTCCGGAACCTCTCCCGTCTCCATCGACGACGCAAAGATCATCGCCAGGGGCTCTGCAATGACATCCCTCACCTCCCACAATAACCTGGGGTACATCCCATCTGGTCCTGGAGACTTGTCTATCTTGATAGCATTTAAAAGTTCTAACACATCCGCTTCCTTAATATCTACATACTCAATCTTTTCAGTCTGCCGCAAACTTGTAGTGCATCCTCCCAGATCACTTTCCACCGTGAATACTGAGGCAAAGTACTCATTAAGCACCTCTGCCATTTCTTCCGGTTCCATACAGACTTTTCCCCCTTCACCTTTTATAGGTCCTATCCCTTCTCTTCTCATCCTTTTACTTTTCACATATTTGTAGAAGGCCTTGGGATTCTCCTTAATCCTACCAGCCAAGGCCTTCTCATGACCCCTTCTGGCTCTCCTAATTTCCTTTTTAAGCTCTCTTCTATAAGCCTTATACTTCTCTAGATCCCCAACATCTCCTAGCTCTTTGAACCTTTTATACACCTTTCTTTTCTTCCTGACTATGTTCACCACAGCCTTCGTGCACCACGGTTCCCGCGTCCTACCAAAACCTCCTTGTCTCACCGGAACGTTGTCGTGCAAAGCTCCAGACAAGCATTCCTTGAATATCTGCCACCTTCCTTCTGTGCTTTTCCCCAAGAACACCTCCTTCCAGTTTATTCGCCCCAACATCTGCCTGATGTCTTCATATTTCCCCTTATTCCAGACAAACACCTTCCTAGCCTGCCTGATCCTATCCTTTTCCAATGCAAGGGTGAAGGAGATAGAATTATGATCTCCATCCCCAAGATGCTCTCCTACCGAGAGATCCATCACCTGTCCTGGTTCATTAGCTAGTACCAGGTCCAGTACAGCCTCTCCTCTCGTAGGCTTGTCCACGTGCTGTGTCAGGAAACCCTCCTGAACACACCTAACAAACTCCTCCCCATCCAAACCCCTTACCCTTGGGATATTCCAGTCGATGTTTGGGAAATTGAAGTCTCCCATCACAACAACTCTGTTATTTCTACATCTCTCCAGTATCTGTTTCCCTATCTGCACCTCAACTTCCCTGTCACTATTGGGCGGCCTATAGAATACACCCAGCAACGTCACCGACCCTTTGCTATTCCTAACTTCCACCCACAGAGACTCCGTAGACATTCCCTCCTCGGTATCCACCTTCTCTGCAGCCATGACACTGTCCCTGATCAACAGTGCCACTCCACCACCTCTTTTGCCTCCCTCCCTGTCCTTCCTGAAGGATCTGAATCCCGGGACCTGTAGTACCCAGTCCTGTCCCTGAGACATCCAAGTCTCTGTAATGGCCACCACATCACAATCCCAAGCAGCAATCCACGCCCTAAGTTCATCCACCTTATTTACTACACTCCTGGCATTAAAATAGACACAGCTCAGTCCCTCAGACTGGACATTTCCCTTCTCCCCCACTCGTCTAACCTGCCTCTCATCCTGCCTAGAGTCCTTCCCTACCTGGGAGCTAACTTCCTTGCTCCCAGTCTCCACATCACTATTCCCTCCCCCTAACCTTTCTAGTTTAAAGTCCCCCCAGTAGCCCTAGCCAGTCTTCCCGCCAAGATATTAGTCCCCCTGGGATTCAGCTGCCACCCGTCTTTGCTGTACAGGTCACACCTGCCCCTAAAGAGGTCCCAATGATCCAGGAACCGGAATCCCTGCCCCCTGCTCCAGTCCCTCAGCCACGTATTCACCCACCACCTCATACTATTCCTGCTCTCACTCTCCCGAGGCGCAGGCAGCAATCCTGAGATTACTACCTTCGCTTTCCTCTCTCTCAGCTGCCTACCCAGTTCCCTATAATCCCTTTTCATGTCCACTTCCCTCTTCCTGCCTATGTCAGTAGTACCTATATGTACTACAACTTCCAGTTCCTCACCCTCCCCTTTCAGGATGTCTGGGACGCGTCCAGAGACATCCCGAATCCCAGCTCCAGGGAGATATACCACCATCCTCGACTCCCGTCTGTGTCCACAAAAACGCCTGTCCGCCCCCCTCACTAGGGAGTCCCCTATAAGCACTGCCTTTTTGCTCTGTTTTTTAGGTTTTTGTTTCAGCTCCAGGGAGCTGGCCACCGCTGCCTCCCTTGGATGAGCTGTCCCCCACAGTAGTACTCAGGCAAGAGTACTTATTTTGAAGGGGGACATCCCCTGGTGTACTCTCCATCACCTGAGGTTTCCCCTTCCTAATAGTTACCCATGTGCCTTCTTCCCTTTGCCCTGGTGTGACTACTTGTCTGTAGCTCCTATCAATAATCTCCTCATTCTCCCTAATGAGTCGAAGGTCCACAAGCTGCATTTTCAGTTCTTTTACCTGGTCCCGTAGGGATTGCAGCTCCACACAGCAATCACAGGTATGGACATCTGGGAGACTCTCTCTCTCTCTGGGATCAGTACAGACTCTCTCTCTCTCTCTCTGTCTGGGATCAGTACAGACTCCTCTCTCTCACTCTCTGGGATCAGTACAGACTCTCTCTCTCTCTCTGGGATCAGTACAGACTCCTCTCTCTCACTCTCTGGGATCAGTACAGACTCTCTCTCTCTCTCTCTCTGGGATCAGTACAGACTCTCTCTCTCTCTCTCTCTGGGATCAGTACAGACTCTCTCTCTCTCTCTTTCTGGGATCAGTACAGACTCTCTCTCTGGGATCAGTAGAGACTCTCTCTCTCTATCTCTCTGGGATCAGTACAGACTCTCTCTCTCTCGCTGGGATCAGTATAGACTCTCTCTCTCTGGGATCAGTACAGACTCTCTCTCTCTCTCCCCCCCCGTCCCTTTCTTCTCTCCTCTCTCTCGTCCCCGTTGTCTCTCTCTCTCTCTCGCTCTCCCCGTCTCTCTCTCGCTCCTCGCTCCCGGTCTCTCTATCCTCTCTCCTCTCGCTCTCACAAGTCTCTCTCCTATCTAGCTCTCTCGCTCCCCGTCTCTCTCTCTCTCTCTCTCCATCCCTCCACCTTATCTATTTACCTGTTGTGTTTTTGTTTCAGCCATGCTGCAGCACAGGTTAAAGCTCTCGCTAAAATCCACGCTTTCATCCGCAATCCGTGAGTACCTGTGTTAACACATCACAGATTATTTAGTTTGAGAGTTTACTGATTGGAGTTACATTAACACTGCAATGAAGTTATTGTGATAATCCCCTAGTTGCTATACACCTGTTCAGGTTATACTGGAGGTAGACTTTAGCACGGCCAATCAACCTAACTGTGCTGTTGGGGTGGTTAGCTGGTTAATAGTTACAGTTTGGGTGGTTAGCTGGTTAATGGTTACAGTCTGGGGGTGGTTAGCTGGTTAATGGTTACAGTCTGGGTAATTAGCTTGTTAATAGTTACAGTCTGGGTGGTTAGCTGGTTAATGGTTACAGTCTGGGGGTGGTTAGCTGGTTAATGGTTACAGTCTTGGGGGGGGTTAGCTGGTTAATGGTTACAGTCTGGGTAATTAGCTTGTAATAGTTACAGTCTGGGTGGTTAGCTGGTTAATGGTTACAGTCTGTGGGTAATTAGCTTGTTAATAGTTACAGTCTGGGTGGTTAGCTGGTTAATGGTTACAGTCTTGGGGGTGGTTAGCTGGTTAATGGTTACAGTCTTGGGGGTGGTTAGCTGGTTAATGGTTACAGTCTGGGTAATTAGCTGGTTAATAGTTACAGTCTGGGTGGTTAGCTGGTTAATGGTTACAGTCTGGGGGTGGTTAGCTGGTTAATGGTTACAGTCTGGGGTGGTTAGCTGGTTAATCGTTACAGTCTGGGTAGTTAGTTGGTTAATAGTTACAGTCTGGGGATGGTTAGCTGGTTAATGGTTACAGTCTGGGGATGGTTAGCTGGTTAATGGTTACAGTCTGGGGATGGTTAGCTGGTTAATCGTTACAGTCTGGGTAGTTAGTTGGTTAATAGTTACAGTCTGGGGATGGTTAGCTGGTTAATGGTTACAGTCTGGGGATGGTTAGCTGGTTAATGGTTACAGTCTGGGGATGGTTAGCTGGTTAATCGTTACAGTCTGGGGGTGGTTAGCTGGTTAATGGTTACAGTCTGGGTAGTTAGCTGGTTAATAGTTACAGTCTGGGGGTGCTTAGCTGGTTAATGGTTATAGTCTGGGTAGTTAGCTGGTTAATAATTACAGTCTGGGGGTGCTTAGCTGGTTAATGGTTACAGCCTGGGTAGTTAGCTGGTTAATGGTTACAGTCTGGGTGGTTAGCTGGTTAATGGTTATAGTCTGGGGATAGTTAGCTGGTTAATGGTTACAGTCTGGGTGGTTAGCTGGTTAATGGTTATAGTCTGGGTAGTTAGCTGGTTAATGGTTACAGTCTGGGGGTGCTTAGCTGGTTAATGGTTATAGTCTGGGTAATTAGCTGGTTAATGGTTACAGTCTGGGTGGTTAGCTGGTTAATGGTTATAGTCTGGGGATAGTTAGCTGGTTAATGGTTACAGTCTGGGTGGTTAGCTGGTTAATGGTTATAGTCTGGGTAGTTAGCTGGTTAATGGTTACAGTCTGGGTGGTTAGCTGGTTAATGGTTATGGTGTGGATGGTTAGCTGGTTAATGGGCCTGGGTAGTTAACTGGTTAGTTGAGTGATGTGTAAATTCACAGTTTCTCTAACACTAACCCTGCGTATTTTTCCTTCAGGAATCTGAATGAGACACGTCAGGCTGATATCCGGAAGGAGTGTCTCAAACTGTGGGGGGTGATTATCTCTGAATTACCTTCCCGTCCCACACCAATCTCCCCATTCATTCCTCTCCACCTCCCACCCCTTCCCCCTCATTCCCCTCCCCCTCCTCCTTCCCTTTCGTTCCCCCCGCTCCCCCCCCCCCCCGCTCCCCCCCCTCCCCTCTCCCCTCCCCCTCCCCCTCCCCGTTATAGAAACATAGAACATAGAACATAGAAATTACAGGCACATAACATGCCCTTCGGCCTCGATGTTGGCCGACCATAAAAAAAGCAATGTCCCTCCAACCTAAAAACAATTCCCTTTCTCTTCCATATACTTTAATCAATTAACCTCTTAAACGCCCCAAACTTGGCGCATCTACAACTGCTGCAGGCAGGGCATTCCACTCGCCAACCACCCTTTGGGTAAAGAACCTACCTCTGATATCCCGTCCTATAACTATCACCTCTTATTTAAAAGCTTGTCCCCTCGTGCTAGCTTTCCTCCATCCTGAAAAAGGCTATCAAACTGTCCACACCTATCTAACCTCTAATCTCTTATATGTTTCGATACGGTCTCCTCGTAGCCGCCTCCTTTCTAAACCGAAAACAACCTCAAATCCCTCATCTCTCCTCATACACCTGCCTTCCATACCACGCAACATCCTGGTAAACCTCCTCTGTACCCTCTCCAATGCCTCCACATCTTTCTTAATAATGTGGGGACCCAACTGCACACAATACCTCCAAGTGCGCCGCGCACTAGAGTTTTGTACGGTTTGCAACATGACGTTGCGGCTCCGAAATTCAGTCCCCCTACAATAAAAGCTCATACTTCCGTATGCCTTCTAACAACCTTTCAACTGATATATGCCAGTACTTGACAAGAATGCGGTACTGTCAATGTGCAATCTTCATCATACGTATACAGAAAAAAAAAAGTAATGGTCCTGCTCTGTTGGTCTAGATTTTGCATCACTCCGTAATGTCGTGGTGTGGTTACCTGTTTACTATACGCGTCCATTACGTCTCATTAGCCCTATACTCTACACATTTGTTATTCTGCCAAAGTGAATTACCTCACAATTTTCCCGCATTAAACTCCATTTTGCCACCTCTCGGCCCAGCTCTGCAACTTGTCCAAGTCTCTCTGCAACTCCTATAACATCCCTCTTCACTATCTACACTACTCCGACTTTGGTGTCATCGGCAAATTTACTATCATCCTTCAATACCCTCATCCAGATCATTTATAAAAAGTACAAACAGCAGGGTCCCCAAAACAGATTCCCTGAGGCCACCACTTGTAACCGAACTCCATGATGAATATCTCCGCATCAACACACTACCCTCTGTCTTCTATCAGCTAGCACAATTCCTAATCCAATTATTTAAATCACCTCTATCCCATACATCTGCATTTTCTGCAGAAGTCTTTCCTGGGACACCTTATATCGAACGCTTTACTAAAGTCCATATATCCACATCAACCGCCTTACCCCCATCCACCTCTTTGTCACTTTTTTAAAAAACTCAATGGGGTTAGTAAGGCATGACCTTCCCTTCCAAAACCTGCTGACTATCTCCAATCAATTCATTTCTCTCTAAATAACTATAAATCCTATCCCTAATAATTCTCTCCAATACTTTGCCCACAACAGAAGTAAGACTCACTGGCCTATATTTCCCTGGAAGGTCTCTCTTCCCTTCTTGAACAATGGGACCACATTCGCTATCCTCCAGGTCCACACCCGTAACCAACGAGGACCTGAAGATCAGAGCCAGAGACTCTGCACTCTCCTCTCTCGCCTCCCAGAGAATCCTAGGGTAAATCCCGTCCGGCCCAGGGGACTTATCTAACTTCAAACCCTCAAGAATATCTAGCACATCCTCCTTATCTACTTCAATACTTTCCAGTTTACAAACCCTGTATCCCAGTGTTCTCCACAACTACATTTACATATCCCTGCGTGATACCGAAGAGAAATATTTATTCAGTGCCTCACCAATCTCTTCAGGCTCCACGCACAACTTCCCACTGCTGTCTCTGACTGGCCCTAATCTTGCCCTAACCAATCTTCTATTCTTAACATATCTAAAGAAAGCTTTAGGATTCTCCTTGATTGTGTCAGCCGAAGTCTTCTCGTGTCCCCTTTTAGCTCTCCTCAACTCACTCTTTAGCTCCCTCCTAGCTAATCTATAGCTATCCATTGCACTAACCGAGCCTTCAAGCCTCATCCTGACATAAGCCTCCTTTTTCCTTTTAACCAGCAAATCAACTTTTTTAGTACACCATAGAATCCATAGAACACTACAGTTCAGAAATAGACCCATTGCTCCCCTGCCCCCACGCGCTCCCCTGCCCCCGCGCGCTCCCCCTCCACCCCCCAGGTGATTGGTGTTGTTGTTGCCAATGGAAGGTGTGCTTTGTATTAACAGATTCCGGATAAGGCTCCGACTCCGTGTGTATGACTGAGGGGGTCTCTGGGCGGATCCGTAACTCTGGTTTGGTCACAAGGTCATACCTAAGGCACATAGTCTAATCTTATGCGAATAGCGGTTGAAAATGGACTAAGATGGGGTAAAAAAGTGGATGAGTAAGGTGTGACGGGGGGGGGTAATGTAAAAAAAAAATAAAAAAAAAAAAAACAGATGGGGGGTGGTGGGAGCTGTGGGGGCCGGGTTGTTGGATAAAGGTAAACTTGGTACGGGGGGGGGGTAAATGGAATAGAGTGGTGCGCCGAGTAGGCAGAGCCCTTTCCGGCCTTTCTGAGATTGTTGCGCTCAGGAAGTAGGGGTGGGAGAAATTATAAAAAAACAACATAGGCACATGCATCTTAACCCTCATCCATTGTATCATTCACTTTGTAGCACTATTCCATATTACCCTTAATCAATGCGCCAATCTGATTCCTATCCCCGAACATTGAATTCCCCCAAAGCTAGTCCTCTCTCTTTACTATAGTATTACTTCTTCTGCCTTTATCATTTCACTTTCACTCCCTCCCTTTTACGTCCCCCCCCTTTTTTCCTCACCTTCCTCTTCCCTCCTTCCCTGGCTCCCTTACCCTTTCCCCTATTCCCTCTTCCTCACCTCCTTTCCCGGCCCCTCTCCCTTCTCGCTTCTTTGCCCATTTTTCTCTTTTCTCTCCCTCCCTCCTCCTCCCCTTCCTTTCTTTCTCCTTCTTCGTTTTTCCCTCCCTTTTCCCCTCTGTTTTTCCCACCTTTTCCCTCTCCGCCGCCCCTCCCATTACTCATCCCCTTTTTCTCCCCCCCTCCTTCCCTCCCATTATCCCTTCCTTTCCTCCCTTGTCTTTGTGTTAAACTGAGTGTGTCTCTTCCCATCTACTCTGTCCACCATTCCCCCTCCGCTCGCCTCCCACCCACCGGCCCCCTCTCTCCCGCCGGCCCCCTTCAGGAAGCAGAGGGGAGATTGAGGGAGGGAACGGGGGAGAGGATGGAGGGGAAATGGTGCACCCTTTCCAAAGTCTAACGCTCATACTTTTCAGGGTTGAATTCCATCTGCCACTTCTCTGCCCATTTGACTGTTGTGTCTATATCTCCTTGTAGCCCAAGATACTTCACCTCCCTGTTCACCAGGCAGCCTGTGCCATCAGCAAAATTACTGATCCCACCTCAATGTGCCCAAATCAATGTGATTTATATAAATGATGAATAACAGTAGTGCAGGTCCCTGTGGTTACTCACTGGACACTGGATTCTAGACACTAAAGCAGCCGTCGGTCATCATCCTCTGTCTCCTGCACCGGCTCTGTGTCGGTGTCAGCCTCTCGGGCCCTTCCCCCGGGCCCCCCAGCACCCCCCCCCCGCTGCCCCACTCCCCCCGGCCCGCCCAGCACCCCCACTCCCCTGCCCCCACTCCCCCGGGGCCCCCCAGCACCCCCACTCCCCTGCCCCACTCCCCCGGGCCCCCCACCACCCCCCTCCCCCGCCCCACTCCCCGGCCCCCCAGCACCCACTCCCGCCCACTCCCCCGGGCCCCCAGCACCCCACTCCCTGCCCCACTCCCCCGGGCCCCCCAGCACCCCCTCCCCCGCCCCACTCCCCCGGGCCCCCCCAGCACCCCCTCCCCCCGCCCCACTCCCCCCCGGGCCCCCAGCCCCTCCCCCCCACCCCACTCCCCCGTGGCCCCCAGCACCCCACTCCCCCGGGCGCCTCCCAGCACCTCCCCTCCCCCGCCCCCACTTCCCCGGGCCCCCCCAGCACCTCCCTCCCCGCCCCACCTCCCAAAAACCCCCGGGCCCCCCAGCACCCCACTCCTCCCCTGCCCCACTCCCCCGGGCCCCCCCAGCACCCACTCCCCGGGCCCCCCAGCACCGTCCCTCCCCCACCCACTCCCCCGGGGCCCCCCAGCACCCCACTCCCACGGCCCCCCCAGCACCCCCCTCACCCGCCCACTCCCCCGGAGCCCCCCAGCACCCACTCCCCCGGCCCCCCAGCATCCCCCCTCCCCCGCCCCACTCCCCCGGGCCCCCAGCACCCCCCTCCCCCTCCCCACTCCCCCCGGGCCCCCCGCCCTCCCCTCCTCCACCCCGGTGCCCGCCAGCACCCCCCTCCCCCGCCCACTCCCCCCCGGGCCCCCAGCACCCCCACTCCCCGGGCCCCCCATCACCCCCCTCCCACGCTCAACCCCGCCCACTGCCCCCGGGGCCCCCCAACATCACCTCCCTCCCCCGCCCATCCCCCGGGCCTCCCAGCACCCCACTCCCGGTCCCCCCCAGCACTCCCCTCACCCCGCCCACTCCCCCGGGCCCCCCAGCACTCCCTCCCCCCGCCCCACTCCCAACCGGGCCCGCCCAGCACCTCCCTCCTCCACCCGGGCCCCCCAGCACCCCCTCCCCCACCCTACCTCCCCCTGGCCCCCTCAGCACCTCCCTCCTCCTCCCCCGTCCCCCCAGCACCGCCCCTCCCCCGCCCCACTCCCCTTGGCCCTCCAGCACCCCCCTCCCACCCTCCTCCCCCGGGTCCCCCGGCCCCCTCTTGGGCCCCTCTCGCACCCCCCCCGCCCACTCCCCCGGACCCCTCTCATGCCCCTTCCCCCGGCCCCCCCAGAACCCCCTTCCCCGCCCCTCTCCGGCCCCTCCCTTGCCCCCGCGCTGTCTCTGTGCTTTCTCTCTGTTTATGTTCTCTCTCTGCTCTCTCAGGGTACAGACATGGATACTTTCAGCTATAAACCCACCCTGCTGTCTGCTCAGGTGATTGAGAAGATTAGTCACGTGTTGGACTATCGCTGTATGGTGGCTGGTGGGCACCCATACTTCCTGCTGGGTATGGGGGTAAGTGCTGCCCGCTTTGTACTGATTGACTGGACAGTATGTGTCGATGCTGAGAATGGATTCTGACTGGTGTAGCTATTTAAACTCAGTGCTGCACTAAATCGGGATTTAATGTTAGTGTCACTCATTATAACCATGAAACTATCATTGCTTCTTGTAGAAATCAGTCTTTTGCTGTCTGCCACACAGACACAGCCAGCTGCAGTAGCCTGAGCTCCAGCTCAGAAAGGGGCAGCTGGAGTTCTGGAGATGTATCAGCAAGGCTCAGTAATATGTGGATGGTACACCAAGGAAGCGGATCTGGGAGCAGAGGGAAGATTGTGGGGGGAGTGGGGGGGGGCGCCGAAAGGAAGCATGAGAAAGGTCTTGGGAAAAAGGATTAGGGAGAATCCCTCATGTGTACGATGGGTAAGAGGGATATGGGCCTAATGTGGGCAATTGGGACTAGTTTAGGGGTTTAAAAAAAGGGCAGCATGGACAAGTTGGGCCGAAGGGCCTGATTCCATGTTGTAAACTTCAATGACGCTTTTATTCAGAGGGAAATGGGAATGTGAAATGTGCTGCATTGGGAAAGTAGTGAAGACTGGAAACCTTATAAATCTTTCAAAAATATTTGGATGAGCTCTTGAAACATAATATTCAGGAATTTGGGACAGGTAGTGGAGAGTGGGATTAGTGTAACTTTAGTGATTAATATTATTGCAGCAGACTGGATGGGCTGAAAGGTCTTTTCTGTGCAGCCTGACTCTACCACTCTAACTATCCAAGTTTCCAGGTCATCTGTGGGTATGCAAGGCGTTTGATAAGGTCTCCCTTTGCAAGGCTTCTGGAGAAGGTGAGAGGCCATGGGATCCAAGGGGCTTTGGCCTCGTGGATCCAGAACTGGCTTGCCGGCAGAAGGCAGAGGGTGGTTGTGAATGGGTCTTGTTCTGCATGGAGGTCGGTCACCAGTGGAGTGCCCCAGGGATCTGTTCTGGGACCCTTGCTGTTTGTCATTTTCATAAATGACCTGGATGAGGAAGTGGAGGGATGGGTTAGTAAGTTCACCGATGATACAAAGATCGGTGGTGTTGTGGATGGTCTGGAGGGATGTCAAAAGTTGCAGTGGGACACAGACAGGATGCAAGACTGGGCGGAGAAGTGGCAGATGGACTTCAACGCAGATAAATGTGTAGTGGTCCATTTTGGCAGGAATAATGGGATGAAGGAGTACAATATAAGGGGTAGGAATCTTAGCTGTGTTGTAGAGCAGAAGGATCTCGGGGTCTGGGTCCATAGGACTCTTAAATCGGCCTCGCAGGTGGAGGAAGTGGTCAAGAAGGTGTACGGTGTACTGGCCTTCATTAATCGAGGAATAGAGTTTAGGAGTCAGGAGGTAATGATGCAGTTCTATAAGACTCTTGTCAGACCCCAGTTGGAGTATTGTGCACAGTTCTGGTCGCCTCATTATAGGAAGGATGTAGAGGCTAGTGAGAGAGTTCAGAGGAGATTTACAAGGATGCTGCCTGGATTGGGAGGCAGGCCTTATGAAGATAGGGTGAGGGAGCTGGGACTCTTACTGGAGAGACGTAGGTTGAGAGGCGACCTGATAGAGGTTTATAAAATGTTGAGAGGAATAGATATGGTGGACTCTCAGAGACTATTTCCCCGAGCTGAAATGGTCACTACGAGAGGACACAGATTTAAGGTGCAGGGAAGCAAATACAAAGGAGATGTCAGGGGTAGGTTTTTCACTCAGAGGGTGGTGAGTGAATGGAACCGACTGCCGTCGGAGGTTGTGAGGCAAACTCACTGGGGTCTTTTAAGAGACTTCTGGTGAGTATATGGGATCCAATGAGATTGAGGGTTAGAGATAGGCCTGGTAGGTTGGGATATGATTGGCACACTTGAGTGCCGAAGGGCCTGTTTGTGCTGTAATGTCCTAAAGGAAATCTCTTCACTTTGGGAAGTGTTCATTGTTAATAAAACAATAACTTTATTCTTCTCCAGCTCACTCCGGTTTGACACCGAGACCCTGGTGAAGCAGAATAGAAAGACAGATGGAGCTGGGAGCCTCCACACCACTCCCACACACACACACACCCAACCCTTCCGCCCCCCCTCCCCTCCCTCCGCCCCCCCATCCCTCTCCCCTCCGCCCACCCCACCCTCCCTCCGCCCCTCTCCCTCCGCCCCTCTCCCTCCGCCCCTCCTCCCTCCGCCCCTCTCCTCCGCCCCTCTCCCTCCGCCCCTCTCCCTCCGCCCCTCTCCCTCCGCCCTCTCCCTCCGCCCCTCTCCCCCCGCCCTCTCCCCCGCCCCTCTCCCCCGCCCCATCACATGCACCTTTATCCTACAGCAATCAAATACCCGTTCCTCAGACAGACAGTAAAAACCGGTGGTGCTCAGTTGACGTGTGGCTGTGTGATGAGTCTCTGACATTAATCTTCCTGTGTACGTGTTCCTCTGTAGAAATGCCAGATCTACCACTGGGATGGTGGGATGCCAATGCGCTGGCAGAAATTGGAAAATTTCAAGACGGAGTTACCACGGGATACCCTGCTCCAGGTGGAAATCCTACAGGAATTGAAAGGAGAGGTGAGCTGGGAAAGGGGCAGAGAGAGGGTAAAACTGCAGCTGCCCAAAACCGAGAGTCTGTGATACTCGGGGACTTAGCAGCAATCTGGCCAGGGTGTGCTCAACTGGGGTTTGTGTGCCGGGGTGCGGGTGCCGGGCACCGGAGTTCTGCCGTGATTTACCTTCCTGTCGGTTTCAGGGAAAGGCACAGAGGCGAATTAGCTCCATCCACATTCTGGACGCTCTCATTCTGAATGGGACAGATATACGTGAGCAGCATTTTAATCAGAGGTAAGCTGGTATTGACTCTCTGCCGGGTTTGCCAGCCGCTGTTTTGGTGTTTCTCTCACTGCGCTGTGTCTGTCTTTCAGAATCCAGATGGCAGAGAAGTTTGTGAAAGCTGTTTCGAAACAAAGTCGCTCTGATATGAACCCCATTCGGTGAGTTACTGAGTGACAGAGCCCGATCGCTGTGGGCCTGTACCCCCCACACCCCCTCACCCTGTACCCCACACCCCCTCACCTCGTACCTGTACCCCCACACCCCCCTCACCCTGTACCCCACACCCCCCTCACCCTGTACTCTGTACCCCACCCCCCTCACCCTGCACCCCCCACAACCACTAACCCTGTACCCCCACACCCCTCACCCTGTACCCCCTCACCCTGTACCCCTCACCCTGTACCCCTCACCCTGTACCCCTCACCGTACCCCACACCCCCTCACCCTGTACCCCACACCCCTCACCCTGTACCCCTGCACCCCTCCATGTACCCGCACCCCTCACCCTGTACCCCACCCCCCTCACCCTGTACCCTGAGCCTTCACCCTTACCCCTCGGCCTCATACCTGGTGAACCTTCACCCACGTACTCACCCTGGGATCCTGGCCCCACATTGAACCCCCCTCGCCCCGTTTCCCCCTCTATCCAGTTTTTGGTGATATATTTCTGAGATGTTGTCTTGTGTTCAGGGTGAAGGAGGTTTATCGGCTTGAGGAAATGGAGAGGATATTTGTACGGTAAGTGTCAACATATGAGGGATCCGTACCCCAGTGAGAGTCAGTGTGTGTGGGATCCGTACCCCAGTGAGAGTCAGTGTGTGTGGGATCCGTACCCCAGTGAGAGTCAGTGTGTGTGGGACCCGTACCCCAGTGAGAGTCAGTGTGTGTGGGACCCGTACCCCAGTGAGAGTCAGTGTGTGTGGGAGCTGTACCCCAGTGAGAGTCAGTGTGTGTGGGAGCCGTACCCCAGTGAGAGTCAGTGTGTGTGGGAGCCGTACCCCAGTGAGAGTCAGTGTGTGGGAGACCCGTATCCCAGTGAGAGTCAGTGTGTGGGAGACCCGTATCCCAGTGAGAGTCAGTGTGTGGGAGACCCGTATCCCAGTGAGAGTCAGTGTGTGGGAGACCCGTATCCCAGTGAGAGTCAGTGTGTGGGAGACCCGTATCCCAGTGAGAGTCAGTGTGTGGGAGACCCGTATCCCAGTGAGAGTCAGTGTGTGGGAGACCCGTACCCCAGTGAGAGTCAGTGTGTGGGAGACCCGTACCCCAGTGAGAGTCAGTGTGTGGGAGACCCGTACCCCAGTGAGAGACAGTGTGTGTGGGACCCGTACCCCAGTGAGAGTCAGTGTGTGTGGGTGCCGTATCCCAGTGAGAGTCAGTGTATGTGGGACCCCAGTGAGTGTCAGTGTGTGTGGGAGCCGTACCCTAGTGAGAGTCAGCGTGTGTGGGACCCAGTGAGAGTCAGTGTGTGTGGGACCGTGGCTCAGTGAGAGTCAGTGTGTGTGTGTGGGAGCTGTACCCCAGTGAGAGTCAGTGTGTGGAGGACCCGTACCCCCGTGAGAGTCAGTGTGTATGGGTCCCGAATTCCAGTGAATGTCAGTGCGTGTGGGAGCCATACCCCAGTGAGGGTCAGTGTGTGTGGGAGCCCAGTGAGGGTCAGTGTGTGTGGGACCCGTACCCAGTGAGGGTCAGTGTGTTTGGGACCCCAGTGAGAGTCAGTGTGTTTGGAATCCGTACCCCAGTGAGTGTCAGTGTGTGTGGGACCCCAGTGAGAGTCAGTGTGTGTGGGACCCCAGTGAGAGTCAGTGTGTGTGGGACCCCAGTGAGAGTCAATGTGTGTGGGACCCGTACCCCAGTGAGAGTCAGTGTGTGTGGGAGCCGTACCCCAGTGAGAGTCAGTGTGTGTGGGAGCCGTACCCAAGTGAGAGTGTTAGAACATAGAACACTACAGCACAAACAGGCCATTCGGCCCACGAGTTGCGCCGATCACATCTACCAATCCACAGACCTATCTATAACCCCCTATCCTATTCTTTTCCATATACTCATCCAAGAGTCTCTTAAAAGACCCCAGTGAGTTTGCCTCAACAACCTCCGACGGCAGTCGGTTCCATTTACTCACCACCCTCTGAGTGAAAAACCTACCCCTGACATCTCCTTTGTATTTGCTTCCCTGCACCTTAAATCTGTGTCCTCTCGTAGTGACCATTTCAGCTCGGGGAAATAGTCTCTGAGAGTCCACCCTATCTATTCCTCTCAACATTTTATAAACCTCTATCAGGTCGCCTCTCAACCTACGTCTCTCCAGTGAGAAGAGTCCCAGCTCCCTCAACCTATCTTCATAAGGCCTGCCTCCCAATCCAGGCAGCATCCTTGTAAATCTCCTCTGAACTCTCTCAATAGCCTCTACATCCTTCCTATAATGAGGCGACCAGAACTGCGCACAATACTCCAACTGGGGTCTGACAAGAGTCTTATAGAGCTGCATCATTACCTCCTGACTCCTAAACTCTATTCCTCGATTAATGAAGGCCAGTACACCGTACGCCTTCTTGACCACTTCCTCCACCTGCGAGGCCGATTTAAGAGTCCTATGGACCCGGACCCCGAGATCCTTCTGCTCTACAACACAGCTAAGACTCCTACCCCTTATATTGTACTCCTTCATCCCATTATTCCTGCCAAAATGGACCACTACACATTTATCTGCGTTGAAGTCCATCTGCCACTTCTCCGCCCAGTCTTGCATCCTGTCTATGTCCCACTGCAACTTTTGGCATCCCTCCAGACCATCCACAACACCACCGACCTTTGTATCGTCGGCGAACTTACTAACCCATCCCTCCACTTCCTCATCCAGGTCATTTATGAAAATGACAAACAGCAGGGGTCCCAGAACAGATCCCTGGGGCACTCCACTGGTTACCGACCTCCATGCAGAACAAGACCCATCCACAACCACTCTCTGCCTTCTGCCGGCAAGCCAGTTCTGGATCCACGAGGCCAAAGCCCCTTGGATCCCATGCCCTCTCACCTTCTCCAGAAGCCTTGCATGTGGGACCTTATCAAACGCCTTACTAAAGTCCACGTACACTACGTCCACCGCCCTTCCTTCGTCAATGTGTTCAGTCACATTTTCAAAGAACTCAACTAGGCTCGTAAGGCATAACCTGCCCTTGACAAAACCATGCTGACTATTTCTAATCAGTCCAAACTTCTCCAAATGTTCATATATCGTATCCCTCAGAAGCCTCTCCATCAGCTTACCAACCACTGAAGTCAAACTCACCGGTCAGTAATTTCCTGGACTATCCCTGTTCCCTTTCTTAAAGATAGGAACCACATCCGCAATCCTCCGGAACCTCTCCCGTTTCCATGGACGACGCAAAGATCGTCGCCAGGGGCTCTGCAACCACTTCCCTCACCTCCCACAATAACCTGGGGTACATCCCATCCGGTCCCGGCGACTTGTCTATCTTGATAGAATTTAACAGGTCTAACACATCCTCTTTCCTAACATCCACATACTCAATCTTTTCCGTTTGCCTCAAACCTGCAGTTTAATCTCTCAGTTCACTTTCCACCGTGAATACCGAGGCAAAGTACTCGTTAAGCACCTCTGCCATTTCTTCCGGATTCACACAGACTTTTCCCCCTTCACCTTTTATAGGCCTATCCCTTCTCTTCTCATCCTTTTACTTTTCACATATTTGTAGAAGGCCTTGGGATTCTCCTTAATCTTCCCTGCCAAGGCCTTCTCATGACCCCTTCTGGCTCTCCTAATTTCCTTTTTAAGTTCCCTTCTACACACCTTATACTCCTCTAGATCCCTAACATCCCCTAGCTCTCTGAACCTTTTATATACCTTTTTTTTCTTCCTAACTAAGTTCACCACTACTTTGGTGCACCACGGTTCCCGCGTCCTACCAGAACCTCCTTGACTCCTCGGAACGTTATCTTGCAGTGCCCTATACAAACAATCCTTGAAAAACCGCCGCTTTCCTTCTGTACTCTTCCCCAAGAACACCTCCTTCCAGTTTATACGTCCAATTACCCGCCTAATGTTTTCATATTTCCCCTTACTCCAGACATACACCTTCCTAGCCTGCCTGATCCTATCTCTTTCCATCGCTATCGTGAAAGAGATAGAATTATGATCTCCATTCCCAAGATGCTCACCTACCGTGAGATCCGACACCTGCCCTGACTCATTAGCAAGTGTGTGTGGGAGCCGTACCCCAGTGAGAGTCAGTGTGTGTGGGAGCCGTACCCAGTGAGAGTAGTGTGGTGGGAGCCGTACCCCAGTGAGAGTCAGTGTGTGTGGGAGCCGTACCCCAGTGAGAGTCAGTGTGTGTGGGAGCCGTACCCCAGTGAGAGTCAGTGTGTGTGGGCGCGTACCCCAGTGAGAGTCAGTGTGTGTGGGAGCCGTACCCCAGTGAGAGTCAGTGTGTGTGGGAGCCGTACCCCAGTGAGAGTCAGTGTGTGTGGGACCCGTACCCCAGTGAGAGTCAGTGTGTGTGGGAGCCGTACCCCAGTGAGAGTCAGTGTGTGTGGGAGCCGTACCCCAGTGAGAGTCAGTGTGTGTGGGAGCCGTACCCCAGTGAGAGTCAGTGTGTGTGGGACCCGTATCCCAGTGAGAGTCAGTGTGTGTGGGACCCGTACCCCAGTGAGAGTCAGTGTGTGTGGGACCCGTATCCCAGTGAGAGTCAGTGTTGTGTGGGACCCGTACCCCAGTGAGAGTCAGTGTGTGTGGGAGCCGTACCCCAGTGAGAGTCAGTGTGTGTGGGTGCCGTACCCCAGTGAGAGTCAGTGTGTGGGAGCTGTACATCAGTGAGAGTCAGTGTGTGTGGGAGCCGTACCCAGTGAGAGTCAGTGTGTGTGTGGGAGCCGTACCCAGTGAGAGTCAGTGTGTGTGGGACCCGTATCCCAGTGAGAGTCAGTGTGTGTGGGACCCGTACCCCAGTGAGAGTCAGTGTGTGTGGGGGTCGGTGAATCGGGGTTGTAGGGGAGTGGGTTCTGTTGTAGAAAGTGTTTGAAAAGCTGTTTATTTGCAGGTTAGAAATGAAAATCACCAAAGGTTCGAGTGGGATGCCCCGTCTCTCATACACTGGCCGTGACGATCGACACTTTCTCCCCACTGGCCTGCACATCATTAAAACAGTTAACGGTAAACCATTCTCCTATCCTATAATAATCCACATTGCTGTCTGTGAATAACCGGCTTGTACAGAATAACAGGGAGCTCTGTGCTGCATTAACACTAATCGCCCCCCCCCCCCCCCCCACCACCCCAGCGGGGCTGATACTAACCCCCCCCCACCCCAACTAATACTAACCCCTCCGTTAACCCTGGCATTAACCTCTCTCTCTAACCCTCCCACCCCAAACCCTGTTCTGTAGGGGGATGGTGCACCGCCTGAGGTCATTGTACATGTAGGAAAAGCAGTGAGGTGCTGAAGTGTTGTATAGTCAGGCAGAAAGCTGAAGAACAAAAAAGAATTCCAGCACAGGAACAGGCCCTTCGGCCCCTCCAAGCCTGCACCGATCATGCTGCCTGACTGAACTAAAACCCCCTACCCTTCCAGGGACTAGATCCCTCTATTCGCATCTCATTCGTGTAACTTGACAGGTCACTATTGTATCCACTTCTACTCCCTCCCCCGTGAGTGAGTTCCAGGCACCCACCGCCCTCTATAAAAAATCTGCCTCATACATCTCCTTTAAACCTTGTCCCTCGCACCTTAAACCTGTGGCCCCGAGTAATTGATTCTTCCACCCTGGGAAAAAGCTTCTGACTATCCACTCTGTCCCTGCCTCTCATAATCTTGTAGATTTCTATCAGATCTCCCCTCAACCTCCATCAGTCCAGTGAGAACAAACCAAGTTTCTCCAACCTCTCCTCAAAGCTAATGCCTCCATACCAGGGCAACATCCTGGTAAATCTTTTCTGTACCCTCTCCAAAGCCTCCACATCCTTCTGGTAGTGTGGCGACCAGAACTGAACACTGTATTCCAAGTGCAGCCTCACTAAGATTCTATAAAGCTGCAACATGACTTGTCAATTTTTAAACTCAGTGCCCCAGCCGATGAAGGTAAGCATGCCGTATGCCTTCTTGATTACCTTCTCCAGCTGCATTACCACTTTCAGTAACCTGTGTACCTGTACACCCAGATCCCTCTGCTTATCAATACTCTTAAGGGTTCTGTCATTTACTGTATATTTCCTATCTGTATTAGATCTTCCAAAATACATTACCTCACATTTGTCAGGATTAAACTCCATCTGCCATCTCTCCACCCAAGTCTCCAACTGATCTATTTCCTGCTGTATCCTCTGATGGTCCTCATTGCTATCTGCAAATCCACCAATCTTTGTGTCATCTGCAAACTTATTAATCAATCCAGTTACATTTTCCTCCAAAGCATTTATATATATTACAAACAGCAAAGATCCCAGCACTGATCCCTGAGGAATGATTGACGAGGGTAGGGCAGTGGATGTTGTCTACATGGATTTCAGTAAGGCCTTTGACAAGGTCCCTCATGGCAGACTGGTGCAGAAGGTGAAGTTATATGGGATCAGAGGTGAGCTGGCAAGGTGGATACAAAACTGGTTCAGTCAAAGAAGACACAATGTGGAGATGCTGGTGTTGGACTGGGGTAAACTCAGTCAGAAATCTCACAACACTTGCTTAAAATCCAACAGGTTTATTTGTAGAAACGATGCTAGCTTTGGGAATGTCGGCTGGGTGGGAATTCTGATGAGATACAGGGTATGTCTGTGATCAGAATTCCCACCACCCAATGAAGGAATGTTCCAAAAGCTAGCGGCGTTTGCTACAAATAAACCTGTTGGATTTTAACCTGGTGTTGTGAGATTTCTTATTCGATTATAGAAGACAGAGGTTAGCAGCGGGAGGGTGTGTTTGGAATGGAGGGCTTTACAGACAAAACACTCACTCTTCAAAGATGGTCTGGCATTAACCCCCTGATCCTAGCAGTAACCCTTCTCGACCCCAGCGTTAACCTCACCCGACCCCAGCATTAATCCCCCCTCCACCCCTGACCGCTGCGTTAACCCCCAACCCCGGCATTAATTCCCCCCCCACTCCTGACCCCGGCGTTAACCAGCCCCGACCTCGGCGTTAACCACCCCCCCGACCCCAGCGTTAACCCCCCCCCACCGACCCTGGCGTTAACCAGCCCCGACCTCAGCGTTAAACCCCAACCCCAGCGTAACCTCCCCCCCCCGTGACCGCAGCGTTAACCACCCCTCTCCGACTCCGGCGTTAACCTCCCCCCGGACCGCAGCGTTAACACCCCCCCTGACCCGGTGTTAACCCTCCGACCCCGGTGTAAACCCCCTGACTTCGGCATTACCCCCTCCGACCCTGGTATTAACCCCCCCGCCCCTGACAGTAACCCCTATCTCATCCCAGCTGTTTTCAGACTCTGAGTTTATAGTTTTGTGAGACCTTTGGGGTTGATCACACACACGCCTCCCTCTCTCTCTCCCTCTAGATCCATGGACAATGTGCTACAGTCGGAACTCTAAGAGGAAATACTTCCACAACCTCCTGTCGAAGGAATCGACGTACGAGTTACCCCCGGATTCTATTACTCCGTTTCAGTGAGTAACCCGTGAATTCTCACAAAACTCCCACCTGGCGTGCTGAGATTTCTTTGTGGGTGTTTATATATTTTTGGGGGAGTGGCAGGCGGGTGTTTATATTTTAGAAACAGAAAAAAAACAGGCCCTTTGGCCAACAAAGTGCTGAACGTGTCCCTTACCTTAGAGATTACCAGGCTTCCCTATAACCCTTTATCTTAGTAAGCTCCAGGTACTTAGTAAGCTCGGGGAAATAGTCTCTGAGAGTCCACCCTATCTATTCCTCTCAACATTTTATAAACCTCTATCAGGTCGCCTCTCAACCTACATCTCTCCAGTGAGAAGAGTCCCAGCTCCCTCAACCTATCTTCATAAGGCCTGCCTCCCAATCAGGCAGCATCCTTGTAAATCTCCTCTGAACTCTCTCAATAGCCTCTACATCCTTCCTATAATGAGGCGACCAGAACTGCGCACAATACTCCAACTGGGGTCTGACAAGAGTCTTGTAGAGCTGCATCATTACCTCCTGACTCCTGAACTCTATTCCTCGATTAATGAAGGCCAGTACACCGTACGCCTTCTCGACCACTTCCTCCACCTGCGAGGCCGATTTAAGAGTCCTATGGACCCGGACCCCGAGATCCTTCTGCTCTACAACACAGCTAAGACTCCTACCCTTGATATTATATTCTTCCATCCTATTTGACCTGTCAAAATGGACCACTACACATTTATCCACGTGGAAGTCCATCTGCCACTTCTCCGCCCAGTCTGCCATCCTATCTATGTCTCACTGCACGTCAGACATCCCTCCAGACCATCCACAACACCACCAACCTTCATATTGTCGGCAAACTCAAACTACTAACTCATCCCTCCACTTCCTCATCCAGGTCATTTATGAAAATGACAAACAGCAAAGGTCCCAGAACAGATCCCTGGGGCACTCCACTGGTTACCGACCTCCATGCAGAACAAGACCCATCCACAACCACTCTCTGCCTTCTGTCGGCAAGCCAGTTCTGGATCCACGAGGCCAAAGCCCCTTGGATCCCATGCCCTCTCACCTTCTCCAGAAGTCTTGCATGTGGGACCTTATCAAACGCCTTACTAAAGTTCATGTAAACCATGTCCATTGCTCTTCCTTCGTCAACGCGTTCAGTCACATTTTCAAAGGACTCAACTAGGCTTGTAAGGCACGATCTGCCCTTAACAAAGCCGTGTTGACTATTTCTGATCATATTGAACTTCGCTAAATGCTCATAAATCCTGTCTCTCAGAATCCTCTCCATCAACTTACTGACCACTGAGGTCAGACTCACTGGTCGGCAATTCCCCGGGCTATCCCTATTCCCCTTCTTGAAAATAGGCACCACATTCGCAATCCTCCAATCTTCCGGAACCTCTCCCATCTCCATTGACGACGCAAAGATCAGGTCACCTCTTAGCCTTCTTCTCTTTAATAAAAATAACTTCAAGTCCCTCAGCCTTTCCTCATAAGACCTGCCCTCCATACCAGGCAACATCCTGGTAAACCTCCTCTGTACCTTCTCCAATGCCTCCACATCTTTCTTATAATGTGGGGACCAGAACTGCACACAATACTCCAAGTGCGGCCACACTAGAGTTTTGTACAGTTGCAACATGACCTCACCACTCTCTGTCTTCTATCAGCTACCCTCGCTCCCAGTCACCTCATCTCGATTCCCTCCGCCCACCCTTTCTAGTTTAAAGTCCCTTCAGAAGCCCTAGCCAGCCTTCCCGCCAAGATACTGGTGCCCCTGGGATTTAAGTGCCACCTGTGATCATTGTACAGGTCACACCTGCCCCTAAAAAGGTCCCAATGATCCAGGAACCGAAACCGCTGCACCCCTTGCTCCAGTCCCTCAGCCACGCGTTCACCCTCCACCTCATTCTATTCCTGCTCTCACTCTCCCAAGGCGCAGGCAGCAATCCTAAGAATTACTACCTCCACGTTCCTCTTTCTCAGCTGTATTCCTAGTTCCCTATAATCCCTTTTCATGACCCCTTCCCTCTTGCTACCTTCATCAGCGGTCCCTATATGGACCACAACCTTTGGCTCTCCTCCTTCCCACTTCAGGATATCTTGGATGTGATCAGAAACGTCCCGGATCTTGACACCAGGGAGGCAAACTACCATCTGAGTTTCTTGAGTGTATCCGCAGAATCGCCTGTCGTGACCCCCTCACTATAGAGTCCCCAAACACTATTACACTAAATATCACTGTTTTACATTTTGTGGCGGGTGTGTTTGTACTTTGGGGGCGGTGTGTTTGTATTTTGGGGACGGTGTGTTTGTATTTTGGGGGCGGTGTGTTTATACTTTGGGGGCGGGTGTGTTTATACTTTGGGGGCGGGTGTGTTTATACTTGGGGGCGGTGTGTTTATACTTTGGGGGCGGTGTTGTTATACTTTGGGGGCGGTGTGTTTATATTTTGGGGGCGGTGTGTGTTTATATTTTGTGGGGGCGGTGTGTTTTATATTTTGGGGGCGGTGTGTTTATATTTTGGGGGGGCGGTGTGTTTATATTTTGGGGGGCGGTTTTTTGTGTTATATTTTGTGGCGGTGTGTTTATATTTTGTGAGCGGTGTGTTAATTTTGGGGTGGGTGTGTTTTTATTTGGGGGCGGTTGTTATATTTTGGGTGCGGTGTGTGTTTATACTTTGGGGGCGGTTTGTTTATTACTTTGGGTGGTGCGGTGTGTTTATATTTTGGGGGCGGTGTGTGTTATATTTTGGGGGCGGGGTGTTTTATATTTTGGGAGGCGGTGGTTTATATTTTGGGAGGCGGTGTGTTTATTTTGGGTGTGGTGTGTTTTTTTTGGGGGGTGTGTTTATATTTTGGGAGGCGGTGTGTTTATATTTTGGGAGGCGGTTTTGTGTTTATATTTTGGGAGGCGGTGTGTTTATTTTGGGAGGCGGTGTGTTTTATATTTGGGTGGTGGGTGTGTTTATATTTTGGGTGGGCGGTGTGTTTTTTTTTGGGCGGGTGTGTTTATATTTTGGGGGGGGGGGTGTTAATTTTGGGAGGCGGATGTGTTTTTTGGGAGGTGGTTTGGTGTTTTTTGTTTTTTTTATTTTGGGGGCGGGGTGTATATTTTGGGAGGCGGTGTGTTTATATTTTGGGGTGGTGTGTTTATATTTTGGGAGGCGGTGTTTTAATTTTGGGAGGCGGTGTGTTTTATATTTTGGGAGGCGGGGTGTTTATATTTTGGGGGGGTGTGTTTATATTTTGGGAGGCGGTGTGTTTATATTTTGGGTGGTGGGTGTGTTTATATTTTGGGTGGTGGGTGTGTTTATATTTTGGGAGGCGGTGTGTTTATTTTTTGGGAGGCGGTGTGTTTATATTTTGGGAGGCGGGTGTGTTTATATTTTGGGTGGTGGGTGTTTTTATATTTGGGAGGCGGTGTGTTTATATTTTGGGTGGGGTGTGTTTATATTTTGGGAGGCGGTGTGTTTATATTTTGGGTGTTGGGTGTGTTTATATTTGGGAGGCGGTGTGTTTTATATTTTGGGAGGCGGTGTGTTTATATTTTGGGGGTGGGTGTGTTTATATTTTGGGAGGTGGGTGTGTTGTGTTTTATATTTTGGGAGGCGGTGTGTTTATATTTTGGGTGTGGTGTGTGTTTATATTTTGGGAGGCGGTGTGTTTATATTTTGGGAGGCGGTGTGTTTATATTTTGGGAGGCGGTGTGTTTATATTTTGGGAGGCGGGTGTGTTTATATTTTGGAGGCGGTTTGTGTTATATTTTGGGAGGCGGTGTGTTTATATTTTGGGGGTGGGTGTTTAATTTTGGGAGTCGGTGTGTTTATATTTTGGGTGGTGGTGTGTTTATATTTTGGGAGGCGGTGTGTTTATATTTTGGGTGGTGGGTGTGTTTATATTTTGGGAGGTGGTGTGTTTATATTTTGGGAGGCGGTGTGTTTATATTTTTGGGAGGCGGTGTTTTTGTTTTTTGGGGGCGGTGTGTTATATTTTGGGGTTGGGTGTGTTTTATATTTTGGTGGTGGGTGTGTTTATATTTTGGGTGGTGGGTGTGTTTATATTTTGGGAGGCGGTGTGTTTATATTTTGGGAGGCGGGTGTTTATATTTTGGAGGCGGTGTGTTTATATTTTGGAGGCGGTGTGTTTATATTTTGGGTGGTGGGTTGTGTTTTATTTTGGGTGGTGGGTGTGTTATATTTGGGAGGTGGTGTGTTTATATTTTGGGTGGTGGTGTATTTTTGGGAGGCGTGTGTTTATATTTGGGAGGCGGTGTGTTTATATTTTGGGAGGCGGTGTGTTTATATTTTGGGAGGCGGTGTGTTATATTTTGGGTGGGGGTGTGTTTATATTTTGGGTGGTGGGGTGGTTTTTTTTGGGGGGGGGGTGTTGGGGTTGTTTGGGAGGCGGTGTGTTTATAATTTTGGGAGGCGGTGTGTTTATATTTGGGAGGTGGTGTGTTTATATTTTGGGTGGTGGTGTGTGTTTATATTTTGGAGTCGGTGTGTTTATATTTTGGGTGGGCGGTGTGTTTATATTTTGGGTGGTGGGTGTGTTTATATTTTGGGAGGCGGTGTGTTTATATTTTGGGTTGGTGGGTGTGTTATATTTTGGGTGGTGGTTGTGTTTTATTTTGGGTGGTGGTGTGTTTATATTTTGGGTGGTGGTTGTGTTTATATTTTGGAGGCGGTGGTTGGGGGTGTTTATATTTTGGGTGTTGGGTGTTTATATTTTGGAGGCGGTTTGTGTTTATTATTTTGGGAGGCGGTGTGTTTATATTTTGGTGGTGTGTGTGTTTATTTTGGGTGGTGGTGTGTTTATATTTTGGGAGGCGGTGTTGTTTATATTTTGGGAGTGGTGGTTTATATTTTGGGAGGGGGTGTGTTTATATTTTGGGGTGGTGGGTGTGTTTATATTTTGGGTGGTGGTGTGTTTATATTTGGGAGGCGGGGTTTGTTTTGTGTGTTTATATTTTGGGAGGTGGGTGTTTATATTTTGGGAGGGGGTGTGTTTATATTTGGGAGGGGCGGTGTGTTTATATTTTGGGAGGCGGTGTGTTTTTATATTTTGGGAGGCGGTTGTGTTTATATTTTGGGTGGCGGGTGTGTTTATATTTGGGAGGCGGTGGTTGTTATATTTTGGGGAGCGGTGTGTTTATATTTTGGGTGGTGGGTTGTGTTTATATTTTGGGAGGGGTGTGTTTTCTTTGGGGGGTGTGTTATATTTTTGGGTGGGGGTGTGTTTATATTTTGGGAGGGGGTGTTTATATTTGGGAGGCGGTGTGTTTATATTTTGGGAGGCGGTGTGTTATATTTTGGGAGGCGGTGTTGTTAATATTTTGGGTGGTGGTGTGGTTTGTGTTTATATTTTGGTGGTGGGTTGTTGTGTTTATATTTTGGGAGGGCGGTGTGTTTAATTTTGGGTAGTGGTGTGTGTTTATATTTTGGGAGGCGGTGTGTTTATATTTTGGGTGGTGGGTGTGTTTATATTTTGGGAGGCGGTGTGTTTATATTTTGGGTGGTGGTGTGTTTATATTTTGGGTGGGGGTGTGTTTATATTTTGGGAGGCGGTGTGTTTATATTTTGGGAGGCGGTGTGTTTATATTTTGGGTGGTGGGTGTGTTATATTTTGGTGGTGGGTGTGTTTATATTTTGGGTGTTGGGTGTGTTTATATTTTGGGTGTGGGTGTGTTTATATTTTGGGAGGCGGTGGTTTATATTTTGGGAGGCGGTGTGTTTATATTTTGGGTGGTGGTGTGTTTAATTTTGGGTGGTGGTGTGTTTATATTTTGGGTGGTGGGTGTGTTTATATTTTGGGAGGCGGTGTGTTTATATTTTGGGTGGTGGGTGTGTTTATATTTGGGAGGCGGGTGAGGTGTGTGATGTCTTTTTGGGGGGGGTGTGTTTGTTTTGGGTGGGTGTTGTGTTTTGTTGGGGGGTTGTTGGGTGGGTTGTGGGTTGTTTTATTATTTTGGGAGGCGGTGTGTTTATATTTTGGGGTGGTGGGTGGTTTGTTTGGGTGTGGGTGGGTTGTGTGTTTGTTTTTTGGGGGGTGGGTGTGTTTGGGGGGGGGGGTTGTTTTTTGGGGGGGGTGTGTTTATATTTTGGGGGCGGTGTGTGTATATTTGGGTGTTGGGTGTGTTTATATTTGGGAGGGGGTGTGTTGTGTTTATTTTTTGGGGGGGCGGTGTGTTTATATTTGGGTGGTGGTGTGTTTATATTTGGGTGGTGGGTGTGTTTATATTTTGGGAGTGGGTGGTTTAATTTTGGGAGGCGGTGTGTTTTATTTTGGGTGGTGGGTGTGTTTATATTTTGGGTGGTGGTGTGTTTATATTTTGGGAGGCGGTGTGTTTATATTCTTTGGGAGGCGGTGTGTTTATATTTTGGGAGGCGGTTGTTTATATTGTTTGGTGAGGCGGTGTGTTTATATTTTGGGAGCGTGTGTGTTTATATTTTGGGGGTGGGTGTTTTATATTTTGGGTGGTGGGTGTGTTTATATTTGGGAGGCGGGTGTGGTTATATTTGGGAGGCGGTGGTGTTTTTTTTTTGGGAGGCGGTTGTGTTTATATTTTGGGAGCGGGTGTGTTTAATTTTGGGAGGCGGTGTGTTTATATTGGGTGGTGGGTGTGTTTTGTTTTGGGTGGTGGGGTGTGTTTATATTTTGGGTGGTGGGTGTGTTTATATTTTGGGAGGCGGTGTGTTTATATTTTGGGAGGCGGTGTGTTTATATTTTGGGAGGCGGTGTGTTTATATTTTGGGAGGCGGTGTGTTTATATTTTGGGTGGTGGGTGTGTTTATATTTTGGGTGGTGGGTGTGTTTATATTTGGGAGGCGGGGGTGTTTATATTTGGGTGATGGGGTGTGTTTATATTTGGGGAGGGGGTTGTGTGTTGTAATTTTGGGAGGCGGGGTGTTTGTGTTTATATTTGGGAGGCGGTGTGTTTATATTTTGGGTGGTGGGTGTGTTTTATTTGGGAGGCGGTGTGTTTATATTTGTGTTGGGTGTGTTTATATTTTATATTTTGGGAGGCGGTGTGTTTATATTTTGGGAGGCGGTGTGTGTTTATATTTTGGGAGGCGGTTGTGTTTATTTGGGAGGCGTGGGGGGGGTTATATTGGGGTGGTGGGTGTGTTTATATTTGGGTGTGGGTGTGTTTATATTTGGGAGGCGGTTGGTGGGAGGGGTGTTTATATTTTGGAGGCGGTGGAGGTTGTGTTTATATTTTGGGTGGTGTGTGTTTATATTTTGGGGAGGCGTGGTGTTTGTTATATTTTGGAGGCGGGTTGTGTTTTATATTTGGGAGGCGGTGTGTTATTTTGGGAGGCGGTGTGTTATATTGTGTGTGTTTATATTTTTGGAGGCGGTGTGTTATATTTTGGAGGCGGTTGTGTTTATATTTTTGGGTGGCGGTGTGTTTATACTTTGTAGGGTTGGAGGAGGTGGTGTTTATATTTTGGGAGGCGGTGTGTTTATATTTTGTGTGGTGGTGTTGTTTATATTTTTGGAGGCTGTGTGTTTATATTTTGGGAGGCGGTGTGTTTATATTTTGGGTGGTGGGTGTGTTTATATTTTGGGTAGTTGGTGTGTTTATATTTTGGGAGGCGGTGTGTTTATATTTTGGGGGCGGAGGTTATATTTTGGGGGCGGTTCCTTTATATTTGGGTGATGGGTGTGTTATATTTTTGGGAGGGGGTGGGTGTGGGGGGGTGTTTATATTTTGGGAGGCGGGTGTTTATATTTTGGGAGGGTGTGTTTATATTTTGGAGGCGGGTGTGTTATTTGGGTGCGTGGGTGTGTTTATATTTGGGTGGTGGGTGGGTTTTATTTGGTGGGTGTGTTTATATTTTGGGAGCGTGTTGTGTGGGAGGCGGTGTTTATATTTTTTATTTGGTTTTATATTTTGGGCGGTGTGTTTATTTTAGGCGGGTGTTTATTTGGGTGGCGGTGTGTTTATATTTTTGGTGGTGGGTGTGTGTATATTTTGGGAGGCGGTGTGTTTTATATTTTGGGGCGGGTGCGTGGGTGATGTGTTTATATTTTGGGTGTTGTGTTTAATTTTGGGAGGTGTGGTGGGTGGGGGTGTGTTTATATTTTGGGTGTGGGTGTGTTTATATTTTGGTGTTTATATTTTGGGTGGGTGGGTGTGTTTATTTTTGGGAGGCGGTGGTTTATATTTTGGGAGGCGGTGTTATATTTTGGGTGGTGGTGTGTTATATTTTTGGGTGTGGGTGTGGTTTATATTTGGGAGGCGTTGTGGTGGTGGCGTGTGTGTTTTATATTTTTGGGGGGGGTGTGTTTATATTTGGGAGGAGGCTGGTATGTGTTTATATTTTGGGTGGCGGGTGTGTTGTATATTTTGGGAGGCGGTGTGGGAGGCGGTGTGTTTATTTTTGGTGTGGGTGTTGTATAGTTTGGGAGGTGTGTTATATTTTTTGTTTTTATATTTTGGGTTGGCGGGTGGTATTTTGGGAGGCGGTGTGGTTTATATATTTTGGGTGGTTGGGTTTATATTTTGGGTGTCGTTTTTATATTTGGAGGCTAGGTGGTGGGCCTTGTGTTTATATTTTGGGAGGCGGTGTGTTATATTTGGGTGGTGGGTGTGTTTATTTTTGGGTGGCGGGTGTGTTTATATTTTTGGTGGGTGTGGTTTATTTTATTTGGGAGGCGGTGGTGGGGGGTGTGTTTATATTTTGGTGTGGTCGGTGTGTTTATATTTTGGGAGGCGGTTTATATTTTTGTGTGTTATATTTTGGGGGCGGTGTGTTTATATGTTTTATTTTGGGAGGCGGTGTTTATATTTTGGGTGGGGGTGTGTTTTATATTTTGGGAGGCGGTGTTTATATTTTAGGGAGGAACGGTGTGTTTATATTTTGGGAGGCGGGTGTGTTTATATTTTGGGAGGTGGGTGTGTTTATATTTTGTGTGGGGTGTGTTTATATTTTTGGGAGGCGGTTGTGTTTGGGAGCGGTGTTTTATTTTGGGTGGTGGGTGTGTTTTATATTTTGGGGAGGCGGTGTGTTATATTTTGGTGTGGTGTGTGTTTATATTTTGGGGAGGCGGGTGTTTATATTTTGGGAGGCGGTGTGTGTTATATTTTGGGTGGTGGGTGTGTTATATTTTGGGATAGTTGGGAGTGGGTGGTGGGTGTGTTATATTTGGGTGGTGGGTGTGTTTATATTTTTGTTTATATTTGGGAGGCGGTGTGTGTGTGTGTTTATATTTTGTGGTGGGAGCGGCTGTGTTCTATATTTTGGGAGGCGGTGTGTTATAATTTTGGGGGTGGGTGTGTTTATATTTGGAGGGGTGTGTTTATATTTTGGGTGGTGGGGCGTTTATATTTTGTGTTGGGTTATATTTGGGAGGCGGTGTGTTTATATTTTGGGGTGGGTGTGTTTATATTTTGGGGCGGGCATTGTGTTTATATTTGTGTGGTTTATATTTTGGGGCTGGTGACTTGTGTTGATATTTTGTTTATATTTTGGGGCGGGTGTGTTTATATTTTGGGGCGGGTTTTTGTGTTTATATTTGGGGGGGGCGGTGTGTTTATATTTTGGAGGTGGTGTGTTGGGGGTATTTTGGGATGGGATTTTTGGGTTTTGGTTGTGTGATTGGGGGTATTTTTGGTGGATTTGGGTATTTTGGGGGTGATTGGGGTATTTGGGGGGTGTATTTTGGGGTTATTTGGGGGGGGGTGGGGTATTTTGGCGTGATGTGATTTTGGGTATTTTGGGTTTGTGATTGGGGGTAATTTTTGGGGGGGTGATTTGGGGTATTTTGGGGTGCAATTGGGGGGTATTTTTGGGAGGTGTGATTTGGGGTGGTTTTGTTTGCTTGGGGTATTTTGGGGGGGTGTGTTTGGGGGTTTGGGATGTGATTTGGGGTTTTGGGGGTGTGATTGGGAGTGATTTGGGTTTGGGGGGTGTTGTATTGTGATTGGGTTTATTGGGGGGTGTGATTGGGGATCTTTTGGGGGTGTGATTTGGGGGATATTGGGGGGTATTTTGGATTGGGGTATTTTAGGGATTGATTGGGGGTATTTTTGGGGGTGTGTGATGGAGGGATTTTTAGGGGTGTGATTTGGGGTATTTTGGGTGTTATTGGGGGTATTTTAGGGGTGTGATTGGGGGGGGTGATTGGGGGTATTTGGGGTATTTTAGGGGTGTGATTGGGGGTATTTTGGGGGTGTGTATTGGGTGTATTTGGGGTAGTTTGGGGGGTGATTGGGGGTTTTTTGAGGTGTGTTGGGGGTATGTTAGGGGTGTGAGTGGGGGGTATTTTTTGATGTGTATTTTGGGGTGTGATGGGGTAGGGTGTTTAGGGTATTTTGGGGTGGATGGGGGTTTTTTTAAGGGGGTATTTATTTTGGATGTGTGATTGGGGGGGGTGTGATTTTGGGGTATTTTGGGGGTGTGGGGGTATTTAGGGTGTGATTAGGGGTATTTTGGATGTGTGATTGGGGGTATTTTAGGGGTGTGATTTGGGGGTGGGGAGGTGATTGGGGGGGTATTTTATGTGGGGTATTGATTGGGGGGGGTGTGATTGGGGGTCTTTTTGATGGTGTTGGGGGTATTTTAGGGGTGTGATTGGGGGTAATTTTAGGGTGGTGATTGGGGGTTTTTTTGGGTATTTGGGATGTGTGACTGTGATTTTGATTGTTATTTTTTGGGGGTGTGATTCGGGGTATTTTGGGATGTGTGCTGGGGGGGGTTTTTGGATGTGTGATTGGGGGGTATTTAGAAGTTAGTGGGGGGTACTTTAGGGGTGTGTGATTGGGGGGTATTTTAGGGGTGTGAGTCTTTTGGGGGGTATTTGGGGTATTTTGGGGTTGATTGGGGGTATTTGCTTGGGGGGTAGTTTGATGTTGGGGAGGGTATTTTCGGGGTTGCTTTGGGGGGTATTTTGGGGTGTGTTGATTTTTGGATTGGGGGTATTTTTGGGGGGTGTGCTTGGGGTCTTTTTGGATGTGTGCTTGGGGGGGCGTTTTGGGGTGTGATTGGGGGGTATTTTTATTTTGGGGGGATTGCTTGGGGTATTTTGGCTGTGGCTTGGGGGTATTTTCGGGGTGTGCTTGGGGGGTATTTTGGGGGGGCTGTGTGCTTGGGGTATTTTAGGGGTGTGATTGGGGAGTATTTTGGGGGTGTGATTGGGGTAATTTTTCGGGGTGATTGGGGGGTTCTTTTTGGGGGTGTGCTTGATTGGGGGTAGTTTGGGATTGTGACTGGGGGTATTTTAGGGGTGTGATTGGGGGGGATTTTGGGGGGTGTGATTGGGGGTATTTAGGGGTGTGATGGGGGGTATTTTGGGGGGTGTGATGGGGGTTCGTATTTTAGGGGTGTGATTGGGGAGTATTTTGGGGTGTTTTGGGGGGGGGGTGTGATTGGGGGTATTTGGGATGTGTGATTGGGGTATTTTGGGTGTGATTGGGGGTATTTTGGGATGTGTGTTGGGGGGTAGGTTGGGATGTGTGTTTTGGGTGTGTAGGGAGGGTGTGATTGGGGGTATTTTGAGGGGGTGTGATTGGGGGTGACTTTGATTGGGGGGTATTTTTAGGGGTGTGATTGGGGGGTATTTTAGGGGTGTGATTGGGGTGATTTTAGGGTGTGATTGGGGGTATTTGGCGTGTGATTGGGGGGTATTTTGGGGTGTGATGGGGATTTAGTGGTGTGATTGGGGGTATTTTTTAGGGGTTTGTTGTGATTGGGGTCTGGGGGGGTATTTAGGGTGTGATTGGGGGTTATTTTAGGGGGTTGATTGGGGTCTTTTGGGGTGTGATTGGGGGGTATTTTCGGGGGGTGATTGGGGGGTATTTTGGGGTGTGATTGGGGGTATTTTGGGGGTGTGATTGGGGATTTTAGGGGTGTGCTTGGGGGTGATTTTGGGTGTGTGATTGGGGGTGATTTCGGGTGTGCTTGGGGGTATTTTACGGGTGTGATGTGTTTCTTTATCTTTAGTGTGCTTGGGGGGTCTTTTCGGGGTGTGACTTGGGGGTATTTTACTTTTCGGGTGTGCTTGGGTGATTCGGTGTGCTTGGGGGTCTTTTCGGGGGGTGCTTGGGGGGTTATTTTAGGGGTGTGATTGGGGATGTGTGCTTGGGGTATTTTGGGGGGTGTGACTGTGTGCTTGTACTTTTCGGGTGACTTGGGGGTATTTTGGGGGCGTGTGATTGGGGGTTCGGGGTGTGATTGTATTTTTGGGATTGCGGGTCTTTTGTGATTGGGTATTTTAGGGGTGTGGGGTATTTTTGTATTGGGGTGCTGATTTTGGGGGGGGCGGTGTGATTGGGGTCTTTTAGGGTTGGGGGTATTTTAGGGGTGTGCCTGGGGGTGATTTGGGGGGTATTTGGGGGTGTGATTTTCTTTTGGAGTATTTGTCTTTTTAGAGTGTGATGGGGGTATTTTAGGGTGTGATTGGTGCATTTTATGGGTGTGCTTGGGGGCATTTTAGGGGTGTGATTGGGGGGATATTTTATTGGGGTCATTTTATTGTGTGATTGGGGGTATTTTAGGGTGTATTCGGGGGGGTGTGATTGGGGGATTTTAGGGGTGTGATGGGGGGGTATTTTAGGGGGTGTGCATTGGGGGGGTCTTTCGGGGGGATTTTGGGGTATTTTTTGGTTGTTTGGGGGTCTTTGTGATTGGGGGTATTTGGGTGTGTGATTGGGGGTATTTAGGGGGGTGATGGGGGGGTGTGATGGGGGATTTTAGGGGTGTGATTGGGGGTATTTTAGGGGTGTGATTGGGGGTTCTTTTTTGTGCTGGGGGTCTTTTCGGGGTGTGTGATTCGGTGGGGTGGGTCTTTAGGGGTGTGCTTGGGGGGTATTTTAGGGGGTGTGCTTGGGGGGTAATTTTTTTAGGGGTGTGATTGGGGGGTCTTTGTAGGGTGTTTAGGGGGTCTTATTTTCGGGGTTCCTTGTAATACAGAATCTTTTTCAGAAGTTACATTGTGCTGTCTTCAGGTCTTCTGTCTCCTGTTGCAGTGTGTGTTATTTTGAACGCCTATTCTGGGCCTGGGAAGGATGGATGGCTGTGTCATGACTCCCAACACGACGGAATGCTGAGAAACTCTCCAAGGATGATGTCGGAACTTTATCCAGGATCATTATCAACCCTAGTCTCGTTGGAGGAAAAGGGAGCACTCTACACCTGTCTCCTCAATGCTGCCAGGCTCGCTCCCTTTCTGTTATCCCCCCGTCCTCCCCCCCGTCTCCCTCCCCCCCCCGTCTCCCTCCCCTCCCCCCTCCCTCCCCCCCCCCCCGCCCCCTCCCTCCCCCTCCCCCCCTCCCCCCCCTCCCTCCCTCCCCCCCGCCTCCCTCCCGCCTCCCTCCCCCCCCTCCCTCCCTCCCTCCCCTCCCTCCCCCCGCCCCCCCCCCCCCCCCCACCCCCCCCCCCGTCCCCCCTCCCCCTCCCGTCCCCTCTCCCCCCCCCCCCTCCCCCCCGCCCTCCCTCCCCCACCCCGCCCCCCCCCCCACCCCCTCCCCCCTCCCCCCCCCCTCCCCCCCCCCCCCCTCCCCCCCCCCCCCCCCCGTGCCTCTTTTTCCCTCCGCCCCCCCCCCCTCCCCCCCCCGTCTCCCTCCCTCCCCCCCCGTCTTCCTCCCTGCGCCCCCCCTCCCCTCCCCCCTCCCTCCCCCCCCCGTCTCCCTCCTCCTCCCGTCTCCCTCCCTCCCCGCTCCCTCCCTGCCTCCCCCCCGTCTCCCTCCCTCCCCCCCGTCTCCCTCCCTCCCCCCCGTCTCCCTCCCTCCCCCCGTCTCCCTCCCTCCCCCCCCGTCTCCCCTCCCCCCCTCTCCTTCCCCCCCTCTCCTTCCCCCCCTCTCCCTATCTCTCCCCCCTCCCCCCTTCCCTCCCCCCCCTTCCCTCCCCTCCTTCCCCCCCTCTCCTTCCCTCCCCCCCTCTCCTTCCCTCCCCCCCTCTCCTTCCCCCCCCCCCTCTCCTTCCCTCCCCCCCCTCCTTCCCTCCCCCCCTCTCCCTTCCCTCCCCCCCTCTCCTTCCCCCCCTCCCTCCTCCCTCCCTCCTCCCTCCTCCCTCCCTCCTCCCTCCCCCTCCCTCCATCTTTCTCATTCTCTCCGTCCCCCTCTCTCCGCCCCCTCTCTCCTCCCTCTCTCCGTCCCCCCCCCTCTCTCCGTCCCCCTCTTTTTGTCTCTGCCCCTCTTTCTCTCACATTCTCCCTTTTCTGTCCTCTCCCACCCTCTCTTGCTATCTCTCTGCTTCTGAGTTTTTTCCTCCCCTTCCCCTCCCACGCCCCCCTCCCCCCCCCCACTCCCCACTCCCCCCACTCCACTCCCCCCCTCCACTCCCCCCTCCACTCCCCCCCTCCACTCCCCCCCTCCACTCCCCCCCTCTCCCCTCCCCCCCACTCCCCCCCCTCCACTCCCCCCCTCCACTCCCCCCCCCCCCCCTCCCCTCTCACTCTCCCCCCCTCCACTCCCCCCCCTCCACTCCCCCCCCTCCACGCTGCCCCCCCTCCACTCCCCACCCCCCCCCTCCACTTCCCCCTCCTCCCTCCTCCCTAACCCTCCACTCCCCCCCTAACCCTCCACTCCCCCTCCTCCCTACCCCTTCACTGTCCACCTTCACCCCCTCCACTCCCTGCCTTCCTGCCTCCTCCCTAAAAATTAACTCCCCACCTTCCTCCCCCTCCCCCCCCCCCCCCCCCCCCCTCCCCTCCCTTCCCGCCCCTCCCCTCCCTCCCTCCTCCCTTCCTCCTCCCTCCTCTCCATTCCTCAGTTATAGTCCTGTTCCCCGGCACTACCTCACCCTCTCCCATCATCCTTCACCCTCTCAGTGTGTTCACTCCCTGAGTGAGGACTCAGGGTGTAACTTTCTAACCTCCAGGAATAATGTACAATATTTCTTCAATTTTGTAAACAGAGAATAAATATCATTTTATGTAAATATTTAGTCTTTTCAGTGGGTGTGGGGGAGGGCGGTCTGTCTCTGTATATAATCAGTGTGGACACTGGAGTTCTGATTTAGTGAAGAACAAAGCACAGGAGCAGGCCCTTCAGCCCATCAAGTCTGTGCTGACACAGATGCCTCTCTAATATTTTCTTGCCTCTACGTGATCCATATCCCTCTATTCTCTGACTATTCGTGAATCAATCCAGATATCTTGTGAGTGTTGTTATAGAATATGCTTCCACCACCTACCCCGGCAGCATATTCCAGGGTTCACCACTCTCTGTGTGAAAAACCTGCCCCTTATTCCCCTGTAGAAGTTTTCAGAAATCTGTGTATGATTCTGGTTTTCATGTGAAAAATTTCTCTTTATTAATTACAGCTCAACAAATACAAAGAAGTGATGGAGGCAGTAGTTCTGCTGAAGACAGACTTTATTATTCCTGCAGCCTGGTCCACACGTGTAGGAAAAGGTTTTGGAGCAACCTAGATTAATCTAAATTTCATCCAAATAGGGTCTGGAGGTTTGTCTCCTAGTAACCGCAATCCCCCTGGAGTTCAAAAGTTTCTTCTCCCACTGTCTATTATAACGATCCCTAATCCGGAAAACTTAGTTATTCATTCGATTATCTGGGGAGTTTGTACTTCTGGAAGCTCAGGGGAGATCTCAGTAAATGTTGTTCACAAAGAATGTGGTTCTTCTCGTTTGGCGAAATCCAATCATGCTTAGAGAAGTGTGAAATTGGCAAGAATAATACAGAATACAGTAATAATAATACAGAATACAACGTGGGTTCAAAAAAGTTTAAATTCTCTAACAGTGGTTATATGTGTTTCTATACAAACTGTACCTTTGTATATCAAGGTTTTTTTTCTACACTCTAAATTAGTCTGTATTGATCTATTAGCCTTTTTAGTCCCAGGTTATCCTAAACCCCTCTAACAATCTCTTTTAAACTTTCTCCCTGTCACTTTCAACTGATGCCCCCAAATAATTGACATGTTGACCCTGGAAAAAGACCTTGACAATCCAATCTATCCAAGCTTTGGCAAATGGAATTTAATGTGGAAAACTGTGAGGTGATTTACTTTGGTAAGAGTAACAGGATTTCAGAATATAGAGCTAATGGTAGGACTCTTAGTAGTGTAGATGAGCAGAGAGATCTCAGTGTACAGGTGCATAGATCTCTGAAAGTTGGTACTCAAGTTGATAAGGTTGTTAAGAAGGCGTATAGTGTGTTAGCATTTATTGGTAGGGGGATTGAATTTCGGAGCCACGAGGTCATGTTGCAACTGTACAAAACTCCGGTGCGGCCGCACTTGGAGTATTGTGTACAGTTCTGGTCGCCACATTATAAGAAAGATGTGGAGGCATTGGAGAGGGTACAGAGGAGGTTTACCAGGATGTTGCCTGGTATGATGGGTAGGTCTTATGAGGAAAAGCTTAAGGGATTTGAAGTTGATTTCATTAGAAAGAAGGCAGCTAAGACGTGACTTAATTGAGGCATGTAAGATGATCAGAGGGTTAGATAGGGTGGATAGTGATAGCCTTTTTCCTTGGATGGTGATAGATAGCACGAGGGGACACAGCTTTAAATTAAGGGGTGGTAGTTATAGGACAGATGTTAGAGGTAGATTCTTTACTCAGAGGGTAGTAAGGGCATGGAATGCCCTGCCTGCTACAGTTGTGGATTCGTCAACTTTAAGGGTGTTCAAATAGTCAGTGGATAGGCATATGGATAGCATTGGAATAGTTTAGGTTAGAGGGTCATTAGATTGGTTCCATTGGTCGGCGCAACATCGAGGGCCGAAGGGCCTGTACTGCACTGTAATGTTCTAAGCCTGTCATAATCTTGTAAATCTCTATCAGGTCCTCCCTCATCCTCCGATGCTCCAACAAAAACAATCCAAGTTTGTTCAACCTTTCTTCAGAGTTCTTTATAGATTGGTCACAGATAGAACATAGAACACTACAGCACAAACAGGCCCTTCAGCCCACAAGTTGTCCCGATCACATCTATACCTACCAAGCCACAGACCTATCTATAACCCCCAATCCCATTAGATCCTATAGATTCATCCAGAAGTCTTTTAAAAGACCCCAGTGAGTTCGCCTCTACCACCTCCGACGGCAACCGATTCCATTCACTCACCACCCTCTGAGTGAAAAACTTACCTCTAACATCTCCTCTGTACTTGCCCCCCAGCACCTTAAACCTGTGTCCTCTCGTAGTGACCTGGGAAATAGCCTCCGAGAATCCACCCTATCTATTCTCAACATCTTATAAACCTCTATCAGGTCACCTCCCAACCTTCGTCTCTCCAGTGAGAAGAGTCCCAGCTCCCTCAACCTATCTTCATAAGGCCTGCCTCCCAATCCAGGCAACATCCTTGTAAATCTCCTCTGCACTCTCTCAATAGCTTCCACATCCTTCCTATAATGAGGCGACCAGAACTGCGCACAGTACTCCAACTGGGGTCTGACAAGGGTCTTATAAAGTTGCAGCATTACCTCCCGACTCCTAAACTCAATTCCTCTATTAATGAAGGCCAGTACACCACACGCCTTCTTGACCACATTCTCCGCTTGCGGGGCCGATTTAAGAGTCCTATGGACCCGGATCCCAAGATCCTTCTGCTCTACAACACAGCTAAGACTCCTACCCTTATATTGTACTCCTTCATCCCATTATTCCTGCCAAAATGGACCACTACACATTTATCTGCGTTGAAGTCCATCTGCCACTTCTCCGCCCAGTCTTGCATCCTGTCTATGTCCCGCTGCAACTTTTGACATCCCTCCAGACCATCCACAACACCACCGACCTTCGTATCATCGGCGAACTTACTAACCCATCCCTCCACTTCCTCATCCAGGTCATTTATGACAATGACAAACAGCAAGGGTCCCAGAACAGATCCCTGGGGCACTCCACTGGTTACCGACCTCCATGCAGAACAAGACCGATCCACAACTACTCTCTGCCTTCTGCAGGCAAGCCAGTTCTGGATCCACGAGGCCAAAGCCTTGGCAGGTAAGATTAAGGAGAATCCCAAGGCCTTCTACAAATATGTGAAAAGTAAAAGGAAGAGAAGAGAAGGGATAGGACCTATAAAAGGTGAAGGGGGAAAAGTCTGTGAATCCGGAAGAAATAGAACATAGAACATTACAGCACAGAACAGGCCCTTCGGCCTTCGATGTTGTGCCGACCAAAATAAAAAGCAATGCCCCTCCAAACTAAACCATTCCCTTCTCTTCCATATACTTATCAATTAACCTCTTAAACGCCACCAAACTTGGCGCATCTACAACAGCTGCAGGCAGGGCATTCCACTCCCTAATCACTCTTTGAGTAAAGAACCTACCTCTGATATCTGTCCTATAACTCATACCCCTTAATTTAAAGCTGTGTCCCCTCGTGCTAGCAGCAGTACTTATCAACTAACCTCTTAAACGCCACCAAAACTTGGCTCATCTACAACAGAGGCAGAGGTGCTTTAACGAGTACTTTGCCTCGGTATTCACGGTGGAAAGTGAACTGGGAGGTTGTATTGCAGGTTTGCAGCATCCGGAAAAGATTGAGTATGTGGATGTTAGGAAAGAGGATGTGTTAGACCTGTTAAATTCTATCAAGATAGACAAGTCGCCAGGACCGGATGGGATGTACCCCAGGTTATTGTGGGAGGTGAGGGAAGTGGTTGCAGAGCCCCTGGCGATGATCTTTGCGTCGTCCATGGAAACGGGAGAGGTTCCGGAGGATTGGAGGATTGCGGATGTGGTTCCTATCTTTAAGAAAGGGAACAGGGATAGTCCAGGAAATTACGACCGGTGAGTTTGACTTCAGTGGTTGGTAAGCTGATGGAGAGGCTTCTGAGGGATAAGATATATGAACATTTGGAGAAGTTTGGACTGATTAGAAATAGCCAGCATGGTTTTGTCAAGGGCAGGTTATGCCTTACGAGCCTAGTTGAGTTCTTCGAAAATGTGACTGAACACATTGACGAAGGAAGGGCGGTGGACATAGTGTACATGGACTTTAGTAAGGCGTTTGATAAGGTCCCACATGCAAGGCTTCTGGAGAAGGTGAGAGGGCATGGGATCCAAGGGGCTTTGGCCTCGTGGATCCAGAACTGGATCGGCCTTAAATCGGCCTCGCAGGTGGAGGAAGTGGTCAAGAAGGCGTACAGTGTACTGGCCTTCATTAATCGAGGAATAGAGTTTAGGAGTCAGGAGGTAATGATGCAGTTCTATAAGACTCTTGTCAGACCCCAGTTGGAGTATTGTGCACAGTTCTGGTCGCCTCATTATAGGAAGGATGTAGAGGCTATTGAGAGGGTTCAGAGGAGATTTACAAGGATGCTGCCTGGATTGGGAGGCAGGCCTTATGAAAATAGGTTGAGGGAGCTGGGACTCTTCTCACTGGAGAGATGTAGGTTGAGAGGCGACCTGATAGAGGTTTATAAAATGTTGAGAGGAATAGACAGGGTAGACTCTCAGAGACTATTTCCCCGAGCGGAAATGGTCATAGAACATAGAACACTGCAGCACAAACAGGCCCTTCGGCCCACGAGTTGCGCCGATCACATCTACCAATCCACAGACCTATCCATAACCCCCTATCCTATTCTTTTCCATATACTCCTCCAGAAGTCTCTTAAAAGACCCCAGTGAGTTTGCCTCAACAACCTCCGACGGCAGTCGGTTCCATTCACTCACCACCCTCTGAGTGAAAAACATACCCCTGACATCTCCTTTGTATTTGCTTCCCTGCACCTTAAATCTGTGTCCTCTCGTAGTGACCATTTCAGCTCGGGGAAATAGTCTCTGAAAATCCACCCTATCTATCCCTGTCACCATTTTATAAACCTCTATCAGGTCGCCTCTCAACCTACGTCGCTCCAGTGAGAAGAGTCCCAGCTCCCTCAATCTATCTTCATAAGGCCTGCCTCCCAATCCAGGCAGCATCCTTGTAAATCTCCTCTGCACTCTCTCAATAGCCTCTACATCCTTCCTATAGTGAGGCGACCAGAACTGCGCACAATATTCCAAGAGGGGTCTGACAAGGGTCTTATAGAGCTGCATCATTACCTCCTGACTCCTAAACTCTATTCCTCGATTAATGAAGGCCAGTACACCGTACGCCTTCTTGACCACTTCCTCCACCTGCGAGGCCGATTTAAGAGTCCTATGGACCCGGACCCCGAGATCCTTCTGCTCTAAAACACAGCTAAGACTCCTACCCCTTATATTGTACTCCTTCATCCCATTATTCCTGCCAAAATGGACCACTACACATTTATCCACGTTGAAGTCCATCTGCCACTTCTCCGCCCAGTCTTGCATCTTGTCTATGTCCCACTGCAACTTTTGACATCCCTCCAGACCATCCACAACACCACCGACCTTCGTATCGTCGGCGAACTTACTAACCCATCCCTCCACTTCCTCATCCAGGTCACTTATGAAAATGACAAACAGCAGGGGTCCCAGAACAGATCCCTGGGGCACTCCACTGGTTACTGACCTCCATGCAGAACAAGACCCATCCACAACCACACTCTACCTTCTGCCGGCAAGCCAGTTCTGGATCCACGAGGCCAAAGCCCCTTGGATCCCATGCCCTCTCACCTTCTCCAGAAGCCTTGCATGTGGGACCTTATCAAATGCCTTAGTAAAGTCCATGTACACTACGTCCACCGCCCTTCCTTCGTCAAAGTGTTCAGTCACATTTTCAAAGAACTCAACTAGGCTCGTAAGGCATGACCTGCCCTTGACAAAACCATGCTGACTATTTCTAATCAGTCCAAACTTCTCCAAATGTTCATATATCTTATCCCTCAGGAGCCTCTCCATCAGCTTACCAACCACTGAAGTCAAACTCACCAGTCGGTAATTTCCTGGACTATCCCTGTTCCCTTTCTTAAAGATAGGAACCACATCCGCAATCCTCCAATCCTCCGGAACCTCTCCCGTTTCCATGGACGACGCAAAGATCATTGCCAGGGGCTCTGCAACCACTTCCCTCACTTCCCACAATAACCTGGGGTACATCCCATCCAGTCCCGGTGACTTGTCTATCTTGATAGAATTTAACAGGTCTAACACATCCTCTTTCCTAACATCCACATACTCGATCTTTTCCGTATGCCTCAAACCTACAGTGCAATCTCCCAGTTCACTTTCCACCGTGAATACCGAGGCAAAGTACTCGTTAAGCACCTCTGCCATTTCTTTCGGATTCACACAGACTTTTCCTCCTTCACCTTTTATAGGCCCTATCCCTTCACTTCTCATCCTTTTACTTTTCACATATTTCGCTATGAGAGGAAGCAAATACAAAGGAGATGTCAGGGGTAGGTTTTTCACTCAGAGGGTGGTGAGTGAATGGAACTGACTGCCGTCGGAGGTTGTTGAGGCAAATTCACTGGGGTCTTTTAAGAGACTTCTGGATGAGTATATGGAAAAGAATAGGATAGGGGGTTATAGATAGGTCTGTGGATTGGTAGGTGTGACCGGTGCAACTTGTGGGCCGAAGGGCCTGTTTATGTTGTAGTGAAAAAAAAAAAGCCTCTTGGATCCCATGCCCTCTCACCTTCTCCAGAAGTCTTCCATGGGGGACCTTATCAAACACTTTACTGAAATCCATGTAAACCTCGTCCATTGCTCTTCCTTCATCAATCTGTTCAGTCACATTTTTGAAGAATTCAACTAGGCTCGTAAGGCATGATCTGCCCTTAATTGAATTTCTCTAAATGCTCATAAATCCTGTTGCTCAGATTCCTCTCCATCAATTTACCTAGCACTGAACTCAGACTGTGCACAATACTCCAAGTGAAGTCCTGGTTGGGGTGAGCTGTCCCTCACGTTCATTTTTGGAATTGTCCCCCAGTCCCACCTTCACTTATCCACACTAACTGCTTCTATGGCGAGGCATATAGATAGCATTGGAATAGTTTAGGTTAGAGGAGCATTAGATTGGTTCCACTGGCCGGCGCAACATCGAGGGCCGAAGGGCCTGTACTGCACTGTAATGTTCTAGGGGACTTCATTCTGACAATCCACTTCATCCCTTATTTACTCTGCTCGTTCTATCCTCAAACCACTCAGCTTTGTGTAATTATTCCCATTCCCCAGTTCTGATATTATATCCATGGAGCCTCACAGCTGCTGAGAAGGTTTTGGAACAGAAACCTGAGTTACTGTAATCCTTATCCTGATCCCCAGTGAGACTCTGTCTAACCATCCTTCACTAACCTCCTTTGTCCTTTTGGTAAATCCCTGTTGATTCTGTCTAATTTTGCTGGTAGTTTCGGAGTCACTGACGTCACATGGTTTCTATAAATACTGGAATCTCGCTGATGTTCGATTAATCGCTCCAATTCCCTCTTCCCTCTGTAATTCCCTCTTCCCTCCCAAATGAGGTTACATCTGTCACACTCTGATCGGAATTTGATGGGATGATGGGATGCTGGGATTCATGGCACTGAGAGATATAAAAGGAGCCTGAGTTTAATTCTCTGATGATTCTGTAGATATTTTGACAGGAAGGAGAGACGCAGCAAGTGAGCAAGCTTCTGAATAATAATCTTTAATAAAACCATTGAATAATCAGAGAGAAATCACAGCAAGAAATTTTAACATTGTGCTTTTAATCATTTACAATCAATTCTAGAAGGTGTTGAAGAATGATGGAGGGAACAGGATCATCCCAGAGGGAATAGGATCATCCCGGGATTCAGATCAATCCCCAAGGGAACAGGATCATCCCGGGATTCCAGACAATCCCAGAGGGAGTCGGATCAGCCCGGGCTTTGGGACAATCCCCAAGGGAACAGGATCATCCCAGGATTCAGGACAATCCCAGAGGGAACCGGATCAGCCCGGGATTTGGGGCAATCCCACAGGGAGATGGGTGATCCCGGGATTTGCTACAGTCCTAGAGGGAGCCGGATGATCCTGGAATTTGGGACAATCCTAGAGGGAGCCAGATGATGCTGGAATTTGGGACAATCCCAGAAGGAGCCGGATGAAGCTGGAATTTGGGACAATCCCAGAAGGAGCCGGATGATGCTGGAATTTGGGACAATCCCAGAAGGAGCAGGATGATCCTGGAATTTGGGACAATCCCAGAGGGAGTTGGATGATGCTGGGATTCAGAATAATCCTGGGAATACTGTGAGCTGAATGAGTATGTGGATGGGATGTGTGGGATTGACAGGAATGAGATGCGCGAGAGGACATGCAGTCAATGATTCGTGCAGTTTGAACACAGCAATATTTCACATGGAGAATACAGCCATTAGATTATTGTGCTTTTCGTGTAGAGAATTTCAATCGTGGTCACAATAAGGTAAAGGTGTGGCCTACGTAGGCCCTGCTTCAACTGCTGGAATAATCCGTTCCCAGGCCAGGGTCTCTGCTCTGGAAACCACATCTCCAGGAGAACCGTGGGCCTCACTGTCTTTGGTACATCAGATACATTGGTGCCATCTGAGATGCTTTAGCCTGGGAGTGAGGGGAGTGATGTGGGTCCAGGACACAGAACCTGCGTGGGATCAGACTATTCCACCATCTCCATCACATCATCTGAGCAACCAATCTGAACACACAACAGTCAGAAAGGGCAGCGAGACACAGAGCGAGGGGGAGAATAGGAGCCCGGCGCTATTCCGACCTCGCGGAATCACATCTGGAACACAAGAGGAGACAGGAAAATTCACTTCTGGAGGGATCGGTGGAGTCAGAGACAGCTTTTACCAACATACAGCCAATCTCAACAGGACCCCAGAGGCCATTCAGCCCATGTTCCTATACCAGCTCTCCTGCCCTGTTCTCCAATTTCCCCTGTGTTACAATTAAACCAATCCCTGCAGATCACAACAACTCACTGTGTCAAAGAAAGCATCTCTGCCACTCATTCAGCGACAATGTATAACCTTCAAAAGAATACCAGTCTGCTTAATCTTTCCTCATTAAACAATCCCCTCCCACTGAGGATCATCCTACTGGACTCTCTCTCAATTATCTCCAATAAAATCAATATCTTTCTCTCAGTGAGAGTTAAATGTGCTCGAGGAGTGACCTCCCTGGCACCTTGTACACTCAGCAAGACTTCCCCACTCTGGAAATAAGGAGAATATTCCGTTACCCTTCCCTATTACCTGCTGTACCTGTGTTCTCCCTTCCTGTATTTCCTGCACAGGTCAGTCCGGTTCCAGCCACCACACTTCAGGAGAGCAGTAAGGGCCCCTCAGAGGGTGCGGAGGAAATTCGGGTACAGGAACGAGGTGATAAGGTTTAGGGTGGAGGAACTGGTGTTCTTCTCCTCAGAGCAGCAGAGACTGAGGGGAGACTCGGCCGAGGGGGACAAGGTGGCACAGTGACACAATGATTTGTGCAGTCTCCACACAACGCCAGGGACCTGGGGCCCCCCGCCAGGACACTGACCACCCCCCCCCCCCCAACCCCGCAGGACACGACCACCCCCCCCCCCCCACAACCCCACCAGGAACTGACCATCCCCCCCCAACCAACCAGGACACTGACCACCCCCCCCCCACCCCACCAGGACACTGACCATCCCCCCCCAACCCCACCAGGACACTGACCACCCCCCCCAACCCGCCAGGACACTGACCCCCCCCCCCCCAACCCCCCCAGGACACTGACACCCCCCCCCCAACCCCACCAGGACACTGACTACCCCCCCCCCAACCCCACCAGGACACTGACACCCCCCCCCCAACCCCACCAGGACACTGACCACCTCCCCCCCCAAACCCCACCAGGACATTGAACCCCCTGCCTAGACACTGACCCCCCACAGACACTGACCCCCATGCCTGGACACTAACCCCTGCTCGGACACTGACCACCTGCCTGGACACTAACCCCAGATACTGCAGGCCTGGACACTAACCCTGGACACTGATCCCGGACACTGACCTCCTGCCCGGATACTGACCCCTGACCTCGGACACTGACCTCTGACCTCGGACACTGACATCCAACCTCAGACATTGACTAACCACCTGGACACTGACCCCCTCCACCCCCAACCTGGACACTGACCCCCTCCACCCCGCCCGGACCCCTGCTCGGTCACTGACCACCCGCCTGGACACTGACCCCGGACACTGACCCCAGACACTGACCTCTTGCCTGGACACTGACACTGACCCTGGACACTGACCTCCTGCCCGGACACTGAACCCTGGCCTGACACTGACCCCGGACACTGAACCCTGGCCTGACACTGACCCCTGCCCTGACACTGACCCCAGACACTGACCTCCTGCCTGGACACTGACCCCTACCCTGACACTGACCCCAGACACTGACCTCCTGCCTGGACACTGACCCCTACCCTGACACTGACCCCTGCCCTGACACTGACACCACACACTGACCATTGACACTGACCCTCCCGTCCCGACACTGACTCCCAGCCAGCTTGGACACTGACCCCTGATCACAGACACTGACCACCCGGACACTGACCCCTGACCACGGACACTGATCCTCCCACCTGGACACTGACACCCAACCTCAGACGCTGACCCCCGATCTTGGACACTGACCCCCTGACCTCGGACACTGACCCTCCCGACTTCGGACACTGACCACTGACCTTGGACACTGACCCCCGACCTCGGACACTGACCCGACATGGACACCGACCCCCCACCCGGACACTGAGCCCCCGACCTCAGACACTGACCCCCCCACCGGACACTGAGCCCCGACCTCGGACACTGAGCCCCGACCTCGGACACTGAGCCCCGACCTCAGACACTGACCCCGACCTCAGACACTGACCCCGACCTCAGATACGACCCCTGACCTCAGGACACTGACCCCCTGACCTCAGACACTGAGCCCCCGACCTCAGACACCGACCCCCTGACCTCAGACACTGAGCCCCGACCTCAGACACTGAGCCCCGACCTCAGACACTGACCCCTGACCTCAGACACTGACCCCCCGACCTCAGACACTGACCCCCCGACCTCAGACACTGAGCCGACCTCAGACACTGACCCCCGACCTCAGACACCGACCCCCTGACCTCAGACACTGAGCCCCGACCTCAGACACTGAGCCCCGACCTCAGACACTGAGCCCCGACCTCAGACACCGACCCCCGACCTCAGACACTGACCTTTCTCGTTGAAGGGCTTTTTCACACAGGAGGATTTTGTGATGCTGACATCATCAATCCCGATATCCCCCAAAAATCCCGGACCACGAACAGCCTCCAGAACAACCTATCAGAGAGAGACAGAGTGACCCGTCACAGAGAGAGAGAGAGAGAGAGACAGAGTGACCCGTCACAGAGAGAGAGAGAGAGAGAGACAGAGGGACCCGTCACAGAGAGAGAGAGACAGAGTGACCCATCACAGAGAGAGAGAGACAGAGTGACCCGTCAGAAAGAGAGAGAGACAGAGTGACCCGTCAGAGAGAGAGAGACAGAGTGACCCGCACAGAGAGAGAGAGACAGAGTGACCTGTCAGAGAGAGAGAGAGAGACAGACAGAGTGACCCGTCAGAGAGAGAGAGAGACAGAGTGACCCGTCAGAGAGAGAGAGAGACAGAGTGACCGTCAGAGAGAGAGAGACAGAGTGACCCGTCAGAGAGAGAGAGAGAGAGAGAGAGTGACCGTCACAGAGAGAGACACAGAGTGACCCGTCAGAGAGAGAGAGACAGACAGAGTGACCCGTCAGAGAGAGAGAGACACAGAGTGACCGTCCAGAGAGAGAGAGAGACAGAGTGACCCGTCAAGAGAGAGAGACAGAGTGACCCGTCAGAGAGAGAGAGAGAGAGACAGAGTGACCCGTCACAGAGAAAGAGAAACAGAGTGACCCGTCACAGAGAGAGAGAAACAGAGTGACCCGTCACAGAGAGAGAGACAACGAGTGACCTGTCGCAGAGAGAGAGAGACGCACAGAGTGACCCATCACAGAGAGAGAGACAGAGTGACCCGTCAGAGAGAGAGAGAGAGAGAGAGAGTGACCCGTCACAGAGAGAGACACAGAGATGACCCTACATAGAGAGAGAGAGAGAGAGAGAGTGACCCGTCACAGAGAGAGAGAAACAGAGTGACCCGTCACAGAGAGAGAGACACCGAGTGACCTGTCGCAGAGAGAGAGACACACACAGAGTGACCCGTCACAGAGAGAGAGAGACACAGAGTGACCTGTCACAGAGAGAGACAGAGTGACCCGTCACAGAGAGAGAGAGAGAGAAACAGAAGTGACCCTACACAGAGAGAGAGACACACAGAGTGACCCGGCACAAGGAGAGACACAGAGTGACCCATCACAGAGTGAGAGAGAGACACAGAGTGACTCATCACAGGGAGAGAGACAGAGTGACCCGTCACAGAGAGAGAGAGAGACAGAGTGACCCATCACAGGGAGAGAGACAGAGTGACCCGTCACAGAGAGAGAGACGTTTAGATATGTTAAGAATAGAAGATTGGTTAGGGCAAGATTAGGGCCAGTCATAGACAGCAGTGGGAAGTTGTGCGTGGAGCCTGAAGAGATTGCAGAGGCACTGAACAAATATTTCTCTTTGGTATTCACGCAGGGAGATGTAAATGTAGTTGTGGAGAACACTGGGATACAGGGTTGTAAACTGTAAAGTATTGAAGTAGATAAGGAGGATGTGCTAGATATTCTTGAGGGTTTGAAGTTAGATAAGTCCCCTGGGACGGACGGGATTTACCCTAGGATTATCTGGGAGGCGAGAGAGGCAATTGCAGAGCCTCTGGCTCTGATCTTCAGGTCGTCGTTGGTTATGGGTATAGTGCCGGAAGACTGGAGGATAGCGAATGTGGTCCCATTGTTCAAGAAGGGGAATAGAGACTTTCTGGGGAATTATAGGCCGGTGAGCCTTACTTCTGTTGTGAGCAAAGTATTGGAAAGAATTATTAGGGATAGGATTTATAGTTATTTAGAGAGAAATGAATTGATTGGGGATAGTCAGCATGGTTTTGTGAAGGGTAGGTCATGCCTTACTACCCTTATTGAGTTTTTTGAAAAAGTGACCAAAGAGGTGGATGGGGATAAGGCAGTTGATGTGGTATATATTGACTTTAGTGAGGCATTCGATAAGGTGCCTCATGGAAGGCTTCTGCAGAAAATGCAGATGTATGGGATTGAGGGTGATTTAGCTAATTGGATTAGGAATTGACTAGCAGATAGAAGACAGAGGGTAGTGGTTGATGGAAGATATTCATCGTGGAGTTCGGTTACAAGTGTTGTACCTCAGGGATCTGTTTTGGGGCCCCTGCTGTTTGTAATTTTTATAAATGATCTGGATGAGGGTATTGAGGATGGATTAGTAAATTTGCAGATGACACTAAAGTCGGTGGAGTGGTAGATAGTGAAGAGGGGTGTTATAGTTTGCAGAGAGACTTGGACAAGTTGCAGAGCTGGGCCGAGAGGTGGCAAATGGAGTTTAATGTGGAAAAGTGTGAGGGGACATAGCTTTAAATTAAGGGGTGGTAGTTATAGACGGATGTCAGAGGTAGGTTCTTTACCCAGAGGGTGGTTCGGGAGTGGAATGCCCTGCCTGCGGCAGTTGTAGATGCGCCAAGTTTGGGGGCGTTTAAGAGGTTAGTTGATAAGTTTATGGATGAAAAGGGAATGGTTTAGGTTAGAGGGTCATTGCTTTTTCTTAATTCGTCAATGCAACATCGAAGGTCGAAGGGCCTGTTCTGCGCTGTAATGTTCTATGTTCTAGAGAGACACTCCCCCGCTCCCTCACACTGCACCCCCACACACTCCCGCTACCCACTCCACTGCACCCCCACACACTCCCCCGCCTCCTCACACTGCACCCCCACACACTCCCCGCTCCCTGCACACTGCCACCCCCACACCGGACACGGATACTTCAATCCCGGACACGGACACTTCAATCCCGGACATGGATACTTCAATCCCGGACATGGATACTTCAATCCCGGACACGGATACTTCAATCCCGGACACGGACACTTCAATCCCGGACACGGATACTTCAATCCCGGACACGGATACTTCAGTCCCAGACACAGATACTTCAATCCCGGACACGGAGACTTCAATCCCGGGCACAGATACTTCAGTCCCGGACACGGATACTTCAATCTCTCACACGGATACTTCAATCCCGGACACGGACACTTCAATCCCGGACACCGATACTTCAATCCCGGACACGGATACTCAATCCGGACACGGATACTTCAATCCCGGACACGGATACTTCAATCCCGGACACGATACTTCAATCCCGGACACGGATACTTCAATCCCGGACACGGATACTTCAATCCCGGACACGGATACTTCAATCCCGGACACGGATACTTCAGTCCCGGACACGGATACTTCAATCTCTCACACGGACACTTCAATCCAGGACACGGACACTTCAATCCCGGACACGGACACTTTAATCCCGGACACGGATACTTCAATCCCGGACACGGATACTTCAATCCCGGACACGGACACTTCAGTCCCGGACACGGATACTTCAGTCCCGGTCACAGACACTTCAATCCCGGACACGGATACTTCAGTCCCGGACACGGATACTTCAGTCCCGGTCACGGATACTTCAATCCCGGACACGGATACTTCGTCAAGACACGGATACTTCAACCCAGACACGGATACTTCAGTCAGGACACGGATACTTCAATCCCGGACACGGCACTTCAATCCCGACACGGATATTCAATCCGGACACGGATACTTCATCCAGACACGGATACTTCAATCCCGGACACGGATACTTCAATCCCGGACACGGATACTTCAATCCCGGACAAGGATACTTCAGTCCCGGACACGATACTTCAATCCCGACACGGATACTTCAATCCCGGACACGGACACTTCAGTCCCGGACACGATACTTCAGTTCCGGTCACAGACACTTCAATCCCGGACACGGATACTTCAGTCCCGGACACGGATACTTCAGTCCCGGTCACGGATACTTCAATCCCGGCACGGACACTTCAATCCTGGACACGGATACTTCAATCCCGGACACGGATACTTCAATCCCGGACACGGATACTTCAGTCACGGACACGGATACTTCAATCCCGGACACGGATACTTCAATCCCGGACACGGATACTTCAGTCAAGGACACAGATACTTCAGTCCCGGACACGGATACTTCAATCCCGGACACGGATACTTCAATCCCGGACACGGATACTTCAATCCTGGACACGGACACTTCAATCCCGGACACGGATACTTCAATCCCAGACACGGAGACTTCAATCCCGGTCACAGACACTTCAATCCCGGACACGGATACTTCAGTCCCGGTCACGGATACTTCAATCCCGGGCACGGACACTTCAATCCCGGGCCTGTTAATGAGATTTGAACTGTATTAAAATGATCATTTAAATACGTTTTAGCTCCAAATTGATTTCAGGCAAGCAGCCCCTGATCACTTTGTGTTCATAGAACATTACAGCGCAGAACAGGCCCTTCGGCCTTCGATGTTGCGCCGACCAATTATGAAAAAAAAGCAATGCCCCTCCAAACTAAACCATTCCCTTCTCTTCCATATACTTATCAACTAACCTCTTAAACGCCACCAAACTTGGCACATCTACAACTGCCGCAGGCAGGGCATTCTACTCCCTAACCACTCTCTGGGTAAAGAACCTACCTCTGATATCCGTCCTATAACTATCACCCCTTAATTTAAAGCTGTGTCCCCTCATGCTAGCTTTCTCCATCCTAGGGAAAAGGCTATCACTGTCCACCCTATCTAAACCTCTAATCATCTTATATGTTTTGATAAGGTCTCCTCTTAGATGCCTCCTTTCTAACGAAAACAACCTCAAATCCCTCAGCCTCTCCTCATAAGACATGCCCTCCATACCAGGCTACATCCTGGTAAACATCCTCTGTACCCTCTCCAATGTCTCCACATCTTTCTTATAATGTGGGGACCAGAACTGCACACAATACTCCAAGTGCGGCCGCACTAGAGTTTTGTACAGTTGCAACATGACGTTGCGGCTCCGAAATTCAATCCCCCTACCAATAAAAGCTAAGACTCCATATGCCTTCTTAACAACCTTATCGACTTGACTGCCTACTTTCAGGGATCTATGCACAAATACACCAAGATCCCTCTGTTCATCAACACTATTAAGAATCCTACCATTAGCCCTATACTCTACACATTTATTATTCCTGCCAAAGTGCATTACCTCACACTTTTCCACATTAAACTCCATTTGCCACCTCTCGGCCCAGCTCTGCAACTTGTCCAAGTCTCTCTGCAAACTATAACACCCCTCTTCACTATCTACCACTCCACGACTTTAGTGTCATCCGCAAATTTACTAATCCATCCTTCAATACCCTCATCCAGATCATTTATAAAAATTACAAACAGCAGGGGCCCCAAAACAGACCCCTGAGGTACACCACTTGTAACCGAACTCCACGATGAATATCTCCCATCAACCACCACCCTCTGTCTTCTATCTGCTAGCCAATTCCTAATCCAATTAGCTAAATCACCCTCAATCCCATACATCTGCATTTTCTGCAGAAGCCTTCCATGGGCCACCTTATCGAACGCCTTACTAAAGTCCATATATACCACATCAACTGCCTTACCCCCATCCACCTCTTTGGTCACTTTTTCAAAAAACTCAATAAGGTTAGTAAGGCACGACCTACCCTTCACAAAACCATGCTGACTATCCCCAATCAATTCATTTCTCTCTAAATAACTATAAATCCTATCCCTAATAATTCTCTCCAATACTTTGCCCACAACAGAAGTAAGACTCACTGGCCTATAATTCCCTGGAAAGTCTCTCTTCCCCTTCTTGAACAATGGGACCACATTCGCTATCCTCCAGTCCTCCAGAACCACACCCGTAACCAACGACGACCTGAAGATCAGAGCCAGAGGCTCTGCAATCGCCTCTCTTGCCTCCCAGAGAATCCTAGGGTAAATCCCGTCCGGCCCACGTGCATCTACCAAAGAATATACATCCTCCTTATCTACTTCAATACTTTCCAGTTTGCAACCCTGTATCCCAGTGTTCTCCACAACTACATTTACATCTCCCTGCGTGAATACCGAAGAGAAATATTTGTTCAGTGCCTCTCCAATCTCTTCAGGCTCCACGCATAACTTCCCACTGCTGTCTATGACTGGCCCTAATCTTGCCCTAACCAATCTTCTATTCTTAACATATCTAAAGAAAGCTTTAGGATTCTTCTTGATCCTATTAGCCAAAGTTTTCTCGTGTCCCCTTTTAGTTCTCCTCAACTCACTCTTTAGCTCCCTCCTGGCTAATCTATAGCTATCCATTGGACTAACTGAGCCTTCAAGCCTCATCCTGACATAAGCCTCCTTTTCCCTTTTAACCAGCGAATTAACATTTTTCGTACACCATGGCTCCCTTACTTGACCATTTCCTCCTTGCCTGACAGGGACATACTTATCAAGGACTCGCAGCAGCTGCTCCTTGAATAAGCTCCACATTTCAGATGTTCCCAGTCCCTGTAGTTTACTACCCCAACCTATGCACCCTAATTGCCTCCTTATGGCCTCATAATAACCCTTCCCCCAGCTATAACTACTGCCCCCATCTTCATGCCTATCCCTATCCATCACTAAGGTGAACGTAACCGAATTGTGGTCACTATCACCAAAATGTTCACCAACTTCCAAGCCTAACACCTGGTCTGGCTCATTGCCCAGCACCAAATCCAATGTTGCCTCACCTCTAGTTGGTCTATCTACATACTGAGTCAAAAAACCTTCCTGCACACTTTGTACGAAAACTGACCCCTCTAACGAGCTAGAGCTATAGCTATTCCAATCAATATTAGTAAAGTTAAAGTCCGCCATAACAATTACCCTATTACTTTCACTCCTGTCCAGGATCGACTTTGCAATCCTTTCCTCCACCTCTCGAACTTTTAGGAGGTCTATAAAAGACTCCCAACAGGGTGACCTCTCCTCTCCTGTTTCTAATCTCGGCCCATACTACCTCAACAGACAAGTCCTCATCAAACTTCTTTTCTGTCACTGTGATACAGTCTTTGACTAATAATGCCACTCCTCCCCCCCTTCTACCTCCTTCTCTACTCTGACTAAAGCATTTGAACCCCGGAACCTGCAACATCCATTCTTGTCCCTGCTCTATCCAAGTCTCTGAAATGGCCACAACATCGAAGTTCCAGGTACTGGTCCAAGCTGCAAGTTCCTCCACCTTATTGCGAATACTTCTTGCATTAAAATATACGCATTTCAAACCATGCCATACTCCACCCGTACGCTGCTGTGTTTTACAGTTCTCCTCTATGACCCCCCTATTCTCGTCCCTCTTAGCACCCCAACTACTCAGGATCCCACCCCCCCTCTGAATCAGTTTAAAGCCCCCTGCATAGCCTTTGCAAATTTTCCCCCCAAGATATTGGTTCCCCTCTGGTTCAAGTGTAGACTGCATGGTCATAACTGTCCTGCAGCCATCATAGAAAAGTTAACCATGTGTCATTGCAGGATTCCTGACAGCTCTGTTGCAAAGCCATGCTCGGAAACATGGGATATCTGTGGATACTGTCACCTTTGAGTTTCACGTGCTGCCTCTCAGTAAGCAGACTAAGGATTCCCGGAGCATCCCAAAACGTCAATCTAGTTTCTGGATGCAAGCCTTCGAGGTGAGTGTGTGCTAACTACACTAACCTGCTCTCGGGAAAATGCTGGGAAATCAAGCAGTACAGTGACAATTAGGGGAGTATACTGTGAGAGAATGGGGTATACACCCTGGGTGATGATCACGGGGTGTATAATGGGACAGAAGGGGGTATATACCCAGAGTGGTGATTGAGGGGAGTATACTGGGACAGAGTCGGGTGTATGTAGGAAGAGAGTTGGGTATATACCCAGAGTGGTGATTGAGGGGAGTATACTGAGACAGAGTGGGGTATATATTGGAGGAGAGTGGAGTGTATACCCAGGGTGCTGATTGGGGAGTGTAGTGGGACAGATTCAGGGTGATGATCAGGGAAGTGTACTGACACAAAGTGGGGTGTATACTAAGAGAGAGTGAAGTGTATATCCAGGGCGATGATTGGGGAGAGTACATTGGGAAACAGTGGGGAGTTTACTGAGAGAAAGCAGGGTGTTTACCCAGGCGATGATTGGGGAAATATACTGGGATAGAGTGGGGTGTATACTGAGAGAGAGTTGGGTGTGTATCCAGGGCAATGATCAGAGGGTGTATACTGTGATAGAGTGGGGTATATACTGAGAGAGAGTTGGGTGTATATCCAGGGCAATGATTGGAGGATGTATACTGGGATAGAGTGGGGTGTATACTGAGAGAGAGTTGGGTGTATATCCAGGGCAATGATCAGAGGGTGTATACTGGGAAAGAGTGGGGTATATACTGAGAGAGAGTTGGGTGTGTATCCAGGGCAATGATCAGAGGGTGTATACTGTGATAGAGTGGGGTATATACTGAGAGAGAGTTGGGTGTGTATCCAGGGCAATGATTGGAGGGTGTATACTGTGATAGAGTGGGGTGTATACTGAGAGAGAGTTGGGTGTATATCCAGGGCAATGATCGGAGGGTGTATACTGTGATAGAGTGGGGTGTATTCTGGGAGAGAAAGAGATGTGTACCTAGGACTATGATATACTAAGAAAGAGTGAGGTGTACACTGGGAGAGAATGGGGTGTATATCTAGGGTGGTGATGGGGATGGTGAGGGAGGTCTATAATGAGCAAAGTCCTAAAGTGAAGGATCCAACCATTCAAATGTTACTTTGCACACAGTACCCCACTCCTCCTGAAGATGGAGCCATCTTGTTTGGGCTGTATTTGGATGGTGCTTGCTGGGATTCAGACAGACATCTGCTCAAGGATTCCAATGTTGGTCAGAGATATTGTCAAATGCCTGAGATTCTGTTCTTGCCTGTACAGGTAGGTGCAGCTTACTATTCTGTTTAACCAGGAGTTATATCCCAGTATTCCTGTGTAACAGCATTGGAATGATTAGAACAATCAGGGCAGGAATGATCCGGAATAGGATCCTTTGGAACAATCCAGGATAAGGATCCATTGGAATGATCCAGGAACAGTGTGAGATGGGACACTTTACGGAACAGCATGGTGACGCAGTGGTTAGCACTGCTGCTTCACAGCCCCATGGACCTGGGTTCAATTCCCAGCTTGGGTCACTATCTGCATGTTCTCCCCATGTCTGTGTGGGTTTTGTCCAGGTGCTCCTGTTTTCTCCCACAGTCCAAAGAAGTGCAGGTTAACTTGATTGGTTAAGATAAATTGCCCTTAGTGTCAGGATACTAGCTAGGATAAATATGTGGGGTCATAGAACATAGAACATAGAACATTACAGCACAGAACAGGCCCTTCGGCCTTCGATGTTGCACCGACCAATATAAAAAGCAATGCCCCTCCAAACTAAACCATTCCCTTCTCTTCCATATACTTATCAACTAACCTCTTAAACGCCACCAAACTTGGCGCATCTACAACTGCTGCAGGCAGGGCATTCCACTCCCGAACCACCCTTTGGGTAAAGAACCTGCCTCTGATATCCGTCCTATAACTATCACCCCTTAATTTAAAGCTGTGTCCCCTCGTGCTAGCTTTCTCCATCCTAGGAAAAAGGCTATCACTGTCCACCCTATCTAAACCTCTAATCATCTTATATGTTTCGATAAGGTCCCCTCTTAGCCGCCTCCTTTCTAACGAAAACAACCTCAAATCCCTCAGCCTCTCCTCATAAGACCTGCCCTCCATACCAGGCAACATCCTGGTAAACCTCCTCTGTACCCTCTCCAATGCCTCCACATCTTTCTTATAATGTGGGGACCAGAACTGCACACAATACTCCAAGTGCGGCCGCACTAGAGTTTTGTACAGTTGCAACATGACGTTGCGGCTCCGAAATTCAATCCCTCTACCAATAAAAGCCAAGACTCCATATGCCTTCCTAACAACCTTCTCGACCTGACTGCCTACTTTCAGGGATCTATGCACATACACACCAAGATCCCTCTGTTCATCTAGACTACTAAGAATCCTACCATTTGCCCTATACTCTACACATTTATTATTTCTGCCATAGTGCATTACCTCACACTTTTCCACATTAAACTCCATTTGCCACCTCTCGGCCCAGCTCTGCAACTTGTCCAAGTCTCTCTGCAAACTATAACACCCCTCTTCACTATCTACCACTCCACCGACTTTAGTGTCATCTGCAAATTTACTAATCCATCCTTCAATACCCTCATCCAGATCATTTATAAAAATTACAAACAGCAGGGGCCCCAAAACAGACCCCTGAGGTACACCACTTGTCACCGAACTCCACGATGAATATCTCCCATCAACCACCACCCTCTGTCTTCTATCTGCTAGCCAATTCCTAATCCAATTAGCTAAATCACCCTCTATCCCATACATCTGCATTTTCTGCAGAAGTCTTCCATGGGCCACCTTATCAAACGCCTTACTAAAGTCCATATATACCACATCAACCGCCTTACCCCCATCCACCTCCTTAGTCACTTTTTCAAAAACCTCAATGAGGTTAGTAAGGCACGACCTACCCTTCACAAAACCATGCTGACTATCTCCAATCAATTCATTACTCTCTAAATAACTATAAATCCTATCCCTAATAATTCTCTCCAATACCTTGCCCACAACAGAAGTAAGACTCACTGGCCTATAATTCCCTGGAAGGTCTCTCTTCCCCTTATGGGGATAGGGTCTGGATGGGACAGTTATTGGTGCAGGTTCTGTGGGACGAACATCCTCCTCCTGCACCCTGGGCATTCGATGATAACAATCTGGAATAAGATGCATTTGGGCAATATTGGGTATAAACCATGAGGAAAATGCAGTATAGTAAATGTATGAACAATCCAGTGCATTGCACTACTGCTTCAGTGCCAGGGACCCAGGTTCAATTCAGACCTTGGATGACTGTGTGGAGTTGACACATTCTGCTCTGTGTTTGAAAGCTGTATGAGAGACTCCAGGCAAAGATTTAAAGATTTTGTCTCTTTTCAGATTGAAGGTCGGAGGGTTTCCTTGGAGCTAGGTGGTGAGAGTCAGGCCACGAAGAATTACTATGAATGTCCTTTATACCAGACCTCACGACGTGCTACCAGACTTTCCTCCAATGGTCACTCCACCAACTTTGTAATTGCCATTAATTTGCCCACCGTTATGCCCAGTGATCATTGGGTGACCGGTGGTGTGGCATTGCTTTGCCAGCTGGATGACTGATAACTTCCTGTTCCCCTTATGATCCTGTGGTCGCAATCCAAGCTTACCTTCTGTTTGATACCATTTTCCCAATTCTCTACATCCTGGAATGTCCATTTCATCCTTCCATTCTGAGCGAAAATCCCAAATCAATTCCATCCCTGGATTTCCAATAAACCAGATTCCTTCCTCCTGATGTAATCAATCTCATTGCTACCACAGGATATTCCATTCTCATTCCCACAGGTGAGACTGGATAATCTCTGGCCATGAGTCCTGGCACTTGCAGGGAAGGAGATCTGGGAATGGTGTCTGCAGCGTCCTCTAAGACAGATTTGTGAGTCTGGGACAATCTGTCTGAGAATCTACAGGGTGTTCTTCTCCCTTCTGCAACCTGAGAGGCTTTGGGTTTTATTTTAACAAATGTAACACATTCCTGATGTTTGAGCCAAACATTAATTAATTAAAAATATGGTTGTCATTTCTCCACTTTTGCTGGTTTTATTTCCATTAATTTACTCCCCAGCCTTATTTCAAACTACAATCCTGGACAAATCTGTCAACGGAATGCAGAGATACCTCAGCTGGGTGAAGAAGAGAAATAGGAAGAAGTTGAGGCCACGGAGGGAAGTGAAGGCAAGGATGAAGGTTCTCAGTTGAGGGGAAAAGAGACAGAGCTGCCAAAGGGAACAAGAGTGAATGTACAGGAGAGGTCAGAATTTCACACAAACACTCCAGCCACTGCAGTGGGAGCAGAGAAACCCTGAACGGCTGGGAGGTTTCACCTAACATGGTTTTGTGAAAGTGAAAATCATGTTTAACCAATTTATTGGAGTTCTTTGAGGAAGTAACGTGCTGTGGATAAAGGGGAACCGGTGAATGTCCTGCACTTAGATTTCCAGAAAACATGAGATCCATTGTCACATCCAATGTAATTACAGAAAATAAAAGCTGAGGAGTCTGGGCTGACATATTGACATTGAAGACTATTTCCCATTAGCTTGTCCAAGGGCAAATGGGCCTTCTTCAGGTTGGCAAGGTAAGTACTGTGCCACCGTTACCAGCACTGGGACCTCAACTGGTTACAATTGATACAAATGAGTTGGCAAAAGGGAATGAAGGCAATGGCCGAGTGGTATTATCGCTGGACTATTAATCCAGAAACTCAGCTCATGTTTCAGGGACCTGAGTTCGAATCCCATCACGGCAGATGGTGGAATTTGAATTCAATAAAAAAAATCTGGAATTAAGAATCTGCTGATGACCATGAACCATTGTCGATTGTGAAGAAAAATCCATCTGGTTCACTAATTTCCCTTTAGGGAAGGAAATCTGCTGCCCTCACCTGGTCTGGCCTCTATGTGACTCCAGATGTGATCCAAAGGGATGTGGTTAAAAAAAAACATGCATGGAGACTACAATAAGATATAGATTGGTTAAACAAGTAGGCAAAGATCTGGAAAATTTGAGATTATCCATTTTCCAGGAAAAATAGATGGACTATTTCTAAATGATGTAAATAGTGAGAGATTGCAGAGGGATCTGGGTGTCCTATTGCAGGAATCATGAAAGGTTAGTATGCAGAAAATAATTAAGAAAATTAATAAGATGTTATTTATTGCAAGAGGAATTGATTATAAAATGCTTCAGTTGTACAGGGCATTGGTAGGACTGCATTCTGTACAGTACTCTGTACAGTATTGGTCATCTTGTTTAAAGAAAGATATAAATGCATTGCAATAGTAACAGGAATGGACAGGTTGTCTTCTGAGGAAAGGGTGGGCAGGCTCGGCTTGTTCTGCTGGAGTTTAGCAGAGTAAGAGGAGAATTGATTGAAACATGTAGGATCCTGATGTGTGTTGACAGGGTGAATGTGGAGAGGATGTTTCCTCTTGTGGGAGAATCTAGAACCCAGGGTCACTATTTAAAAATACAAAGTCACCCATTTAAAACAGACATGAGGTGAATTTTCTTCACCCAAAAGTTGTGACTCTTTGGAACTTTTCCTGGGAATGTTCCGGAAGCAGAGTCTTTGAATATTATGAAGACAGAGGTGGGTAAATTCTTGACAAGCACAGGTAGTGGGGTGGATATCGGGGTAGGCAGGATGCAAATCTGAAGTTATTATAAGATCAGCCATGATGTTATTAAATATGGAGCAGGCTCGAGGGGCTGAATGGCCTCCTCCTGCTCTGTTTTCTTTTCACTGTTGCTCCCTTGTAGCTTGGCTTCCTCCCCAGGATATGAAGGAAGATGTAGAGATGCCAGCATTGGACTGGGGTAAACTCAGTAAAGTTTTACTTTACAGAGTTTCACTTTACAGAGAACAGTGACCACAATACCACACAACCCTGCCACAGCAACCTCTGCAAGACATGCTGGATCATTGACATGGACGACATCATCAAACGTGAGGATACCATTCACCAGGTACACAGTACATACTCTTGCAACTCGGCCAACGTTGTCTACCTAATACGTTGCAAGAAAGGATGTCCCGAAGCATGGTACATTGGGGAGACCGTGCAGACACTACAACAGCGGATGAATGAGCATCGCTCAACAATCACCAGGCAAAACAGTTCCCTTCCTGTGGGCGAACACTTCAGCAGTCATGGGCATTCGGCCTCCGACCTGCGGGGAAATGTTCTTCAAGGGGGCTTTCGTGATACACGACAGCGCAGAGTCGCTGAGCAGAGACTGATAGCCAAGCTCCGCACACATGAGTACGGTCTTAACAGGGATCTTGGCTTCATGACACACTATCTGTAACCCCCGTAACTTGCCTGGGTTAGCAAAAAACCTCACTTACTGTGCTGTCTGGAGAAAATACACAATTCTCTCACCAATGCTCAGGATTTCCTTCACACACATTGTTAGCCACTTTAACACTTGAATAGCAGGTTAGATGTAAGGATTCGCATTCTAATCAGCAATCTGTAACTGTCTGTGTGGATATGAGTGCCTCTGCAGATCAGAACACTGCATTTGCCTGACAAAGGCACATAGTGTCAAAAGCTCGCAGATTTACTATCAAATAAATTGGTTGGACTTAAAATTGGTGTTGTAAAACTTTACTATGAAGGAAGAGTCAGTGATGGTTTTACAAGCTCCTAACTGGGGCTATTGCGGTATATGTGCTAGACTTTCCTCACTTACAGAAAGAACAGGATAATCCTCTGTGAGAGTAACCGCATCACCATCTCTGCCCAGGTCCGGAGATACTTACAGGGCAGTAAATAGTGAGCAGGACAGCTTCAGGATGGCATGGACGGGCTGGTGAAATGGGCAAACACTGGGTAGATTCAGGTAGGTATGATCTAATGGCCTAACTTTAAATCTGAGATTTGATACATAATTGTCAATCAAAATATATGGGTAAAGGCTGGTTATCAGAGTCAAATTCCAGTTTAACCATGATCTCCTAGAATAGGACTGCAGCGTTAGATAGCCCACTCCTGGTTTTATGAAATACGGAGGGATTTAATCCGATCATAGGTGATGTGATAGTTATCTCAAATCTGCATCCCGTTTCCCCCAATAACCCTTCCTCCCCCCAACACTCCACCATCCTTCCCCATGTTTACCAACAAGCTATCCATCAGCACGCTCCCTCCCCCTGTGTTTACCGAGAAGTTATCCACCACCGTGCTCCCTCCCCCTGTGTTTACCGAGAAGTTATCCACCACCGTGCTCCCTCCCCCTGTGTTTACCGAGAAGTTATCCACCACCGTGCTCCCTCCCCCTGTGTTTACCGAGAAGTTATCCACCACTGTGCTCCCGCCTCTGTGTTTACGAAAAGTTATCCATCACCGTGCTCCCTCCCCTTGTGTTTACCAAGAAGTTATCCATCACCGTGCTCCCTCCCGCTGTGTTTACCAAGAAGTTATCCACCACTATGCTCCCTCCCCCTGTGTTTACCAAGAAGTTATCCACCACCGTGCTCCCTCCCCTGTGTTTACCAAGAAGTTATCCATCACCGTGCTCCCTCCCCTGTGTTTACCAAGAAGTTATCCATCACCGTGCTCCCTCCCCCTGTGTTTACCAAGAAGTTATCCATCACCGTGCTCCCTCCCCCTGTGTTTACCAAGAAGTTATCCATCACCGTGCTCCCTCCCAAAGTGTTTACCAAGAAGTTATCCATCACCGTGCTCCCTCCCCCTCTGCTTACCAAAAGCTATCCACCACCGCGCTCCCTCCCACTGTGTTTACCAAGAAGTTATCCATCACCGTGCTCCCTCCCCCTCTGCTTACCAAAAGCAATCCACCACCGCGCTCCCTCCCACTGTGTTTACCAAGAAGTTATCCATCACCGCGCTCCCTCCCGCTGTGTTTACCAAGAAGTTATCCATCACCGTGCTCCCTCCCGCTGTGTTTACCAAGAAGTTATCCATCACCGTGCTCCCTGCCCCTGTGCTTACCAACAAGCTATCCATCACCGCGCTCCTTCCCCCTGTGCTTAACAAGAAGTTATCCACCACTGTGTTCCCTCCCGCTGTGCTTACCAAGAAGTTATCCACCACCGTTCTCCCTCCCCCTCTGCTTACCAAAAGCTATCCATCACCGTGCTCCCTCCTGCTGTGTTTACCAAGAAGTTATCCATCACCGTGCTCCCTCCCCCTGTGCTTACCGAGAAGTTATCCACCACCGTGCTCCCTCCCCCTGTGTTTACCAAGAAGTTATCCACCACCGTGCTCCCCCCCCCTGTGCTTACCGAGAAGTTATCCATCACCGTGCTCCCTCCCCCTGTGTTTACCAAGAAGTTATCCACCACCGTGCTCCCTCCCCCTGTGTTTACCAAGAAGTTACACCACCGTGCTCCCTCCCCCTGTGTTTACCAAGAAGTTATCCACCACCGTGCTCCCTTCCCCTGTGTTTACCAAGAAGTTATCCATCACCGTGCTCCCTCCCCCTGTGTTTACCAAGAAGTTATGCACCACCGTGTCTTGGGGTGTTTGTGTGGTTGTGTGGTTGGTTCCATCACCGTGCTCCCTTCCCCTGTGTTTACCAAGAAGTACATCACCGTGCTCCCTCCCCCTGTGTTTACCAAGAGGTTATGCACACCGTGCTCCCTCCACCTGTGTTTACCAAGAAGTTATCCATCACCGTGCTCCCTCCCCCTGTGTTTACCAAGAAGTTATCCACCACTGTGCTCCCTCCACCTGTGTTTACCAAGATGTTATCCATCACCGTGCTCCCTCCCCCTCTGTTTACCAAGAAGTATCCACCACCGTGCTCCCTCCCCCTGTGTTTACCAAGAAGTTATCCATCACCGCGCTCCCTCCCGCTGTGTTTACCAAGAAGTTATCCATCACCGTGCTCCCTCCCGCTGTGTTTACCAAGAAGTTATCCATCACCGTGCTCCCTGCCCCTGTGCTTACCAACAAGCTATCCATCACCGCGCTCCTTCCCCCTGTGCTTAACAAGAAGTTATCCACCACTGTGTTCCCTCCCGCTGTGCTTACCAAGAAGTTATCCACCACCGTTCTCCCTCCCCCTCTGCTTACCAAAAGCTATCCATCACCGTGCTCCCTCCTGCTGTGTTTACCAAGAAGTTATCCATCACCGTGCTCCCTCCCCCTGTGCTTACCGAGAAGTTATCCATCACCGTGCTCCCTCCCCCTGTGTTTACCAAGAAGTTATGCACCACCGTGCTCCCTCCCCCTGTGTTTACCAAGAAGTTATGCACCACCGTGCTCCCTCCCCCTGTGTTTACCAAGAAGATATCCACCACCGTGCTCCCTGCCCCTGTGTTTACCAAGAAGTTATCCATCACCATGCTCCCTCCACCTGTGTTTACCAAGATGTTATCCATCACCGTGCTCCCTCCCCATGTGTTTACCAAGAAGTTATCCATCACCGTGCTCCCTCCCCCTGTGTTTACCAAGAAGTTATCCACCACTGTGCTCCCTCCACCTGTGTTTACCAAGATGTTATCCATCACCATGCTCCCTCCCAAACTGTTTACCAAGAAGTTATCCATCACCGTGCTCCCTCCCCCTGTGTTTACCAAGAAGTTATCCATCACCGCGCTCCCTCCCCCTGTGTTTACCAAGAAGTTATCCATCACCGTGCTCCCTCCCCCTGTGTTTACCAAGAAGTTATCCATCACCGCGCTCCATCCCCCGTGTTTACCAAGAAGTTATCCACCACCGTGCTCCCTCCCCGTGTTTACCAAGAATTTATCCACCACCGTGCTCCCTCCCCCTGTGTTTACCAAGATGTTATCCACCACCGTGCTCCCTCCCCGTGTTTACCAAGAATTTATCCACCACCGTGCTCCTCCGCGTGTTTACCAAGAATTATCCACCACCGTGCTCCCTCCCTGTTTACAGAATTTATCCACCACCGTGCTCCCTCCCCTATGTTTCCAGAAGTTATCCATCACCGTGCTCCCTCCCCCGTGTTTACCAAGACGTTATCCACCACCGTGCTCCCTCCCCCGTGTTTACCAAGAATTTATCCACCACCGTGCTCCCTCCCTGTGTTTACCAAGAATTTATCCATCACCGTGCTCCCTCCTGCTGTGTTTACCAAGACGTTATCCACCACCGTGCTCCCTCCCCCTGTGTTTACCAAAAGTTATCCATCACCGTGCTCCCTCCCCTGTGTTTACCAAGAAGTTATCCACCACCGTGCTCCCTCCCCTGTGTTTACCAAGAAGTTATCCATCACCGTGCTCCCTCCCCTGTGTTTACCAAGAAGATATCCACCACCGTGCTCCCTGCCCCTGTGTTTACCAAGAAGTTATCCATCACCATGCTCCCTCCACCTGTGTTTACCAAGATGTTATCCATCACCGTGCTCCCTCCCCATGTGTTTACCAAGAAGTTATCCATCACCGTGCTCCCTCCCCCTGTGTTTACCAAGAAGTTATCCACCACTGTGCTCCCTCCACCTGTGTTTACCAAGATGTTATCCATCACCATGCTCCCTCCCAAACTGTTTACCAAGAAGTTATCCATCACCGTGCTCCCTCCCCCTGTGTTTACCAAGAAGTTATCCATCACCGCGCTCCCTCCCCCTGTGTTTACCAAGAAGTTATCCATCACCGTGCTCCCTCCCCCTGTGTTTACCAAGAAGTTATCCATCACCGCGCTCCATCCCCCGTGTTTACCAAGAAGTTATCCACCACCGTGCTCCCTCCCCGTGTTTACCAAGAATTTATCCACCACCGTGCTCCCTCCCCCTGTGTTACCAAGATGTTATCCACCACCGTGCTCCCTCCCCGTGTTTACCAAGAATTTATCCACCACCGTGCTCCCCCCTGTGTTTACCAAGATGTTATCCACCACCGTGCTCCCTCCCCGTGTTTACCAAGAATTTATCCACCACCGTGCTCCCTCCGCGTGTTCACCAAGAATTTATCCACCACCGTGCTCCCTCCCCGTGTTTACCAAGAATTTATCCACCACCGTGCTCCCTCCCCCTATGTTTCCCAAGACGTTATCCATCACCGTGCTCCCTCCCCCGTGTTTACCAAGAAGTTATCCACCACCGTGCTCCCTCCCCCGTGTTTACCAAGAATTTATCCACCACCGTGCTCCCTCCCTGTTTTTACCAAGAATTTATCCATCACCGTGCTCCCTCCTGCTGTGTTTACCAAGACATTATCCACCACCGTGCTCCCTCCCCCTGTGTTTACCAAAGGTATCCATCACCGTGCTCCCTCCCCTGTGTTTACCAAGAAGTTATCCACCACCGTGCTCCCTCCCCTGTGTTTACCAAGAAGTTATCCATCACCGTGCTCCCTCCTCTGTGTTTACCAAGAAGTTATCCATCACGTGCTCCCTCCCGTGTTTACCAAGAAGTTATCCATCACCGTGCTCCCTCCCCTGTGTTTACAAGAGTATCCATCACCGTGCTCCCTCCCTGTGTTTACAAGAGTTATCCATCACCGTGCTCCCTCCCCCTGTGTTTACCAAGAAGTTATCCACCACTGTGCCCCTCACCTGTGTTACCAAGATGTTATCCATCACCGTGTCCCTCCCAAAGTGTTTACCAAGAAGTTATCCATCACCGTGCTCCCCCCCTGTGTTTACCAAGAAGTTATCCATCACCGCGCTCCCTCCCCCTGTGTTTACCAAGAAGTTATCCATCACCGTGCTCCCTCCCGCTGTGTTTACCAAGAAGTTATCCATCACCGTGCTCCCTCCCCTGTGTTTACCAAGAAGTTATCCATCACCGTGCTCCCTCCCACTGTGTTTACCAAGAAGTTATCCAACACCGTGCTCCCTCCCCCTGTATTTACCAAAAGTTATCCATCACCGTGCTCCCTCCCCCTCTGCTTACCAAAAGCTATCCACCACCGCGCTCCCTCCCCCTGTGTTTACCAAGAAGTTATCCATTACCGTGCTCCCTCCCGCTGTGTTTACCAAGAAGTTATCCATCACCGTGCTCCCTCCCCCTGTGTTTACCAAGAAGTTATCCATTACCGTGCTCCCTCCCGCTGTGTTTACCAAGAAGTTATCCATCACCGTGCTCCCTGCCCCTGTGTTTACCAAGAAGTTATCCATCACCGTGCTCCCTCCCCCTGTGCTTACCAAGAAGTTATCCACCACCGTGCTCCCTCCCCCTGTTTTACCAAAAGTTATCATCACCATGCTCCCTCCCGCTGTGTTACCAAGACGTTATCCACCACCGTGCTCCCTCCCTGTGTTACCAAAAGTTATCCATCACCATGCTCCCTCCCGCTGTGTTTACCAAGACGTTATCCATCACCGTGCTCCCTGCCCCTGAGCTTACCAACAAGCTATCCATCACCGCGTTCCATCCCCCTGTGCTTAACAAGAAGTTATACACCACGGTGTTTCCTCCCCCTGTGTTTACCAAGATGTTATCCACCACCGTGCTCCCTCCCACTGTGTTTACAAGACGTTTTCCACCACCGTGCTCCCTCCCCTGTGTTACCAAGACGTTATCCACCACCGTGCTCCCTCCCACTGTGTTTACCAAGACGTTATCCACCACTGTGCTCCCTCCCCCTGTATTTCCAAGAAGTTATCCACCACCGTGCTCCCTCCCCCTGTGTTTACCAAGACGTTATCCACCACCGTGCTCCCTCCCCCTGTGTTTACCAAGACGTTATCCATCACCGTGCTCCCTCCCCTGTGTTCACCAAGAAGTTATCCACCACCGTGCTCCCTCCCACTGTGTTTACCAAGAAGTTATCCATCACCGTGCTCCCTCCACCTGTGTTTACCAAAAGTTATCCACCACCGTGCTCCCTCCCCCTGTGCTTACCAAGAAGTTATCCACCACTGTTCTCCCTCCACCGTGTTTACCAAGAAGTTATCCATCACTGTGCTCCCTCCCGCTGTGTTTACCAAGATGTTATCCACCTCCTTGCTCCCTCCCCCTGTGCTTACCAAGAAGTTATCCATCACCGTGCTCCCTCCCGCTGTGCTTACCAAGAAGTTACCCATCACCGTGCTCCCTCCACCTGTGTTTACCAAAAGTTATCCACCACCGTGCTTCCTCCCCCTGTGCTTACCAAGAAGTTATCTACCACTGTTCTCCCTCCACCGTGTTTACCAAGAAGTTACACCCCACTTCACTACCTACCACTCCACCGACTTTAGTGTCATCTGCAAATTTACTAATCCATCCTTCAATACCCTCATCCAGATCATTTATAAAAATTACAAACAGCAGGGGCCACAAAACAGACCCCTGAGGTACACCACTTGTCACCGAACTCCACGATGAATATCTCCCATCAACCACCACCCTCTGTCTTCTATCTGCTAGCCAATTCCTAATCCAATTAGCTAAATCACCCTCTATCCCATACATCTGCATTTTCTGCAGAAGCCTTCCATGGGCCACCTTATCGAATGCCTTACTAAAGTCCATATATACCACATCAACTGCCTTACTCCTATCCAACTCTTTGGTCACTTTTTCAAAAAACTCAATAAGGTTAGTAAGGCATGACCTACCCTTCACAAAACCATGCTGACTATCCCCAATCAATTCATTTCTCTCTAAATAACTATAAATCCTATCCCTAATTATTCTCTCCAATACTTTGCCCACAACAGAAATAAGACTCACTGGCCTATAATTCCCTGGAAAGTCTCTCTTCCCCTTCTTGAACAATGGGACCACATTCACTATCCTCCAATCTTCCGGAACTATACCCGTAACCAACAATGACCTGAAGAACAGAGCCAGAGGCTCTGCAATCGCCTCTCTTGCCTCTCAGAGAATCCTAGGGTAAATTCTTTCCCGCCCAGGGGACATATCTAACTTCAAACCTTCAAGAATATCTAGCACATCCTCCCTATCTACTTCAATAATTTCCAGTTTGCAACCCTGTACCTCAGTGTTCTCCACAACTACATTTACATCTCCCTGCGTGAATACCGAAGAGAAATATTTATTCAGTGCCTCTCCAATCTCTTCAGCTCCACGCACAACTTCCCACTGCTGTCTATGACTGGCCCTAAGCTTGCCCTAACCAATCTTCTATTCTTAACATATCTAAAGAAAGCTTTAGGATTCTCCTTGATCCTATCAGCCAAAGTCTTCTCGTGTCCCCTCTTAGCTCTCCTCAACTCACTCTTTAGCTCTCTCCTGGCTAATCCAGAGCTATCCATTGCACTAACTGAGCTTTCAAGCCTCATCCTGACATAAGCCTCTTTTTTCCTTTTAACCAGCGAATTCGCACCATGGCTCCCTTTCTCGACCATTTCCTCCTTGTCTGACAGGGACATACTTATCAAGGACTTGCAGCAGCTGCTCCTTGAATAAGCTCCACATTTCAGATGTTGTCTGGTATGGAGGGAAGGTCTCATGAAGAGACGCTGAGGGATTTGAGGTTGTTTTCATTAGAAAGAAGGTGGCTAAGAGGAGACCTTATTGAAACATATAAGATGATTAGAGGTTTCGATAGGGTGGACAGTGATAGCCTTTTTCCTAGGATGGAGAAAGCTAGCACGAGGGGACATAGCTTTAAATTAAGGGGTGGTAGTTATAGGACGGATGTCAGAGGTTGGTTCTTTACCCAGAGGGTGGTAAGGGTATGGAATGCCCTGCCTGCTGCAGTTGTAGATGCGCCAAGTTTGGTGGCGTTTAAGAGGTTAGTAGATAAGTTTATGGATGAAAAGGGAATGGTTTAGGTTAGAAGGTCATTGCTTTTTCCTAATTGGTCGGAGCAACATTGAAGGCCGAAGGGCCTGTTCTATGTTCTACATCCCCACAGGGAGAAACAGTTTATCATCATCCACCCTTCACGGTTTGACAGTACCTCCCAAACCCCACTCTCTACCAGACAAGAGCAGAGACACATGGAAATAGCACCAATCACTCCCCCCCCTCCCACCCCAGCAAATTCTACCATCTAGAAAGAGGACAGCAGACACACAGGAACACCATCACCTGCAATTTCCCCTCCAAGCCACTCACCATCCTGACTCTGGAAATATATTGCTGTTCCTTCAGTGTCACTGGGTCAAAATCCTGGAACTCCCTCTCTAACAGCACTGTGGGTGTACCTATACCACAGGGGCTGCGTAGATTCAAGATGATGGCTTTAGAGCACCTTGTGTCAAGGGGCAATTTGGAATGGACAGTAACTGACCTTATCGATGACACTCACATCTCATTCACAAGTATAAATGAAAAGATTAATTTTAAAATGACCACCAAGGAAGTCATGTAATGATGTGAAGTAAAGCTTTATTGTATAAACTATATGCAAATTTACTGTCTGAGTGGACTCAGAGTATTCACGGTGAGGTCTGTGTTCATACAGACCACTGTTTTGCTAACACAAGGCCTCAGAGGCTGCTAACCTTTCCAACCCGCAGCAGTATAGGCCCAACCACAAATCAATCTCCCCCTCACCCTCACTGCTGTCAGGAGGTGTCAGGTCTCCAGACCCGCCCGAGGCTTTCCCTCAATGTTGGGACCACAAGACCAGGGGGAGCTGGGCTCCTGACACGATCAAGGAGATTTCCAATGTCAGAGCAATCCCACTACAGGTCCAAAGGTGACCATCCTTCATGATCAGTGATGGGGTTAGGGTGCTCTACAAGCTGGTTAGAGCCAACTCCCACTGCAGGACAGAGTTGCATACAACAACATTTTGTATTTATGTAGAGTCTTTCATTAAAACATCCCCTTAGGCCTCAGCCTGGGCATGGAGGGCAACATTTCAAAGCATCGTGAATCATAAGGAAATTCTTGATATATCTCAAAAGGACAGAGACAGGCTGGTTAGTGGATGGGCAGGTTTGTGGCAGATTAAATTTTTGATTTATTATTGTTGCATGAATTTACAAACAGTGTTTCTTGCTTGCTATACAGACAGAGCATACCGTTCATTGGGAAGGAAATGAGAGAGTGCAGAATGTAGTGTTATCAGTCGTAGCTAGGGTGCAGAGAAAAATCCATTCAAAAGTCTGACGGCAGCAGGGAAGAAGCTATTCTTGAATCAGTTGGTACGTGACCTCAGACTTTTGTATCTTTTTCCTGACGGAAGAAGGTGGAAGAGAGAATGTCCAGGGTGTGTGGGTAAAGAGGAATTTCTAGGAGTAAATCCCTTGTATTCAGCCAATCGCAGCAAACACAAAGACTTGGGAAAGACTTTGTGCAGTTAAAAATACTTTAATGGTCAACACGCATTGGGAGAGATGCCAGAGGATTCTCACCTCTATTTGACCATCAATTATACATTCCTGAAAGTTTAATCTTCCTGCCCTCACCTGTCATTCAAATTAGATGATCCATTTACATTAATCCACTTTCTTTATGTTGGCCATTCATGTTCTAACCTCTAGCAGAACTAGGTATTCATTGGTCAACCAGATCCAGACTTTCTTCCCTCCCCCAACCCCTGTTGCCTCGTAACTTTGCCTGCACAAATCCAATATGTTGCAGAGTCACTCCAACCATTTGCATTCCTGAGGACACTAAGGCAGTCATTGACCCTGTCTGTCTCCCTGCCTCTTTATCAATAGAGGCTACATCACCACTATTCATTACAGCTAGAAGCTGAATCCAAGAGATAAGATAGAAGCAGGGAAGTTGTTTCCAATACTGGGTAAAATTAGAACGAGGGGGGCAAGGCCTCAAAATAAGGAGGAGCAGATTTAGGACTGAGTTGAGGAGGAACTTCTTCACACAAAGGGTTGTGAATCTGTGGAATTCCCTGCCCGATGAAGCGGTTGAGGTTCCCTCACTGAATGTTTTTAAGACAAGGATAGATAGATTTTTGAACAGTAAAGAAATTAAGGGTATTGGTGAGCAGGCGGGTAGAACATAGAACATTACAGCGTAGAACAGGCCCTTCGGCCTTCGATGTTGCGTCGACCAATTAGGAAAAAGCAGTGATGAGTGGAGCTGAGTCTGTGAAAAGATCAGCCATCTTGAGGGAGCAAAATGGCCCACTCCTGCTCCCAGTTCTTCTATTCTTATTACAAAAACCTTATACTGCAGTTGTTTCTTCTGCCTCTGATAATATGGATGGCACAATAGCACAGTGATTAGCATTGCTGCATCACAGCACCAGGGTCCCAGCTTCGATTCCTGGCTTGAGTCACTGTCTGTGTGGAGTTTGCTCATTCTCCAAGTATCTGCATGGGTTTCCTCTGGGTCTCCGGTTTCTTCCCGCACTCCAAAGATGTATGGATTTGGTGTGTATGTGCATAGATCCCTGAAAGTAGGCAGTCAGGTTGTTAGGAAGGCATATGGAGTCTTGGCTTTTATTGGTAGAGGGATTGAATTTCGGAGCCGCAACGTCATGTTGCAACTGTACAAACTCTAGTGCGGCCGCACTTGGAGTATTGTGTGCAGTTCTGGTCCCCACATTATAAGAAAGATGTGGAGGCATTGGAGAGGGTACAGAGGAGGTTTACCAGGATGTTGCCTGGTATGGAGGGCAGGTCTTATGAGGAGAGGCTGAGGGATTTGAGGTTGTTTTCGTTAGAAAGGAGGAGGCTAAGAGGGGACCTGATCGAAACATATAAGATGATTAGAGGTTTAGATAGGGTGGACAGTGATAGCCTTTTTCCTAGGATGGAAAAAGCTAGCACGAGGGGACACAGCTTTAAATTAAGGGGTGATAGTTATAGGACGGATATCAGAGGTAGGTTCTTTACCCAAAGGGTGGTTCGGGAGTGGAATGCCCTGCCTGCAGCAGTTGTAGATGCGCCAAGTTTGGTGGCGTTTAAGAGGTTATTTGATAAGTATATGGAAGAGAAGGGAATGGTTTAGTTTGGAGGGGCATTGCTTTTTATATTGGTCGGCGCAACATCGAAGGCCGAAGGGCCTGTTCTGTGCTGTAATGTTCATGTTCTATGTTCTATGTTCTATACACTTATACCCCGGGATATTCAATTGCCAGTCCTGCCCTTCCTTTAGCCACGTCTCAGTCACCGCCACCACTTCTAACTTCCTCTTGAACATTATTGCCTTCAGTTCATCTGTTTTGCCAGTCACACTCCTCGCATTAAAACACATGCACTGAAGGCCCTCAGGCACTCTCTGATCCTCCCTCCTACTCTCCGGAATTACCCTGTCACCCATCTCTCTCCCACTCCCAGTTCCCTCTATCTCCCCACCCCCCCTCCATATTAGTTTAAACCCTGCCGAAACACTCCAGCTAACCTCCCAGCTAAAATATGGGTGCCCTTCCCAGACAACTGTTCCCCGTCCCTCTTGTATAGATGCCCCTCCATCCTGAAGACTTCCCAATGGTCTAAGAATCTGAATCCCTCTGCCCTACACCAATCCCTCAACCATACATTCAGTTGGAGCACCTCGTTGTTCCTAACCCTATCATTCCCAGGCCTCGGCAGCAGCCCAGAGAATGTCACCCTGGAGGCCCTACATTTCAGCCGGGCCCCCAACTCCCTGAACTGCCTACGTATGTCCCCCCTGCACTTTGTTCCTACATCCTTCTCTCCCACGTGGACTATTACATCAGCCTTAGCCCCTCCACCCTTCAAAATTCCCTCTACCCTCTCCGTAACATCCTGGACCCCTGCTCCAGGGAGGCAGACTACCATCCTGGAGTCCCGCTTTTGCCCACAGAACCGCCTGTCGAACCCCTTGACCTTCTCATCCCCCACCACTATCTCACATCCCTCACTCCTACCGTCCTCCGGGGCATTCAGATCCCCCTCCCTTGCCCTCTCTACCTCAGCTGTTGCCCTACCCGTGATGTTCTGGGATGCCTCCTCTGAGGTGATCTTAGTGCCGTGACTCCTTTTTCAACTTCCTATCTGTTACCCACCCATCCCTCCTCATAGGCCCTGAGGTCCCTTCTGGACTGTGGTCCCTGTTCATTAGCCCCTCGTTCTCTCTGACTATAAACATATCGTCCAGTCTCAGCTCCAACTGCCTCACCCAAGCCCTCAGTCATTGCAATTCCAAACACTTTGTGCATATGTGGGCTTTCGGGAGACCTGCTGCCGCCAAGAATGTCCATATATGGCAGCACATATGGGGTGGGGCTTAGTGCCTGGGGGTGGGGCTAGTGCCTGGGGGGTGGGGTTAATGCGTGGGGGGGGGGTTAGTGTCTATGGGCGGAGTAATGCCTGGGGGGTGGGGTTAATGCGTGGGGCGTGGTTTGTGCCTGGGCGGGGCTAGTGCCTGGGGGTGGGGCTAGTATCGGAGGCGGGTTAGTGCTGGGGCGGGGTTCGTGTCTGGGGGCGGGGTTTAGTGTCTGGAGGCGGGTTCAGTGTCTGGGGCGGGGTTCAGCGTCTGGGGCGGGATTAGTATCCGGGGTCGGGGTTTAATGTCTGGGGGCGGGGTTTCGTATCTGAGGCGGGTTTAGTACGGAGGGGGTTAGTGCCGGGTCGGGTTTAATGCCGAGCGAGTTTAGTATCCGGGGGCGTGGTTTAGTGTCTGGGGGCGTGGTTTAGTGTCTGGAGGGAATTTAGTGCCTGGGGGCGGGGTTCAGTGCCTGGGGGCGGGGTTCAGTGCTGGGTGCGGGGTTCAGTGCCTGGGGGCGGGGTTCAGTGCCTGGGGGCGGGTTCCAGTGCCTGGGGGCGGGGTTCAGTGCCTGGGGGCGGGGTTCAGTGCCTGGGGGCGGGGTTCAGTGCCTGGGGGCGGGGTTCAGTGCCTGGGGGCGGGGTTCAGTGCCTGGGGGCGGGGTTCAGTGGTCCTGTGGCGGGGTTCAGTGCCATGGGGGGCGGGGTTCGTGCCTGGTGGCGGGTTCAGTGGTTTCCGTCACCACCGCTGCTTGTGGTCTCTCTAACCATCAAGAGTTGCAGTGTGACTTAGCAACTGTTTCCTATAGCAACGTAAAACATAAGCCTGGTCTTGGGAGAGGGCCTGAAGGATGTTGAAGCGCAGAAAGCAGAGACGAAGGCAGAGTCTACAGAGAGACAGACATAGAGAGAGGGGTTAGCGAGAGATAGAGAGAGAGAGAAGGGTTAGAGAGGGCCTTCGATGTTGCGCCGACCAATATAAAAAGCAATGCCCCTCCAAACTAAACCATTCCCTTCTCTTCCATATACTTATCAACTAACCTCTTAAACGCCACCAAACTTGGCGCATCTACAACTGCTGCAGGCAGGGCATTCCACTCCCGAACCACCCTTTGGGTAAAGAACCTGCCTCTGATATCCGTCCTATAACTATCACCCCTTAATTTAAAGCTGTGTCCCCTCGTGCTAGCTTTTTCCATCCTAGGAAAAAGGCTATCACTGTCCACCCTATCTAAACCTCTAATCATCTTATATGTTTCGATCAGGTCCCCTCTTAGCCTCCTCCTTTCTAACGAAAACAACCTCAAATCCCTCAGCCTCTCCTCATAAGACCTGCCCTCCATACCAGGCAACATCCTGGTAAACCTCCTCTGTACCCTCTCCAATGCCTCCACATCTTTCTTATAATGTGGGGACCAGAACATAGAACATAGAACATACAACAATACAGCACAGAACAGGCCCTTCGGCCTTCGATGTTGTGCCGACCAAAATAAAAAGCAATGCCCCTCCAAACTAAACCATTCCCTTCTCTTCCATACACTTATCAATTAACCTCTTAAACGCCACCAAACTTGGCGCATCTACAACAGCTGCAGGCAGGGCATTCCACTCCCTAATCACTCTTTGAGTAAAGAACCTACCTCTGATATCCGTCCTATAACTCATACCCCTTAATTAAAGCTGTGTCCCCTCGTGCTAGCTTTCTCCTCCTAGGAAAAAGGCTATCACTGTCCACCCTATCTAAACCTCTAATCATCTTATATGCTTCAATAAGATCCCCTCTTAGCCGCCTCTTCTAACGAAAACAACCTCAAATCCTTCAACCTCTCTTCATAGGACCTGCCCTCCATACCAGGCAACATCCTGGTAAACCTCCTCTGTACCCTCTCCAATGCCTCCACATCTTTCTTATAATGTGGCGACCAGAACTGCACACAATACTCCAAGTGCGGCCGCACTAGAGTTTTGTACAGTTGCAACATGATGCTGCGGCTCCTAAATTCAATCCCCCTACCAATAAAAGCTAAGACTCCATATGCCTTCTTAACAACTTTATCCACTTGACTGCCTACTTTCAGGGATCTATTGACACATACACCAAGATCCTTCTGTTCCTCAACACTATTAAGAGCCCTACCATTAGCCCTATACTCTACACATTTATTGTTCCTGCCAAAGTGCATTACCTCACACTTTTCCACATTAAACTCCATTTGCCACCTCTCGGCCCAGCTCTGCAACTTGTCCAAGTCACTCTGTAAACTAAAACACCCCTCTTCACTATCTACCACTCCACCAACTTTAGTGTCATCTGCAAATTTACTGATCCATCCTCAATACCCTCATCCAGATCATTTATAAAAATTACAAACAGCAGGGGCCCCAAAACAGACCCCGAGGCACACCACTTGTCACCGAACTCCACGATGAATATCTCCCATCAACCACCACCCTCTGTCTTCTATCTGCCAGCCAATTTCCTAATCCAATTAGCTAAATCACCCTCTATTCCACACATCTGCATTTTCTGTAGAAGTCTTCCATGGGCCACCTTATCAAAAGCCTTACTAAAGTCCATATATACTACATCAACCGCCTTACCCCCATCCACCTCTCTGGTCACTTTCTCAAAAAACTCAATGAGGTTAGTAAGGCATGACCTACCCTTCACGAAACCATGCTGACTATCCCCAATCAATTCATTTCTCTCTAAATAACTATAAATCCTATCCCTAATAATTCTCTCCAATACCTTGCCCACAACAGAAGTAAGACTCACTGGCCTATAATTCCCTGGAAGGTCTCTCTTCCCCTTCTTAAACAATGGGACCACATTCGCATCCTCCAGTCCTCCGGAACCACACCCGTAACCAACGAGGACCTGAAGATCAGAGCCAGAGGCTCTGCAATCTCCTCTCTTGCCTCCCAGAGAATCCTAGGGTAAATCCCGTCCGGCCCAGGGGACTTATCCAACTTCAAACCCTCGAGAATTTCTAACACATCCTCCCTATCTACTACAATACTTCCCAATTTGCAACCTGTACCTCAGTGTTCTCCACAGCTACATTTCCAGCACTCTGCGTGAATACCGAAGAGAAATATTTATTCAGTGCCTCACCAATCTCTTCAGGCTCCACGCACAACTTCCCACTGCTGTCTATGACTGGCCCTAATCTTGCCCTAACCAATCTTCTATTCTTAACATATCGAAAGAAAGCTTTAGGATTCTCCTTAATCCTATCAGCCAACATCTTCTCGTGTCCCCTCTTAGCTCTCCTCAATTCACTTTTACCTCCTTCCTGGCTAATCTATAGCTATCCATTGCACTAACTGAGCCTTCAAGCCTCATCCTGACATAAGCCTCCTTTTCTTCTTAACCAGCAAACAACTTTTTTCATACACCAAGGCTCTCAAGAACTGCACACAATACTCCAAGTGCGGCCCGCACTAGAGTTTTGTACAGTTGCAACATGACGTTGCGGCTCCGAAATTCAATCCCTCTACCAATAAAAGCCAAGACTCCATATGCCTTCTAACAACCTTCTCGACCTGACTGCCTACTTTCAGGGATCTATGCACATACACACCAAGATCCCTGTTCATCTAGACTACTAAGAATACCATTTGCCCTATACTCTACACATTTATTATTTCTGCCATAGTGCATTACCTCACACTTTCCACATTAAACTCCATTTGCCACCTCTCGGCCCAGCTCTGCAACTTGTCCAAGTCCCTCTGCAAACTATAACACCCCTCTTCACTATCTACCACTCCACCGACTTTAGTGTCATCTGCAAATTTACTAATCCATCCTTCAATACCCTCATCCAGATCATTTATAAAAATTACAAACAGCAGGGGCCCCAAAACAGACCCCTGAGGTACACCACTTGTCACCGAACTCCACGATGAATATCTCCCATCAACCACCACCCTCTGTCTTCTATCTGCTAGCCAATTCCTAACCCAATTAGCTAAATCACCCTCTATCCCATACATCTGCATTTTCTGCAGAAGTCTTCCATGGGCCACCTTATCAAACGCCTTACTAAAGTCCATATATACCACATCAACCGCCTTACCCCCATCCACCTCCTTAGTCACTTTTTCAAAAAACTCAATGAGGTTAGTAAGGCACGACCTACCCTTCACAAAACCATGCTGACTATCTCCAATCAATTCATTACTCTCTAAATAACTATAAATCCTATCCCTAATTATTCTCTCCAATACTTTGCCCACAACAGAAGTAAGACTCACTGGCCTATAATTCCCTGGAAGGTCTCTCTTCCCCTTCTTGAACAACGGGACCACATTCGCTATCCTCCAGTCCTCCGGAACCACACCCGTAACCAACGACGACCTGAAGATCAGAGCCAGAGGCTCTGCAATCTCCTCTCTTGCCTCCCAGAGAATCCTAGGGTAAATCCCGTCCGGCCCAGGGGACTTATCCAACTTCAAACCCTCGAGAATATCTAGCACATCCTCCCTATCTACTTCGATACCTTCCAGTTTGCTACCCTGTACCTCAGTGTTCTCCATAACTACATTTACATCACCCTGCGTGAATACCGAAGAGAAATATTTATTCAGTACCTCTCCAATCTCTTCAGGCTCCACGCACAACTTCCCACTGCTGTCTATGACTGGCCCTAATCTTGCCCTAACCAATCTTCTATTCTTAACATATCTAAAGAAAGCTTTAGGATTCTCCCTAATCCTATCAGCCAAAGTCTTCTCGTGTCCTCTCTTTGCTCTCCTCAATTCACTCTTTAGCTCCCTCCTGGCTAATCTATAGCTATCCATTGCACTAACCGAGCCTTCAATCCTCATCCTGACATAAGCCTCCTTTTTCCTTTTAACCAGCAAATCAACTTTTTTCGTACACCAAGGTTCTCTTACTCGACCATTTCCTCCTTGCCTGACAGGGACATACTTATCAAGGACCCGCAGCAGCTGCTCCTTGAATAAGCTCCACATTCCAGATGTTCCCAGTCCCTGTAGCTTCCTAGTCCAATCTATGCACCCTAATTCTCTCCTGATGGCCTCATAATTACCCTTCCCCCAGCTATAACTACTGCCCCCAGCTTCATGCCTATCCCTATCCATCACTAAGGTGAACGTAACCGAATTGTGGTCACTATCACCAAAATGTTCACCAACTTCCAAGCCTAACACCTGGTCTGGCTCATTGCCCAGCACCAAATCCAATGTAGCCTCACCTCTAGTTGGCCTATCTACATACTGAGTCAAAAAACCCTCCTGCACACTTTGTACGAAAACTGACCCATCTAACGTGCTAGAGCTATAGCTATTCCAATCAATATTAGTAAAGTTAAAGTCCCCCATTACAATTACCCTATTACTTTCACTCCTGACCAGAATTGACTTTGCAATCCTTTCCTCTACCTCTCTAGAACTTTTAGGAGGTCTGTAAAAGACTCCCAACAGGGTGACCTCTCCTTTCCTGTTTCTAATAAGAAGGAATGCTGCACTGGCCGAAACACCAGTATAATAGAGGGAATGCCGCACTGGTGGAGACACAGGTGTAACACAGAGGGAGTGCTGCACTAGCAGCGACACCAGTGTGCTCCAGAGGGAGTGCTGCACTGGCAGCAACATGAGTGTAACACAGAGGGAGTGCTGCACTGGCAGCGACACCAGTGTTATACAGAAGGAGTGCTGCACTGGCAGTGACATGAGTGTAACACAGAGGGAGTGCTGCACTGGCAGCGACACCAGTGTTATACAGAAGGAGTGCTGCACTGGCAGTGACATGAGTGTAACACAGAGGAAGTGCTGCACTGGCAGCGACACCAGTGTTATACAGAAGGAGTGCTGCACTGCACTGCCAGAGTTACTGTCTTTCAAATAAGATATTAAACTTGAGTTCTCCTTGGTCCTCTCACTAAACTATTTGGAGGAAGATGAGGAGAGTTTTCCCCAGTGTCCTGCCCTTGGCTGACATCATTAAGAAATGTTATCCACTTGTTCTTATTTTGTTGTTTATACTGATATTGGAAGGTGCAGTTTCTATAAGAGTGGTCACACATCTGAATCCATATTCTTTGGGATGAAAACATTTCAGGGCACTAAATGCCAGATTTTACCTTCACTGCTGTTAGTGAAATTCTTGTGAGTGTACAGCTGTCTGTCTCTCTCTATAAACACAGGGTTATGTGGTGAGTCAAATATATACCTTCCTGAAAGTGAAATAAACACACTAACTGCTGTCTGTGCTTCCTTTATCTCATTCAGTCTGATCGGAGAATGGTTTTCCTGCAGTTCCTGCTATGGATAACAGTGTGTGTGTGTCAGGCAGGAACAAGGCAATGCCCTAAGGAGTGTAGCTGTAGTCGGAAGCCTCTTATTAATCGTACAGAGGTGGACTGTTATCGACAGGGCCTGAAGACAATGCCAGCAAAGCTGCCTGCGGATTCCTGGGTCCTGCGGATGGGTAAGTGCTGCCACTGGATCTCACACTGATGGCCAGACAGTGGCTGGGCTGCACCAGGTTAATGTGCAGCACAATGGGCCATAATCATCGACTGTCTGACCTACCAGAAACATTCCCAATATTGCACAGAAAGTGGCCATTTGGCCCATCACGTCTGTTCCAGCTCATTGTAAAAGCAATCCAATTTGTTTCACTTCCTCTTCTCCTTTCCTGTGAATTTGGATCTTTTAGTTATTTACCCCATTCCCTATCAAATGTGAATCTGCTGAACGTGCTTCCAACTCCCTCTCGGGCAGTGAATCACAGACATTCGCTGTGTGAAATAACTCTGCCCATCTCTCCTAATCTTCTTCTGCCAATTGTTTTAACTTGTATCTGCTGGTTTGATTTGTTACCTGTATCAGTGTAGAGTGAAGAGTATTGTTTTTTGTACGATACACAGATGGTTACTGACCCTTCTCCCACTGGATACAGATTTCACAGAGGACTGGAGTTTATCACAATCTCAGAACCAAACTGGTTGCCACTTCTGCTTTTGCTCCTTTGCTTGTAATTTCATGGTAATTAAAAAGTGCCAGCAGTTTGCATGTGTAATTTAATGGCCTGGGAAGTCTTTCACTGGTGAAAGTGCTGGAGTGATGTGTCAGCCGTGACAGAGAGGACTGCAGCTTCCCACTGCCATGGATGTTTTTGAAAATTAACTTTCATTTGTAAATATGTCACACAGGCTGCTGCCACTTCGTTCACAGGAACATCACTGTTATTTACTGATGGATCACAAAATTAGATGTACTGAGACAGGCACACCCCCAACCCTCATCTACACACCCCCAACCCTGAGATAGACACACCCCCAACCCTGAGATAGACACACCCCCAACCCTGAGATAGACACACCCCCAACCCTGGAGATAGACACACCCCAACCCTGAGATAGACACACCCCAACACTGAGATAGACACACCCCAACCTGAGAAGACACACCCCAACCCTGAGATAGACACACCCCAACCCTAGACCACACCCCCAACCCTCATCTACACACCCCCAACCCTGAGATAGACACACCCCCAACACTGAAATAGACACACCCCCAACCCTGAGATAGACACACCCCCAACCCTCATCTACACACCCCCAACCCACACCCCCAACACTGAAATAGACACACCCCCAACCCTGAGATAGACACACCCCCAAACAGACCACACCCCCAACCCTGAGATAGACACACCCCCAACCTCATCTACACACCCCCAACCCTGAGATAGACACACCCCCAACCCTGAAATAGACACACCCCCAACCCTGAGATAGACCCTGAGATAGACACACCCCCAACCCTCTCTACACACACCCCCAACACTGAGATAGACACACCCCCAACCTGAAATAGACACACCCCAACCCTGAGATAGACACACCCCAACCCTCATCTACACACCCCCAACCCTGAGATACACACACCCCCAACCCTCATCTACACACCCCCAACCCTGAGATAGACACACCCCCAACCCTGAGACAGACACCCACCAACCTGAGACAGACACCCCCAACCCTGAGATAGACACACCCCCAACCCTCATCTACACACCCCCAACCCTGAGATGGACACACGCCCAACCCTCATCTACACACCCCCAACCCTGAGATAGACACACCCCACCTCACACACGCCCCAACCCTGAGATAGACACACCCCAACCGAGATAGACACACCCCCAACCCTGAAATAGACACACCCCCAACCCTGAGATAGACACACCCCCAACCCTGATTACACACCCCCAACCCTGAGATAGACACACCCCCAACCTGAGATAGAACACCCCCAACACTGAGATAGACACACCCCCAACCCGAGATAGACACACCCCAACCCCGAGATAGACACACCCCCAACCCTGAGATAGACACACCCCCAACCCTGAGACAGACACACCCCCAACCCTGAGACAGACACACCCACAACCCTGAGACAGACACACCCCCAACCCTGAGATAGACACACCCCCAACCCTGAGATAGGAGGACACACCCAACCCTGAGATAGACACACCCCCAACCCTGAGATAGACACCCCCAACCCTGAGATAGACACACCCCCAACCCTGAGATAGACACACCCCAACCCTGATAGACAACCCCCAACCCTGAGATAGACACACCCCCAACCCTGAGATAGACACACCCCCAACTGAGACCACCCCCAACTCTGAGACACAGACACACCCCAACCTCTAGACCCCCAACCCGAGATAGACCACACCCCCAACCTGAGATAGACACACCCCAACCCTGAAATAGACACACCCCAACCCAACCCCAACCCTGAGATAGACACACCCCCCCTGAGATATACCTGAGATAGACACCCCTAACCCTAACCCATAGACACACCCCCAACCCTGAGATAGACACACCCCCAAACCCGAGAGACCCTAGACCCACCCCCAACCCTGAGATGAGATAGACACACCCCCAACCCTGAGATAGACACACCCCCAACCCTGACAAAGACACACCTCTAATCCTGAGACAGACACACCCCCATCCCTGAGATACACACCCCTAACCCTGAGATAGACACACCTCCAATAGAGATAGACACACCTCTAACCCTGTGATAGACACACCCCGAACCCTGAGATAGACACACCCCCAGCCCTGAGATAGACAAACCCCCAACCCTGAGATAGACATACCCCAAACCCTGAGGTAGACACACCCACAGCCCTGAGACAGACACACCCCCAACCCTGAGACAGACACACCCCCAACCCTGAGGTAGACACACCCCCAACCCTGAGACAGACACATATGGGAGGGAGGTGGAGTAGAGGAGGGGAGTCTGGGACTTAGGATAGCGAGGAGAGATGGAGTGGAGAAGGGGAATCTGCGAGATAGGATAGGGAGAGGAGGTGAATGGAGGAGGGGAATCTGGAGATGGAGTGGAGGAGAAGAATCTGGGAGATAGGATAGGGAGAGGAGGTGGAGTGGAGGAGGGTAATCTGGGAGATAGGATAGAGAGGGAGGTGGAGTGGAGGAGGGGAATCTGTGAGTTAGGATAGGGAGAGGAGGTGGAGTGGAGGAGGGTAATCTGGGAGGTAGGATAGGGAGAAGAGGTGGAGTGGAGGAGGGTAATCTGGGAGGTAGGATAGGGAGGGAGGTGGAGTGGAGGAGGGGAATCTGGGAGATAGGATAGAGAGGGAGGTGGAGTGGAGGAGGGAATCTGGGAGTAGGATAGGGAGGAGGTGGAGTGGAGGAGGGGAATCTGGGAGGTAGGATAGAGAGGGAGGTGGAGTGGAGGAGGGGAATCTGGGAGGTAGGATAGGGAGGGAGGTGGAGTGGAGGAGGGGAATCTGGGAGGATAGGATAGAGAGGGAGGTGGAGTGGAGGAGGGAATCTGGGAGGTAGGATAGAGAGGGAGGTGGAGTGGAGGAGGGGAATCTGGGAGGTAGGATAGGGAGGGAGGTGGAGTGGAGGAGGGGAATCTGGGAGATAGGATAGAGAGGGAGGTGGAGTGGAGGAGGGGAATCTGGGAGGTAGGATAGGGAGGGAGGTGGAGTGGAGGAGGGGAATCTGGGAGGTAGGATAGGGAGGGAGGTGGAGTGGAGGAGGGGAATCTGGGAGGTAGGATAGAGAGGGAGGTGGAGTGGAGGAGGGGAATCTGGGAGGTAGGATAGGGAGGGAGGTGGAGTGGAGGAGGGGAATCTGGGAGATAGGATAGGGAGGGAGGTGGAGTGGAGGAGGGGAATCTGGGAGGTAGGATAGGGAGGGAGGTGGAGTGGAGGAGGGGAATCTGGGAGGTAGGATAGTGAGGGGAGGTGGAGTGGAGGAGGGCAATCGGAGATAGGATAGGGAGGAGAGATGGAGTGGAGGAGATAATGCTCCTTGTAATATGTGGCTGTGTGAATGGAGCTCACTTGCTTCCCCAGCACTATCGGAATATTATACTCACTCTCAGCCAATGTGTTCTTTATTCAAAGGTCAGAACTTGCTGCAAACCCTTCCCGCTAAATTCCTGCAAGGATTGTCCCATACTGAGAGCATCAACTTTGAGCACAATGTCATCAGATCAATCCATCCTCGGACTTTCTCTGGTGCCAGCCAGCTGATCCTGGTTAATCTCCATGGTAACCAGCTGGCCAGGCTTCCTCGGAGGGCCTTTCAGGGCTTGTCCAGGCTTCGCTTCTTGATGCTGGGTCAAAACCAATTCAGTTCCATCAAAGCCGGGGCCTTTTCCGGCCTTCACAACTTGTCTGACCTGGACATGCAGCAGAATGCCATCACCTCACTGCCAGCCAATGTCTTCCAATCTCTGACTGGCCTCAGGATTCTGGACCTGGCTTTTAACAAGATTCAGGAGCTCTCCAGCAGATCCTTCAGTGGCCTGGATAAGCTCTACTTCCTCAATCTGGATCACAACAGCATCACTGAGATCCCTGCAGCAATCTTCCTGCCACTCCGCAGCCTGCAGATATTAATCTTGGACAACAACTTGCTCAGCATCTTCAGTGCTGCCAGTTTCAAAGGTTTAAACAGTTTGCAGGAGTTGCACATGAGAAATAATGGTTTTGGCAAGCTCCCAAAAGATATCTTCAAACATACACCCAAACTTACCCAGCTAGCGCTGAGTGGTAACAAACTGAAATCCATTGATGGAACATCATTCCTGCAGTTACCAGGTAAGAGCATTTCAGCCAAAGTGGCATAGAGTAATGTATTAACATGGATAGAGGATTGGTTAACTAACAGAAAGCAAAGAGTGGGAATAAATGGGTGTTTTTTGGTTGGTGATCAGTGACTAGTGACGTGCCTCAGGGATCAGTACTGGGACCACAATTGTTTATGATTTACATTTGGAGTTGCAAACCAAGTGTCATGTGTCGAAATTCACAGATGACACTAAGATGAGTTGCAGAGGAAGCTGGAAGTCTGCAAACGGATATGAATAGTCTAAGTAAGTGGGCAAGGGTCTGGCAGACGGAGCACAATATTGGTAAATGTGAGGTCGTCCATTATGGTAGGACTAACAGCAAAATGGACTATTATTTAAATGGTAAAAAATTGCAGCTTTATCTTTATCTTATGCAGCAGTCTTTGGTGTGGCACCTTGTTAAATGCCTTCTGGAAATCCAGATACATCACATTCACAGGTTCCCCATTATCACTGCACATGTAATGTTCTCAATTACAGCACAGGAACAGGTCCTTCCGCTCTCCAAGCCTGCACAGACATGCTTCATGACTTAACTAAAACCTCCTACCCTTCCAGGGACCATATCCCTCTATTCCCATTCTATTCATGTATTTGTCAAAATACCCCTTAAGACTCACTATTATATCTGCTTCCACTACCTCCCTGACAACGGGTTCCAGGCATCCACCACCCTCTGTGTAAAAGATTTGCCTCGTACATCTCCTTTAAATCTTGCCCCTGCTACCCTCTTACTGTTTATCAATGTATAAAAAGCCTTGGGATTTTCCTTAATCCTGCTGGCCAATGCTTTTTCATGACACGTTTTAGCCCTCCTTACTCTTTGCTTAAATTTCTTACTACTTTCTTCGTCAAAAAAACCCCATCTGATTCACTGATGTCCGTTAGGGAAGGAAATCCTTACCTAATCTGGCCTACATGTGATTCCAAACCCCCAACAATCTGGGTTATTTTGAACTGTCCTCTGAAATAGCCTGGCAAGTTATTCATTGCGAGGGCACTTACAGATGGGCAATAAATGTTGGCCTCGCCGGTGATGCCCACATCATATAAATGAATAAAAAGAACCAGACATGGGAGCCAGTTGGGTTTCTGACTGTGAATGAGGCAATGGAACAGTTTCACTCTCTCCAGTCACTGGGTACACTGGATATTGGTTCAGACTAATTGATGAGATTTCGGCTAGTTATATTATATCTGGAGTTTTCTGCTAATGAGGCCATGGACTGCTTCTGGCCAATATGGGAAATGTTAGAGATTTGCTGGAATTCTATCACCCTGTCCACATGGGAATCAGAGTGGGCAATCTGGGTGTACAGATACATAGATCACTGAAAGTGGTAACGCAGGTGGAGAAGTAGTCAGAAAGGCATACGGCATGCTTACCTTCATTGGCTAAAGCATTGAGTTTAAAAGTTGGCAAGTTATGTTGCAGCTGGAGATGGAGATTGAGGGGTGACCTGATAGAAGTCTACAATACTTTGAGAGGCATGGACAGAGTGGATAGTCAGAAGCTTTTTCCCGGGGTGTAAGAGTCAATTACAAGGGGGCACAAGCTTTAAGGTGCAAGAGGCAAGATTTAAAGGAGATGTATGAGGCAGATTTTTTTACACAGAGGATAGTGGCTGTCTGGAACTCACTGACAGAGGAGCTAGTGGAAGTGGATATGGTAGTGACTTTTAAGGGGCAAATACATGAATAGGATGGTAATAGAGTGATATGGTCCCTGGAAGAGTGGAGGTTTTAGTTCAATCAGGCAGCATAGTTGGTGCAGACTTGGAGGGCTGAAGGGCCTGTAATTTTCTTTGTTTTTTGTTCTTTGAGGGGTGGACATTGGGAAGGTCCATTGACCTCAGCTGGAGTACTGTGTGCAGTTTTGGTCGCTGCATTTGTGGAAGGATATATTGGCCTTGGAGGGAGTGCAGAAAAGGTTCACTAGGCTAATACTGGAAATGAGGGGGTTAGCCTATGAGGAGAGATTGAGTAGACTGGATCTGTACTTGTTGGAGTTTAGAAGGTTGAGGGGGATCTTATAGAGACGTATAAGATAATGAATGGGCTAGATAGGGTAGAGGTAGAGAGATTCTTCCCACTTAGAAAGGATAGCAGGACTAGAGGGTACAACCTCAAAATAAGGGGGGGTTTAGATCGGAGCTGAGGAGGAACTTCTTCACTCAGAGGGTGGTGAATCTCTGGAATTCTCTGCCCATTGAAGTGGTGGAGGCTTCCTCACTGAATATATTTAAGTCACAGGTAGATAGGTTTCTGATAGACAGGGAATTAAGGGTTATGGGGAGAAAGCAGGAAAGTGGAACTGATTCACTTCAGATCAGCCATGATCTTATCGAATGGCGGGGCAGGCTCGAGGGGCTGGACGGCCAACTCCTGCTCCTATTTCTTATGTTCTTATTTTCTGGTTTTGAGTTGAGCAAGGTCATAAAATCCTGATAAGTAGATTTTAATCATCTTCATGTAAAGTATTTAAAGATATCATCGAGCGGTGTATTTCTTTGTAAAACATTGGAGCAGGCTTTTACTAGTTAGTGACCTATCTGGCTATTTCAGAGTATTTAGTGTTTGAAGACCTGAATGTATTTGCAGATTTACTGCGTGCTAAAAGGAATTGAAAAGAAGATTGTATCTGATCAATGCTTGTGTTTATCCAGGTCTCCGTGAGGTTTTCCTACATGACAACCCTTGGTCATGTGACTGCAGAATGAAGACCTTTCTCCTCTGGTTTTCGCAGAGTAAAGCAAACCTCTCTCCCTTTGGAACACTGAGGTGTGTTTCACCGCACAGGAATAGGGGCAGGAGCCTGAGTAGTCTGAAGGTGGCTGACCTACAATGCAAGGCAAGGGACTTCTGAAAGCACAGCCATCCCTAGGAGACCACCCTCTCCTCTCTGCCCCTCGCTGTTTCATCCACATTTGTCACCTTTTGTATCTTTACCTTGAAGTTAGTTTCAGTTGACCATTATAAGATTAAGAATGTAAAGAATGCCACAGAAACTGCAAGATTTTCTCCATTAAATGAATTGAAACAGTCCCTGTGTCTATTTCTTTCTAATTTGATGTGATTGCAGTTGGAGGGAGAAGTTAAAGCTGGGAATTGATGGCTGGGACCTGACATTCTGGCTTGAGCCGTGGTGCAAATCCCATACCGGCCGCTAACTCTGGGCAGTGGGCAAAACCAGGATTAGACTTTGATGGCATCTCACTTTGACGTTTTTCCACTGGTGGTAGGACTGATTGGGTAACAGTGGAGGGCAGATAGGAAACTCTGGAGTTACACTCAGGTCCAGTACAGGGTCCCTTCCCTAAAGCACATCAATGCAATAATCTCACAACTTCATGGCCAATTTACTGAGACCAGTTTCTTATCCTCATCCTTAAATGGAAATTCAAGCAATCAATTTACTCTGCTGGCAGTTTGTTGCAAAATTGATGGATTATGAACAAAGAACAAAGCACAAAGAAAATTACAGGACAGGAAACAGGTTCTTTGGCCCTCCAAGCCTGCACCGACCATGCTTAACTAAAACCCCCTATCCTTCTGGAAATCATATCCCTCTATTCCCATCCTATTTATGTATTTGTCAAGACACCCCTTAAAAGTCACTCTGTATCCGTTTCCACTGCATCCTCTGGCAACTTTCTGTGTAAAAAGTCTGCATCGTACATTTCCTTTAAACCTTGCCCCTCACACCTTAAACCTGTGCCCCCCAGTAAGTGACTCTTCCACCCTGGGAAAAAGCTTCTGACTATCCACTCTGTCCATGCCTCTCATAATCTTGTAGACTTCTATCAGGTCTCCCCTCAATCTTCATCATTCCAGTGAGAACAAACAAAGTTTCTCCAACCTCTTCTCATAGCTAATGCCCTCCATACCAGGAACATCCTGGTAAATCTTTTCTGTACCCTCTTCAAAGCCTCCGCATCCTTCCGGTAGTGTGGTGACCAGAATTGAACACTATATTCCAGGTGCGGCCTCACTAAGGTTCTACAAAGCTGCAATGTGACTTGCCAGTTTTTAAACTCAGTGCCCCAGCTGATGAAGGTAAGCATGCCGTATGCCTTCTTGACTACCTTCTCCACCTGCATTGCCACTTTCAGTGACCTGTGTACCTGTATACACAGATCCTTCTGCCTATCAATCCTCTTAAGGGTTCTGCCATTTACTGTATATTTCCTATCTGGATTAGGCCTTCCAAAATGCATTACCTCACATTTGTCCAGATTGAACTTCATCTGCTATCTCTCCGCCCAAGTCTCCAACTGATCTGTATCCTGCTCTATCCTCTGATGGTCCTCATCACTTTCCGCAAATCCACCAACCTTTGTGTGGTCTGCAAACTTACAAATCGAACCAGTTACATTTCCCTCCAAATCATTTATATATATTACAAACAGCAAAGGTCCCAGCACTGATCCCTGAGGAACACCACTTGTCACAGCCCTCCACTCAGAAACACACCCTTCCACTGATACCCTCTGTCTTCATTGACCGAGCCAGTTTTGTATCCACCTTGCCAGTTCACTTCTGATCTCATGTCACCTTCTGCACCAGTCTGCCATGAGGGACCTTGTCAAAGACTTTACTGAAGTCCATGTAGACAACATCCACTCCCCTACCCTCATCAATCATCTTCATCACTTCCTCGAGAAACTCGATCAAGTTTGTGAGATACATCCTCCCCTTCACAAAACCATGTTGCCTCTCGCTAATACACAAGTGGAAATAAATCCTGTCTCAAAGAATCCTCTCCAATAATTTCCCTACCACTGATGTAAAGCTCACCAGCCTGGAATTACCTGGATTATCATTGCTACCCTTCTTAAACAAAGGGGCAACATTGACTATTCTCCGATTCTCTGGGATCTCCCCTGTAGCCAGTGAGGATATAAAGATTTCTCTCAAGGTCCCAGCAATTTCCTCTCTTGCCTCTCTCATTATTCTGGAATATATCCCATCAGGCCTTGGGAACTTGTCTACCTTAATGTTTCTGAAGAACCCCAATACCACCTCCTTTTTGATCTCAACATGACTCAAACTATCTACACATCCTTTCCCAGTTTCATCATCTACCAAGTCCTTCTCTTTGGTGAATACTGACACAAAGTACTCATTTAATACCTCTCCCATTTCCTCTGGTTCATGCGTAGATTCCCTCCCTTGTCCTTGAATGGGCCAGCCCACTCCCTGGCTACCCTCTTGCTTATTATATATGTATAACAAGCTTTGAGATTTTTCTTAATGCTGCTGGCCAATGCATTTTCCTGACCCCTTTTAACCCTTCTTATTCCTTGCTTACGTTTCTTTCTACTTTCCTGATATTGCACACTTGCTTCCCAGCCTGGTAGCTTTGACAAATGCTTCCTTTTTCTCTTTGACTAGGTTCACAATATCCCTTATTGTCCGAGATTCCCGAAAGTTGCCATTCTTATCCTTCACCCTAACAGGAATGTGCCAGTTCTGAATCCCTATGAATCCAGTGTCAGAGTCAGCACAGCAAGGTGGAGTCACATCTCTCTTCCTTCCTCTCCCTAGTCCTAGAGGCTGGAAGGTGTCTCCACACCTGAAGTACAAACGCCACAGCCATGAGCGACCACCGTTCCTCCTTACCTTGCAGACCTCGTGATAGTGCTGTATGGCCAACACCCATTGGCAGAGGGAGCGGCATGCTGTCGATACCATGCCCACCCTTTCAGGGGTGAAATCGGGATGCTTGGAATAAATCTTCAACTTTGTGAAGACCTAGAACAGAGAAAGAGCATTTCAATAAAGACACTGCAGGCAGAAACTGAGGTTGTTAATGTTTCTCATCAACTGATGTTACTGGCAAACTTTTTGGGATTAATCTTCAACTTCCAGAAATCCAATATATATTCTCAATCCCCAGTTCCCTTGAAAAGGTGGTTGTGAGCTGCTTCCTGAATCGCTGCAGTTCTTGAGGAGCAGAACTATCCACAGTGCCGTTAAGGACGGAGTTCCAGGATTGTGACCCAGTGACAGTGAAGTAATGGTTGTATTTTTCACGTCAAGATGGTAAGCGATTCGGAGGGGAACATGTAGATGGTGGTGTTCCCAGATATCTGCTGCACCTCACCGTCCAAATGACACTGATTGTGGGCTTGGAAGGCTCTGCCTAAAGAACCTTGGTGAGTTCCTGCAATGCATCTTGTAAATGGTACGTATGGCTGCCATAGTCAATACACGTTAGAGTGAGGGAATCTCATGCACCCCAGTGAGTGAGTGAGAGGGGGAATCTCACTCTCCCCAGTGAGTGAGTGAGAGGGGGAATCTCACTCTCCCCAGTGAGTGAGTGAGAGGTGGAATCTCACTCTCCACAGTGAGTGAGTGTGAGGGGGAATCTCACCCTCCCCAGTGAGTGAGTCTGAGGGGGAATCTCACCCTCCCCAGTGAGTGAGTGTGAGGGGGAATCTCACTCTCCCCAGTGAGTGAGTGTGAGGGGGAATATCACTATCCCCAGTGAGTGAGTGTGAGAGGGAATCTCACTCTCCCCAGTGAGTGAGTGTGAGTGGGAATCTCACTCTCCCCAGTGTGAGTCTGAGGGAGATTCTCACTCTCCCCAGTGAGTAAGTATGAGAGGGATTGTCACTCTCCCCAGTGAGTGAGTGAGGGGGAATCTTACCCTCCCCAGTGAGTGAGTGTGAGAGGGATTCTCACACTCCCCAGTGAGTGAGTGTGAGGGGGATTCTCACTCTCCCCAGTGAGTGTGTGTGAGGGGGAATCTTACCCTCCCCAGTGAGTGAGTGTGAGGGAGATTCTCACTCTCCCCAGTGAGTGAGTGTGAGGGGGATTCTCACTCTCCCGAGTGAGTGTGTGTGAGGGGGAATCTTACCCTCCCCAGTGAGTGAATGTGAGAGGGTATCACACTCTCCCCAGTGAGTGAGAGTGAGGGGGAATCTCACTCTCCCCAGTGAGTGAGTGTGAGAGGGAATCTCACACTCCCCAGTGAGTGAGTGTGAGAGGGAATCTTACTCTCCCCAATGAGTGTGTGAGGGGTAATCTCACTCTCCCCAGTGAGTGGGTGAGTGTGAGAGGGAATCTCACTCTCCACAGTGAGTGAGTGTGAGAGGGAATCTCACTCTCCACAGTGAGTGAGTGTGAGAGGGAATCTCACTCTCCCCAGTGAGTGAGTGTGAGGGAGATTCTCACTCTCCCCAGTGAGTGGGTGTGAAGGGGAATCTCACTCTCCCCACTGAGTGAGTGAGTGTGAGAGGGAATCTCACTCTCCCCAGTGAGTGAGTGTGAGGGGGATTCTCACTCTCCCCAGTGAGTGCGTGTGAGGGGGAATCTCACTCTCCCCAGTGAGTGAGTCTGAGGGGGAATCTCACTCTCCCCAGTGAGTGAGTGTGAGAGGGAATCTCACTCTCCCCAGTGAGTGAGTGTGAGGGGGATTCTCACTCTCCCCAGTGAGTGAGTCTGAGGGGGAATCTCACTCTCCCCAGTGAGTGCGTGTGAGCGGGAATCTCACTCTCCCCAATCAGTGTGTGAGGGGGAATCTCACTATCCCCAGAGTGAGAGCGAGGGGGATTCTCACTCTCCCCAGTGAGTGAGACAGGGATTCTCACTCTCCCCAGTGAGTGTGTGTGAGGGGAATTCTCACTCTCTCCAGTGAGTGAGTGTGAGAGGGAACCTCACTCTCCCCAGTGAGTGAGTGTGAGAGGAAATCTCACTGTCCCCAGTGAGTGAGTGTGAGGAGGAATCTCACTCTCCCCAGCGAGTGAGTATGAGGGGGATACTCACTCTCCCCAGTGAGTGAGTGTAAGGGGGAATCTCACTCTCCCCAGTGAGTGATGTGAGGGGGATTCTCAGTCTCCCCAATTAGTGAGTGTGACAGGGATTCCCACTCTAACCAGTGAGTGAGTGTGAGAGGGAGTTTCACTCTCCCCAGTGAGTGAGTGTGAGGGGGAATATCACTGTCCCCAGTGAGTGAGTGTGAGGGGGAATCTCACTCTCCCCAGTGAGTGAGTGTGAGAGGGAATCTCATTCTCCCCAATGAGTGAGTGTGAGGGGGATTCTCACTCTCCCCAATGAGTGTGTGAGGGGTATTCTCACTCTCCCCAGTGAGTGAGTGTGAGAGGGAATCTCATTCTCCCCAATGAGTGTGTGAGGGGGAATCTCACTCTCCCCAGTGACTGAGTGAGTGTGAGGGGATTCTCACTCTCCCCAGTGAGTGAGTATGAGAGGGAATCTCACTTCCCCAATGAAGTGTGTGAGGGGGAATCTCACTCTCCCCCAGTGAGTGAGTGAGTGAGTGTGAGGGGTATTCTCACTCTCCCCAAGAGTGTGTGAGGGAGAATCTCACTCTCCCCAGTGACGTGAGTGAGTGTGAGGGTATTCTCACTCTCCCCAATGAGTGTGTGAGGGAGAATCTCACTCTTCCAGTGAGTGAGTGTGAGGTGTCTTCTCCCACTCCCCAGTGAGTGAGAGTGAGAGGGAATCAAACTCTCCCCAGTGAGTGTGAGTGTGAGGGGGATTCTCACTCTCCCCAAGAGTGTGTGAGGGGGAATCTCACTATCCCCAGTGAGTGAGAGTGAGGGGATTCTCACTCCCCCTGAGTTAGTGTGAGGGGGAATCTCACTCTCCCCAGTAAGTGTAGAGGGGGAATCTCACTCTCCCTAGTGAGTGAGTGTGAGATGGTATCTTACCCTCCCCAGTGAGTGAGAGTGAGGGGGATTCTCACTCTCCCCAGTGAGTGAGTGTGAGGGGGATTCTCACTCTCCCCAGTGAGTGAGTGTGAGGGGGAATCTCACTCTCCCCAGTGAGTGAGTGTGAGGGGGATTCTCACTCTCCCCAGTGAGTGAGTGTGAGGGGGAATCTCACTCTCCCCAGTGAGTGAGTCTGAGGGGGAATCTCACTCTCCCCAGTGAGTGAGTGTGAGAGGGAATCTCACTCTCCCCAGTGAGTGAGTGTGAGGGGGATTCTCACTCTCCCCAGTGAGTGAGTCTGAGGGGGAATCTCACTCTCCCCAGTGAGTGCGTGTGAGCGGGAATCTCACTCTCCCCAATCAGTGTGTGAGGGGGAATCTCACTATCCCCAGAGTGAGAGCGAGGGGGATTCTCACTCTCCCCAGTGAGTGAGACAGGGATTCTCACTCTCCCCAGTGAGTGTGTGTGAGGGGAATTCTCACTCTCTCCAGTGAGTGAGTGTGAGAGGGAACCTCACTCTCCCCAGTGAGTGAGTGTGAGAGGAAATCTCACTGTCCCCAGTGAGTGAGTGTGAGAGGGAATCTCACTCTCCAAAGTGAGTGAGCATGAGGGGGGAATCTCATCCTCCCCACTGAGTGAGAGTGAGGGGGAATCTCACCTTCCCCATTGAGTGAGTGTGAGGAGGAATCTCACTCTCCCCAGCGAGTGAGTATGAGGGGGATACTCACTCTCCCCAGTGAGTGAGTGTAAGGGGGAATCTCACTCTCCCCAGTGAGTGATGTGAGGGGGATTCTCAGTCTCCCCAATTAGTGAGTGTGACAGGGATTCCCACTCTAACCAGTGAGTGAGTGTGAGAGGGAGTTTCACTCTCCCCAGTGAGTGAGTGTGAGGGGGAATATCACTGTCCCCAGTGAGTGAGTGTGAGGGGGAATCTCACTCTCCCCAGTGAGTGAGTGTGAGAGGGAATCTCATTCTCCCCAATGAGTGAGTGTGAGGGGGATTCTCACTCTCCCCAATGAGTGTGTGAGGGGTATTCTCACTCTCCCCAGTGAGTGAGTGTGAGAGGGAATCTCATTCTCCCCAATGAGTGTGTGAGGGGGAATCTCACTCTCCCCAGTGACTGAGTGAGTGTGAGGGGGATTCTCACTCTCCCCAGTGAGTGAGTATGAGAGGGAATCTCACTCTCCCCAATGAGTGTGTGAGGGGGAATCTCACTCTCCCCAGTGAGTGAGTGAGTGAGTGTGAGGGGTATTCTCACTCTCCCCAATGAGTGTGTGAGGGAGAATCTCACTCTCCCCAGTGAGTGAGTGAGTGTGAGGGGTATTCTCACTCTCCCCAATGAGTGTGTGAGGGAGAATCTCACTCTTCCCAGTGAGTGAGTGTGAGGTGTCTTCTCCCACTCCCCAGTGAGTGAGAGTGAGAGGGAATCAAACTCTCCCCAGTGAGTGTGAGTGTGAGGGGGATTCTCACTCTCCCCAATGAGTGTGTGAGGGGGAATCTCACTATCCCCAGTGAGTGAGAGTGAGGGGGATTCTCACTCTCCCCCATGAGTTAGTGTGAGGGGGAATCTCACTCTCCCCAGTAAGTGTGAGGGGGAATCTCACTCTCCCTAGTGAGTGAGTGTGAGATGGTATCTTACCCTCCCCAGTGAGTGAGAGTGAGGGGGATTCTCACTCTCCCCAGTGAGTGAGTATGAGGGGGATTCTCACTCTCCCCAGTGAGTGAGTGTGAGGGGGAATCTCACTCTCCCCAATGAGTGAGTGTGAGGGGGATTCTCAATCTCCCCAGTGAGTGAGTGTGATGGGGATTCTCACTCTCCCCAATGAGTGTGTGAGGG
>JAGIQG010000005.1:164984-407728 GCA_024679065.1 Sphyrna mokarran
GACTGAGGGAGGAATGTCGGGATTGCGAATTGCTCTACAGACTGAGGGAGGAATGTCGAGATTGCGAATTGCTCTACAGACTGAGGGAGGAATGTCGAGATTGCGAATTGCTCTACAGACTGAGGGAGGAATGTCGAGATTGGGAATTGCTGTACAGACTGAGGGAGGAATGTCGGGATTGGGAATTGCTGTACAGACTGAGGGAGGAATGTCGAGATTGGGAATTGCTGTACAGACTGAGGGAGGAATGTCGGGATTGGGAATTGCTGTACAGACTGAGGGAGGAATGTCGGGATTGCGAATTGCTGTACAGACTGCGGGAGGAATGTCGGGATGGGAATTGCTGTACAGACTGAGGGAGGAATGTCGGGATTGGGAATTGCTGTACAGACTGAGGGAGGAATGTCGGGATTGCGAATTGCTGTATAGACTGAGGGAGGAATGTCGGGATTGGGAATTGCTGTACAGACTGAGGGAGGAATGTCGGGATTGGGAATTGCAATGCAGACTGAGGGAGGAATGTCGAGATTGCGAATTGCTGTATAGACTGAGGGAGGAATGTCGGGATTGGGAATTGCTGTACAGACTGAGGGAGGAATGTCGGGATTGGGAATTGCTGTATAGACTGAGGGAGGAATGTCGGGATTGGGAATTGCTGTATAGACTGAGGGAGGAATGTCGGGATTGCGAATTGCTGTACAGACTGAGGGAGGAATGTCGGGATTGGGAATTGCAATGCAGACTGAGGGAGGAATGTCGAGATTGCGAATTGCTGTATAGACTGAGGGAGGAATGTCGGGATTGGGAATTGCTGTACAGACTGAGGGAGGAATGTCGGGATTGGGAATTGCAATGCAGACTGAGGGAGGAATGTCGGGATTGGGAATTGCTATATAGACTGAGGGAGGAATGTCGGGATTGCGAATTGCTGTACAGACTGAGGGAGGAATGTCGGGATTGGGAATTGCTGTACAGACTGAGGGAGGAATGTCGGGATTGGGAATTGCTGTACAGACTGAGGGAGGAATGTCGGGATTGCGAATTGCTGTACAGACTGAGGGAGGAATGTCGGGATTGCGAATTGCTGTACAGACTGAGGGAGGAATGTCGAGATTGCGAATTGCTCTACAGACTGAGGGAGGAATGTCGGGATTGCGAATTGCTGTACAGACTGAGGGAGGAATGTCGGGATTGCGAATTGCTGTGAAGACTCAGGGAGGAATGTCAGGATTGGGAATTGCTGTACAGACTGCGGGAGGAATGTCGGGATTGGGAATTGCTGTACAGACTGAGGGAGGAATGTCGAGATTGCGAATTGCTGTATAGACTGAGGGAGGAATGTTGGGATTGGGAATTGCTGTACAGACTGAGGGAGGAATGTTGGGATTGCGAATTGCTGTACAGACTGAGGGAGGAATGTCGAGATTGCGAATTGCTGTGAAGACTCAGGGAGGAATGTCAGGATTGGGAATTGCTATACAGACTGAGGGAGGAATGTCGAGATTGCGAATTGCTGTACAGACTGAGGGAGGAATGTCGGGATTGGGAATTGCTGTACAGACTGAGGGAGGAATGTCGAGATTGCGAATTGCTGTATAGACTGAGGGAGGAATGTCGAGATTGCGAATTGCTGTACAGACTGAGGGAGGAATGTCGGGATTGGGAATTGCAATACAGACTGAGGGAGGAATGTCGAGATTGCGAATTGCTGTACAGACTGAGGGAGGAATGTCGGGATTGGGAATTGCAATACAGACTGAGGGAGGAATGTCGGGATGGAATTGCTATACAGATGAGGGAGGAATGTCGGGATTGGGAATTGCTGTACAGACTGAGGAGGAATGTCGGGATTGCGAATTGCTGTAAGACTGAGGAGATGTCGGGATTGCGAATTGCTGTACAGACTGAGGGAGGAATGTCGGGATGGAATTGCAATACAGACTGAGGGAGGAATGTCGGGATTGGGAATTGCAATACAGACTGAGGGAGGAATGTCGGGATTGGGAATTGCATACAGACTGAGGGAGGAATGTCGGGATTGGGAATTGCTGTACAGACTGAGGGAGGAATGTCGGGATTGCGAATTGCAATGCAGACTGAGGGAGGAATGTCGGGATTGCGAATTGCAATGCAGATTGAGGGAGGAATGTCGGGATGGAATTGCTGTATAGACTGAGGGAGGAATGTCGGATGGGAATTGCTGTACAGACTGAGGGAGGAATGTCGGGATTGCGAATTGCTGTACAGACTGAGGGAGGAATGTCGGGATTGGGAATTGCTGTACAGACTGAGGGAGGAATGTCGGGATTGGGAATTGCTGTATAGACTGAGGGAGGAATGTCGGGATTGCGAATTGCTGTACAGACTGAGGGAGGAATGTCGGATTGCGAATTGCTGTACAGACTGAGGGAGGAATGTCGGGATTGGGAATTGCTGTACAGACTGAGGGAGGAATGTCGGGATTGGGAATTGCTGTATAGACTGAGGGAGGAATGTCGGGATTGCGAATTGCTGTATAGACTGAGGGAGGAATGTGATGGGAATTGCTAAGACTGAGGAGGATGCGGGATTGGGAATTGCTGTATAGACTGAGGGAGGAATGTCGGGATTGGGAATTGCTGCAGACTGAGGGAGGAATGTCGGGATTGGGAATTGCTGTACAGACTGAGGGAGGAATGTCAGATTGGGAATGCTGTACAGACTGAGGGAGGAATGTCGGATTGCGAATTGCATACAGACTGAGGAGGAATGTCGGGATTGGGAATTGCTCTACAGACTGAGGGAGGAATGTCGGGATTGGGAATTGCAATACAGACTGAGGGAGGAATGTCGGTTGGGAATTGCTGTCAGACTGAGGGAGGAATGTCGGGATTGGAATTGCTGTTAGACTGAGGGAGGAATGTCGGATTGCGAATTGCTCTACAGACTGAGGGAGGAATGTCGAGATTGCGAATTGCTCTACAGACTGAGGGAGGAATGTCGAGATTGGAATTGCTCTACGACTGAGGGAGGAATGTCGGGATTGGAATTGCTTACAGACTGAGGGAGGAATGTCGAGATTGCGAATTGCTCTACAGACTGAGGGAGGAATGTCGGGATTGCGAATTGCTGTACAGACTGAGGGAGGAATGTCGGGATTGATGCACTGAGGGAGAATGTGGATTGGGAATTGCTGTACAGACTGAGGGAGGAATGTCGGGGAATTGCTAGAGGGAGGAATGTCGGGATTGGGAATTGCTGTACAGACTGAGGGAGGAATGTCGGGATTGGGAATTGCTGTACAGACTGAGGGAGGAATGTCGGATGCGAATTGCTGTACAGACTGAGGGAGGAATGTCGGGATTGGGAATTGCTGTACAGACTGAGGGAGGAATGTCGGGATTGGAATTGCTGTACAGACTGAGGGAGGAATGTCGGGATTGGGATTGCTGTACAGACTGAGGGAGGAATGTCGGGATTGGGAATTGCTGTACAGACGAGGGAGGAATGCGGATTGGAATTGCTCAGACTGAGGGAGGAATGCTTGAATCGACTGAGGGAGGAATGTCGGGATTGGGAATTGCTGTAAATAGGAAGACTGAGGAGGAATGTCGGTTGCGAATGCTTAAGATGAGGAGGAATGTCTTGAATTGCTTAGACTGAGGGAGATGTCGGGATTTGGAATTGCTGTAAGACTGAGGAGGAATTCGATTGCGAATTGCTGTACAGACTGAGGGAGGAAGTCGGGATTGGAATTGCTGACAGACTGAGGGAGGAATGTCGGGATTGGGAATTGCTGTACAGACTGAGGGAGGAATGTCGGGATTGCGAATTGCTGTACAGACTGAGGGAGGAATGTCGGGATTGGAATTGCCTGTAAGACTGAGGGAGGAATGTCGATTGGGATGGAATTGCTCAGACTGAGGGAGGAATGTCGGGATGGATTGCTCAGATGAGGGAGGAATGTGGATTGCGAATTGCTGTAAGACTGAGGGAGGAATGTCGGGATTGGATTGCTGTACAGACTGAGGGAGGAATGTCGGATTGCGAATTGCTGTACAGACTGAGGGAGGAATGTCGGATTGCGAATTGCTGTACAGACTGAGGGAGGAATGTCGGGATTGGGAATTGCTGTACAGACTGAGGGAGGAATGTCGGATTGGGAATTGCATACAGACTGAGGGAGGAATGTCGGGATTGGGAATTGCTGTAAGACTGAGGGAGGAATGTCGGGATGGAATTGCAATCGATAGGAGGATGTGATGCGAATTGCAATCAGATTGGGGAGGAATGTCGGATTGCGAATTGCTGTATAGACTGAGGGAGGAATTTCGGGATTGGGAATTGCTGTACAGACTGAGGGAGGAATGTCGGGATTGGGAATTGCTGTATAGACTGAGGGAGGAATGTCGGGATTGCGAATTGCTGTACAGACTGAGGGAGGAATGTCGGGATTGGGAATTGCTGTACAGACTGAGGGAGGAATGTCGTCGGGATTGGGAATCTGCGTAAGACTGAGGGAGGAATGTCGGATTGCGAATTGCTGTATAGACTGAGGGAGGAATGTCGGGATTGCGAATTGCTGTATAGACTGAGGGAGGAATGTCGGGATTGGGAATTGCTGTACAGACTGAGGGAGGAATGTCGGGATTGGGAATTGCTGTACAGACTGAGGGAGGAATGTCGGGATTGCGAACTGAAACGAGAGGCAAACAAAATGTCGGGATTGGGAATTGCTGTAAGACTGAGGGGAATGTCGGGATTGGAATTGCTGTATAGCTGAGGGAGAATGTCGGGTGGGAATTGCTGTATAGACTGAGGGAGGAATGTCGGGATTGGGAATTGCTGTATAGACTGAGGGAGGAATGTCGGGATTGGGAATTGCAATGCAGACTGAGGGAGGAATGTCGGGATTGGGAATTGCTGTACAGACTGAGGGAGGAATGTCAAGATTGGGAATTGCTGTACAGACTGAGGGAGGAATGTCGAGATTGCGAATTGCAATACAGACTGAGGGAGGAATGTCGGGATTGGAATTGCTACAGACTGAGGGAGGAATGTCGGGATTGGGAATTGCTGTATAGACTGAGGGAGGAATGTCGGGATTGCGAAGAATTGCTGTACAGACTGAGGGAGGAATGTCGGGATTGCGAATTGCTGTATAGACTGAGGGAGGAATGTCGGGATTGCGAATTGCTGTACAGACTGAGGGAGGAATGTCGGATGGGAATTGCTACAGACTGAGGAGGAATGTCGGATTGCGAATTGCTGTACAGACTGAGGGAGGAATGTCGAGATTGCGAATTGCTCTACAGACTGAGGGAGGAATGTCGAGATTGCGAATTGCTCTACAGACTGAGGGAGGAATGTCGAGATGCGAATGCTTACAGACAAACGGGATGGAATTGCTGTACAGACTGAGGGAGGAATGTCGGGATTGGGAATTGCAATACAGACTGAGGGAGGAATGTCGAGATTGGGATTGCTGTAAGACTGAGGGAGGAATGTCGGGATGGGAATTGCTGTACAGACTGAGGAGGAATGTCGGATTGGGAATTGCTGTAGACTGAGGGAGGAATGTCGGGATTGGGAATTGCTGTAGACTGAGGGAGGAATGTCGGGATTGGAATTGCTACAGAAAAGAATGCTGTACAGATGAGGGAGGAATGTCGGGATGGGAATTGCAGTACAGACTGAGGGAGGAATGTCGGTTGGGAATAACAAAACAATGCTGATAGACTGAGGGAGGAATTCGGGATTGCGAATTGCTGTACAGACTGAGGGAGGAATGTCGGGATTGGGAATTGCTGTATAGACTGAGGGAAACAAACAAGGAGGGGAATTCGGGATGCGAATGCTGTACAGACTGAGGAGGAATGTCGGGATTGGGAATTGCTGTACACTAGGAAGCAGGAGGAATGTCGGGATGGGAATTGCGTACAGACTGAGGGATGTCGGGATTGCAATTGCTGTAACTGAGGGAGGAATGTCGGGATTGAATTGCTGATAGACTGAGGGAGGAATGTCGGGATTGGAATTGCACAGACTGAGGGAGGAATGTCGGGATTGCAGTATTGCAGACGAGGGAGGAATTCATAATTCTAAGACTGAGAATGTCGGGATTGATCTATAGACTGAGGGAGGAATGTCGGGATTGGGAATTGCTGTATAGACTGAGGGAGGAATGTCGGGATTGGGAATTGCTGTAGACTGAGGGAGGAATGTCGGGATTGGGAATTGCTCAGACTGAGGGAGGAATGTCTTGGGAATTGCTGATGGAATTGCTGGATGAGGGAGGAATGTCGGGATTGGGAATTGCTGTACAGACTGAGGGAGGAATGTCGGATTGGAATTGCTGTACAGACTGAGGGAGGAATGTCGAATTGCGAATTGCAATACAGACTGAGGGAGGAATGTCGGGATTGGGAATTGCTAAGACTGAGGGAGGAATGTCGGATGGAATTGCTGTACAGACGGGAGGAATGTCGGGATTGGAATTGCATACAGACTGAGAGGAATGTCGGGATTGGAATTGCTCTGTGTGAATTGTACAGACTGAGGGAGGAATGTCGAGATTGCGAATTGCTCTACAGACTGAGGGAGGAATGTCGGGATTGGGAATTGCTCTACAGACTGAGGGAGGAATGTCGGGATTGCGAATTGCTGTACAGACTGAGGGAGGAATGTCGGGATTGCGAATTGCTGTACAGACTGAGGGAGGAATGTCGGGATTGCGAATTGCTCTACAGACTGAGGGAGGAATGTCGGGATTCGGATTGCTGTATAGACTGAGGGAGGAATGTCGGGATTGCGAATTGCTGTACAGACTGAGGGAGGAATGTCGGGATTGGAATTGCTGTACAGACTGAGGGAGGAATGTCGGGATTGGGAATTGCTGTACAGACTGAGGGAGGAATGTCGGGATTGGGAATTGCTGTACAGACTGAGGGAGGAATGTCGGGATTGGGAATTGCTGTACAGACTGAGGGAGGAATGTCGGGATTGCGAATTGCTGTACAGACTGAGGGAGGAATGTCGGGATTGGGAATTGCTGTACAGACTGAGGGAGGAATGTCGGGATTGGGAATTGCTGTATAGACTGAGGGAGGAATGTCGGGATTGCGAATTGCTGTATAGACTGAGGGAGGAATGTCGGGATTGCGAATTGCTGTACAGACTGAGGGAGGAATGTCGGGATTGGGAATTGCTGTACAGACTGAGGGAGGAATGTCGGGATTGGGAATTGCTGTACAGACTGAGGGAGGAATGTCGGGATTGGGAATTGCTGTACAGACTGAGGGAGGAATGTCGGGATTGCGAATTGCTGTATAGACTGAGGGAGGAATGTCGGGATTGGGAATTGCTGTATAGACTGAGGGAGGAATGTCGGGATTGGGAATTGCTGTATAGACTGAGGGAGGAATGTCGGGATTGGGAATTGCAATACAGACTGAGGGAGGAATGTCGGGATTGGGAATTGCTGTACAGACTGAGGGAGGAATGTCGGGATTGGGAATTGCTGTACAGACTGAGGGAGGAATGTCGAGATTGCGAATTGCAATACAGACTGAGGGAGGAATGTCGGGATTGGGAATTGCTCTACAGACTGAGGGAGGAATGTCGGGATTGGGAATTGCTATACAGACTGAGGGAGGAATGTCGGGATTGGGAATTGCTGTACAGACTGAGGGAGGAATGTCGGGATTGCGAATTGCTGTACAGACTGAGGGAGGAATGTCGAGATTGCGAATTGCTCTACAGACTGAGGGAGGAATGTCGAGATTGCGAATTGCTCTACAGACTGAGGGAGGAATGTCGAGATTGCGAATTGCTCTACAGACTGAGGGAGGAATGTCGAGATTGCGAATTGCTCTACAGACTGAGGGAGGAATGTCGAGATTGCGAATTGCTCTACAGACTGAGGGAGGAATGTCGAGATTGGGAATTGCTGTACAGACTGAGGGAGGAATGTCGGGATTGGGAATTGCTCTACAGACTGAGGGAGGAATGTCGAGATTGGGAATTGCTGTACAGACTGAGGGAGGAATGTCGGGATTGGGAATTGCTGTACAGACTGAGGGAGGAATGTCGGGATTGCGAATTGCTGTACAGACTGAGGGAGGAATGTCGGGATGGGAATTGCTGTACAGACTGAGGGAGGAATGTCGGGATTGGGAATTGCTCTACAGAATGAGGGAGGAATGTCGGGATTGCGAATTGCTCTATAGACTGAGGGAGGAATGTCGGGATTGGGAATTGCTGTACAGACTGAGGGAGGAATGTCGGGATTGGGAATTGCAATGCAGACTGAGGGAGGAATGTCGAGATTGCGAATTGCTGTATAGACTGAGGGAGGAATGTCGGGATTGGGAATTGCTGTACAGACTGAGGGAGGAATGTCGGGATTGGGAATTGCTGTACAGACTGAGGGAGGAATGTCGGGATTGCGAATTGCTATCAGACTGAGGGAGGAATGTCGGGATTGCGAATTGCTGTACAGACTGAGGGAGGAATGTCGGGATTGGGAATTGCTGTACAGACTGAGGGAGGAATGTCGAGATTGCGAATTGCTGTACAGACTGAGGGAGGAATGTCGGGATTGGGAATTGCTGTACAGACTGAGGGAGGAATGTCGGGATTGGGAATTGCTGTACAGACTGAGGGAGGAATGTCGGGATTGGGAATTGCTGTACAGACTGAGGGAGGAATGTCGGGATTGCGAATTGCTGTATAGACTGAGGGAGGAATGTCGGGATTGCGAATTGCTGTACAGACTGAGGGAGGAATGTCGGGATTGGGAATTGCTGTACAGACTGAGGGAGGAATGTCGGGATTGCGAATTGCTGTACAGACTGAGGGAGGAATGTCGGGATTGGGAATTGCTGTACAGACTGAGGGAGGAATGTCGGGATTGGGAATTGCTGTACAGACTGAGGGAGGAATGTCGGGATTGGGAATTGCTGTACAGACTGAGGAGGAATGTCGGGATTGAATTGCTGTAAGACTGAGGAGATGTCGGGATTGCGAATTGCTGTACAGACTGAGGGAGGAATGTCGGGATGGAATTGCTATACAGACTGAGGGAGGAATGTCGGGATTGGGAATTGCTGTACAGACTGAGGGAGGAATGTCGGGATTGGGAATTGCTCGTACAGACTGAGGGAGGAATGTCGGGATTGGGAATTGCTGTACAGACTGAGGGAGGAATGTCGGGATTGGGAATTGCTATACAGACTGAGGGAGGAATGTCGGGATTGGGAATTGCTATGCAGACTGAGGGAGGAATGTCGGGATGGAATTGCTGTATAGACTGAGGGAGGAATGTCGGATTGGGAATTGCTGTACAGACTGAGGGAGGAATGTCGGGATTGCGAATTGCTGTACAGACTGAGGGAGGAATGTCGGGATTGCGAATTGCTGTACAGACTGAGGGAGGAATGTCGGGATTGGGAATTGCTTACAGACTGAGGGAGGAATGTCGGGATGGGAATTGCTGTACAGACTGAGGGAGGAATGTCGGATTGGGAATTGCTGTACAGACTGAGGGAGGAATGTCGGGATTGGGAATTGCTGTACAGACTGAGGGAGGGAATGTCGGGATTGGGAATTGCTGTACAGACTGAGGGAGGAATGTCGGATTGCGAATTGCTGTATAGACTGAGGGAGGAATGTCGGGATTGGGAATTGCGTACAGACTGAGGGAGGAATGTCGGGATTGGGAATTGCTGTACAGACTGAGGGAGGAATGTCGGGATTGCGAATTGCCTGCAGACTGAGGGAGGAATGTCGGGATTGCGAATTGCTGTACAGACTGAGGGAGGAATGTCAGATTGGAAATGCTGTACAGACTGAGGAGGAATGTCGGGATTGCGAATTGCTGTACAGACTGAGGGAGGAATGTCGGGATTGGGAATTGCTGTACAGACTGAGGGAGGAATGTCGGGATTGGGAATTGCTATACAGACTGAGGGAGGAATGTCGGTGGGAATTGCTGTCAGATGAGGGAGGAATGTCGGGATTGGAATTGCTGTATAGACTGAGGGAGGAATGTCGGGATTGCGAATTGCTGTACAGACTGAGGGAGGAATGTCGGGATTGCGAATTGCTCTACAGACTGAGGGAGGAATGTCGGGATTGCGAATTGCTCTAGACTGAGGGAGGAATGTCGGGATTGGGAATTGCTGTACAGACTGAGGGAGGAATGTCGGGATTGGGAATTGCTGTACAGACTGAGGGAGGAATGTCGAGATTGCGAATTGCTGTACAGACTGAGGGAGGAATGTCGGGATTGATGCTTGGATTGTAGGAATTGCTGTACAGACTGAGGGAGGAATGTCGGGCGAATTGCGTAGACTGAGGGAGGAATGTCGGGATGAATTGCATAGACTGAGGGAGGAATGTCGGGATTGGGAATCTGTACAGACTGAGGGAGGAATGTCGGGATTGCGAATTGCTGTACAGACTGAGGGAGGAATGTCGGGATTGGGAATTGCTGTAAGACTGAGGGAGGAATGTCGGGATTGGGAATTGCTGTACAGACTGAGGGAGGAATGTCGGGATTGGGATTGCAATACAGACTGAGGGAGGAATGTCGGGATTGGGAATTGCTGTACAGACGAGGGAGGAATGTTCGGATTGGGAATTGCTAAGACGAGGGAGGGGGATTGGAATTGCACAGACTGAGGGAGGAATGTCGGGATTGGGAATTGCTGTAATGAGGAGGAATTCGGGATTGCGAATGCTAGACTGAGGGAGGAATGTCGGGATTGGGAATTGCTGTAAAAAGACTGAGGGAGGAATGTCGAGTTGCGAATGCTTAAGATGAGGAGGAAGTCGTACGACTGAGAGGAATGTGGATTGGAATTGGATGTATGCGAATTGCAAGCAGATTGAGGGAGGAATGTCGAATTGCGAATTGCTGTACAGACTGAGGAGGAATTCGATTGCGAATTGCTGTAAGACTGGGGAGGAATCGGGATTGGAATGCTGACAGATGAGGGAGGAATGTCGGGATTGGGAATTGCTATACAGACTGAGGGAGGAATGTCGGGATTGCGAATTGCTGTACAGACTGAGGGAGGAATGTCGGGATTGGAATTGCTGTACTTACAGACTGAGGGAGGAATGTCGGGATGGGGATTGGAATTGCTATACAGACTGAGGGAGGAATGTCGGGATTGGGATTGCTGTACAGACTGAGGGAGGAATGTCGAGATTGCGAATTGCTGTACAGACTGAGGGAGGAATGTCGGGATTGGATTGCTGTACAGACTGAGGGAGGAATGTCGGATTGCGAATTGCTGTACAGACTGAGGGAGGAATGTCGGATTGCGAATTGCTCTACAGACTGAGGGAGGAATGTCGGGATTGGGAATTGCTATACAGACTGAGGGAGGAATGTCGGATGGGAATTGCATACAGACTGAGGGAGGAATGTCGGGATTGGGAATTGCTGTATGACTGAGGGAGGAATGTCGGGATGCGAATTGCAATGCGATTGAGGGAGGAAGTGGATGCGAATTGCATGCAGATTGGGGAGGAATGTCGGATTGCGAATTGCTGTATAGGCTGCGGGAGGACTTTCGGGATTGGGAATTGCTGTACAGACTGAGGGAGGAATGTCGGGATTGGGAATTGCTGTATAGACTGAGGGAGGAATGTCGGGATTGCGAATTGCTGTACAGACTGAGGGAGGAATGTCGGGATTGGGAATTGCTGTACAGACTGAGGGAGGAATGTCGTCGGATTGGGAATCTACAAGACTGAGGGAGGAGGATGTCGGATTGCGAATTGCTGTATAGACTGGGGAGGAATGTCGGGATTGCGAAATTGCTGTATAGACTGAGGGAGGAATGTCGGGATTGGGAATTGCTGTACAGACTGAGGGAGGAATGTCGGGATTGGGAATTGCTGTACAGACTGAGGGAGGAATGTCGGGATTGCGAAAGCTGATAGACTGAGGGAGGAATTGGATCGGGCGTTAAAGAGGAATCAAATGCTGTATAGACGAGGTAGGAATGTCGGGCATTGGGAATTGATGTATAGACTGAGGGGAATGTCGGGATTGGAATTGCTGTATAGCTGAGGGAGAAGGTCGGGTATGGGAATTGCTGTATAGACTGAGGGAGGAATGTCGGGATTGGGAATGCTGTATAGACTGAGGGAGGAATGTCGGGATGGTAATTGCAATGCAGACTGAGGGAGGAATGTCGGGATTGGGAATGCTGTACAACTGAGGGAGGAATGTCAAGATGGGAATTGCTGTACAGACTGAGGGAGGAATGTCGAGATTGCGAATTGCAATACAGACTGAGGGAGGAATGTCGGGAATTGGAATTGCTACAGACTGAGGAGGAATGTCGGATTGGGAATTGCTGTAATAGACTGAGGGAGGAATGTCGGGATTGCGGAACGAATTGCTGTACAGACTGAGGGAGGAATGTCGGGATTGCGAATTGCTCGTGTAGACTGAGGGAGGAATGTCTAGATTGTGAATTGCTCTACAGACTGAGGGAGGAATTTCGGATGGGAATTGCTGTAAGGACTGAGGAGGAATGTCGGATTGCGAATTGCCCTACAGACTGAGGGAGGAATGTCGAGATTGCGAATTGCAATCTACAGACTGAGGGAGGAATGTCGAGATTGCGATTGCTCTACAGACTGAGGGAGGAATGTCGAGATGCGAATGCTCTACAGACTGAGGGAGGATTGCTGTACAGACTGCGCGGAGAAGTCGGGATGGAATTGCTGTATAGATGAGGGAGGAATGTCGAGATTGGGAATTGCAATACAGACTGAGGGAGGAAATGTCGAGATTGGGATTGCTGTACAGATAGACTGAGGGAGAATGTCGGGATGGGAATTGCTAGGGAAGGAAGTACAACACGAGGAGGAAGGTCGGATTGGGAATTGCTGATAGGAATGAGGGAGGAATGTCCGGGATTGGGAATTGCTGTATAGACTGAGCAAGACTGAGGGAGGAATGTGGGATTGGAATTGCTCTACAGAATGAGAATGTGAGATTGCGAATGCTGTACAGATGAGGGAGGAATGTCGGGATGGGAATTGCAGACGGGAGGAATGTCGAGAATTGTACACACTGAGGGAGGAATGTCGGGAATTGGACTGAGGGAGAATGTCTGCGAATTGCGACACAACACAACACACAACCAAAACAACAAACAACAAAAAACAACAAACAAACCCAACACAAACCAACAACAAAAAACAACAAACAAAACGGAATCTGTAAAGATGGGGAGAATGTCGGGCTGGGATGTGCTGATAGACTGAGGCAGGAATTCGGGATTGCGAATGCTGTACAGACTGAGGGAGGAATGTCGGGATTGGGAATTGCTGGGACTTGAGGAATTGCGGAATGCTGTATAGACTGAGGGAGGAAGGAATGTCGAGATTCGAATTGCTGTTTATAGGAGGGGAATTCGGGATGCGAATGCTGTACAGACTGAGGAGGAATGTCGGGATTGGGAATTGCTGGACGACTGAGACAAAACACAGGAGGAATGTCGGGATGGGAAGTGCGTACAGACTGAGGGAAAACAACAAACAACGGGATGGGAATTGCGAATTGCTGTATACTGAGGGAGGGAATGTCGGGTTTTCGAATTGCTGATAGACATGAGGGAGGAATGTCGGGATTGGGAACTTGCTGTACCAAAGACTGAGGGAGGAATGTCTGGATTGCAAAAAACAAAAAAACACAAAAACAAAAACAAACCCACAACAAACAGGGATTGATACTGAAGACTGTAGGGAGGAATGTCGGGATTGGGAATTGCTGTATATGGACTGAGGAGGAATGTCGGGATTGGGAATTCGGGATTGCAAACAGACTGATGTATCGACTGAGGGAGGAATGTCGGGGAATTGCAACAGTATTGCGAATGCAAGCAGATGAGGGAGGAATGTCTTGGGAATTACGCTGTATAGGTGAAGGAATTTCGTGGGAATTGCTGGATGAGGGAGGAATGGGGATTGGGAATTGCTTGCTGTACAGACTGAGGGAGGAATGTCAAGCGACAGACTTGGGATTGGAATTGCTGTACAGACTGAGGGAGAATGTCGAATTGCGAAGGACTGTGGGAATACAGACTGAGCGACAGAGGAATGTCGGGATTGGGAATTGCTCGAATCACAACTGACGAGGAAGTCGGGATGAGGTATAGAGGAATGTCGGATGGAATTGCTGTTAGACGGGAGGCACGAGGAATTCGGATTGGAATGCAATACAGACTGAGGGAGGAATTGGGAATTGCGGGATTCTGGATGGAATGAAGGGAGGAATGTCAAGATGCTGTGCAGAAACTGAGGAAACAGGAATGTCGGGATTGGAATTGCTACAGACTGTGTATGGGAATTGAATACAGACTGAGGAGGAATGTCGAGATTGCGAAGCTGTACAAGACTGAGGGAGGAAGTCGAGATTCGAATTGTCTACAGACTGAGGGAGGAATGTCGAGATTGCGAATTGCTGTACAGACTGAGGGAGGAATGTCGAGATTGCGAATTGCTCTACAGACTGAGGGAGGAATGTCGAGATTGCGAATTGTCTACAGACTGAGGGAGGAATGTCGGGATTTCGGATTGCTGTATAGACTGAGGAGGAATGTCGAGATTGCGAATTGCTCTACAGACTGAGGGAGGAATGTCGAGATTGCGAATTGCTGTACAGACTGAGGGAGGAATGTCGGGATTGCGAATTGCTGTACAGACTGAGGGAGGAATGTCGAGATTGCGAATTGCTGTATAGACTGAGGGAGGAATGTCGGGATTGCGAATTGCTGTACAGACTGAGGGAGGAATGTCGGGATTGGGAATTGCTGTATAGACTGAGGGAGGAATGTCGGGATTGGGAATTGCTGTACAGACTGAGGGAGGAATGTCGGGATTGGGAATTGCTGTACAGACTGAGGGAGGAATGTCGGGATTGCGAATTGCTGTACAGACTGAGGGAGGAATGTCGGGATTGGGAATTGCTGTACAGACTGAGGGAGGAATGTCGGGATTGGGAATTGCTGTACAGACTGAGGGAGGAATGTCGGGATTGCGAATTGCTATAGACTGAGGGAGGAATGTCGGGATTGGGAATTGCTGTACAGACTGAGGGAGGAATGTCGGGATTGGGAATTGCTGTATAGACTGAGGGAGGAATGTCGGGATTGGGAATTGCAATGCAGACTGAGGGAGGAATGTCGGGTTGGGAATTGCTGTACAGACTGAGGGAGGAATGTCATTGGGAATTGCTGTACAGACTGAGGGAGAATGTCGGGATTGCGAATGCTGTACAGACTGAGGGAGGAATGTCGGGATTGGGAATTGCTGTACAGACTGAGGGAGGAATGTCGGGATTGGGAATTGCTGTACAGACTGAGGGAGGAATGTCGGGATTGGGAATTGCTGTACAGACTGAGGGAGGAATGTCGGGATTGCGAATTGCTGTATAGACTGAGGGAGGAATGTCGGGATTGGGAATTGCTGTACAGACTGAGGGAGGAATGTCGGGATGAGGAATTGCTTAAGACTGAGGGAGGAATGTATTGCGAAGCTGTACAGACTGAGGGAGGAATGTGAGATTGCGAATTGCTGTACAGACTGAGGGAGGAATGTCGAATTGCGAATTGCTCTACAGACTGAGGGAGGAATGTCGAGATTGCGAATTGCTCTACAGACTGAGGGAGGAATGTCGAGATTGCGAATTGCTGTACAGACTGAGGGAGAATGTCGGATTGGGATGCTACTGAGGGGAATGTCGAGATTGCGAATTGCTGTACAGACTGAGGGAGGAATGTCGAGATTGGGAATTGCTGTACAGACTGAGGGAGGAATGTCGGGATTGGAATTGCTGTACAGACTGAGGGAGGAATGTCGAATTGGGAATTGCTGTACAGACTGAGGGAGGAATGTCGGGATTGGGAATTGCTGTACAGACTGAGGGAGGAATGTCGGGATTGCGAATTGCTGTACAGACTGCGGGAGGAATGTCTGGAAGGGAATTGCTGTACAGACTGAGGGAGGAATGTCGGGATTGCGAATTGCTCTACAGACTGAGGGAGGAATGTCGGGATTGCGAATTGCTCTATAGACTGAGGGAGGAATGTCGGGATTGGGAATTGCTGTACAGACTGAGGGAGGAATGTCGGGATTGGGAATTGCAATGCAGACTGAGGGAGGAATGTCGAGATTGCGAATTGCTGTATAGACTGAGGGAGGAATGTCGGGATTGGAATTGCTGTACAGACTGAGGGAGGAATGTCGGGATTGGGAATTGCTGTACAGACTGAGGGAGGAATGTCGGGATTGCGAATTGCTGTACAGACTGAGGAGGAATGTCGATTGGAATTGCTTCGACTGAGGGAGGAATGTCGGGATTGCGAATTGCTGTACAGACTGAGGGAGGAATGTCGGGATTGGGAATTGCTGTACAGACTGAGGGAGGAATGTCGGGATTGGGAATTGCTGTACAGACTGAGGGAGGAATGTCGGGATTGCGAATTGCTGTAAAGACTGAGGGAGGAATGTCGGGATTGGGAATTGCTGTACAGACTGAGGGAGGAATGTCGGGATTGGGAATTGCTGTATAGACTGAGGGAGGAATGTCGAGATTGCGAATTGCTGTATAGACTGAGGGAGGAATGTTGGGATTGGGAATTGCTGTACAGACTGAGGGAGGAATGTTGGGATTGCGAATTGCTGTACAGACTGAGGGAGGAATGTCGAGATTGCGAATTGCTGTGAAGACTCAGGGAGGAATGTCAGGATTGGGAATTGCTGTACAGACTGCGGGAGGAATGTCGGGATTGGGAATGCTGTATAGACTGAGGGAGGAATGTCGAGATTGCGAATTGCTGAGAGACTGAGGGAGGAATGTCGAGATTGCGAATTGCTGTACAGACTGAGGGAGGAATGTCGGGATTGGGAATTGCAATACAGACTGAGAGGAAGTCGAGATTGCGAATGCTGTAAGACTGAGGGAGGAATGTCGGGATTGGGAATTGCAATACAGACTGAGGGAGGAATGTCGGGATTGGAATTGCAATACAGACTGAGGGAGGAATGTCGGGATTGCGAATTGCTGTATAGACTGAGGGAGGAATGTCGGGATTGGAATTGCTGTACAGACTGAGGGAGGAATGTGGGATTGGGAATTGCAATACAGACTGAGGGAGGAATGTCGGGATTGCGACTGTATAGACTGAGGGAGGAATGTCGGGATTGCGAATTGCTGTGCAGACTGAGGGAGGAATGTCGGGATTGCGAATTGCTGTACAGACTGAGGGAGGAATGTCGGGATTGCGAATTGCTGTATAGACTGAGGGAGGAATGTCGGGATTGGGAATTGCTGTACAGACTGAGGGAGGAATGTCGGGATTGCGAATTGCTGTACAGACTGAGGGAGGAATGTCGGGATTGGAATTGCTACAGACTGAGGAGGAATGTCAGGGATGGGAATTGCTGTACAGACTGAGGGAGGAATGGGATGGGACAGACTGAGGGAGGAATGTCGGGATTGGAATTGCTGTATAGACTGAGGGAGGAATGTCGGGATTGCGAATTGCTGTACAGACTGAGGGAGGAATGTCGGGATTGCGAATTGCTGTACGACTGAGGGAGGAATGTCGGGATTGGAATTGCTGTAAGACTGAGGGAGGAATGTCGGGATTGGGAATTGCTGTACAGACTGAGGGAGGAATGTCGGGATTGGGAATTGCTGTACAGACTGAGGGAGGAATGTCGGGATTGGGAATTGCTGTATAGACTGAGGGAGGAATGTCGGGATTGGAATTGCTGTACAGACTGAGGGAGGAATGTCGGGATTGCGAATTGCTGTATAGACTGAGGGAGGAATGTCGGGATTGGGAATTGCTGTATAGACTGAGGGAGGAATGTCGGGATTGAAGAATCAGAATGCATGAGGGAGGAATGTCGGGATTGGGAATTGCTGTACAGACTGAGGGAGGAATGTCGGGATTGGGAATTGCTGTACAGACTGAGGGAGGAATGTCGAGATTGCGAATTGCAATACAGACTGAGGGAGGAATGTCGGGATTGGGATTGCTCTACAGACTGAGGGAGGAATGTCGGGATTGGGAATTGCAATACAGACTGAGGGAGGAATGTCGGGATTGGGAATTGCTGTACAGACTGAGGGAGGAATGTCGGATTGCGAATTGCTGTACAGACTGAGGGAGGAATGTCGGATTGCGAATTGCTGTACAGACTGAGGGAGGAATGTCGGGATTGCGAATTGCTGTACAGACTGAGGGAGGAATGTCGGGATTGGGAATTGCATACAGACTGAGGGAGGAATGTCGGGATTGGGAATTGCTGTACAGACTGAGGGAGGAATGTCGGGATTGGGAATTGCAATCAGACTGAGGGAGGAATGTCGGGATTGGGAATTGCTGACAGAGGGAGGAATGTCGGGATTGGGAATTGCTGTACAGACTGAGGGAGGAATGTCGGGATTGCGAATTGCTGTACAGACTGAGGGAGGAATGTCGGGATTGCGAATTGCTTACAGACTGAGGGAGGAATGTCGGGATTGCGAATTGCTGTACAGACTGAGGGAGGAATGTCGAGATTGCGAATTGCTGTACAGACTGAGGGAGGAATGTCGAGATTGCGAATTGCTGTACAGACTGAGGGAGGAATGTCGAGATTGCGAATTGCTCTACAGACTGAGGGAGGAATGTCGAGATTGCGAATTGCTGTACAGACTGAGGGAGGAATGTCGGGATTGGGAATTGCTGTACAGACTGAGGGAGGAATGTCGAGATTGCGAATTGCTGTACAGACTGAGGGAGGAATGTCGGGATTGGGAATTGCTGTACAGACTGAGGGAGGAATGTCGGGATTGGGAATTGCTGTACAGACTGAGGGAGGAATGTCGGGATTGGGAATTGCTGTACAGACTGAGGGAGGAATGTCGGGATTGGGAATTGCTGTACAGACTGAGGGAGGAATGTCGGGATTGGGAATTGCTGTACAGACTGAGGGAGGAATGTCGGGATTGGGAATTGCAATGCAGACTGAGGGAGGAATGTCGGGATTGGGAATTGCTGTACAGACTGAGGGAGGAATGTCGAGATTGGGAATTGCTGTACAGACTGAGGGAGGAATGTCGAGATTGCGAATTGCAATACAGACTGAGGGAGGAATGTCGGGATTGGGAATTGCTCTACAGACTGAGGGAGGAATGTCGGGATTGGGAATTGCAATACAGACTGAGGGAGGAATGTCGGGATTGGGAATTGCTGTACAGACTGAGGGAGGAATGTCGGGATTGCGAATTGCTGTATAGACTGAGGGAGGAATGTCGAGATTGCGAATTGCTATACAGACTGAGGGAGGAATGTCGGATTGGGAATTGCTGTACAGACTGAGGGAGGAATGTCGGATTGCGAATTGCTGTACAGACTGAGGGAGGAATGTCGGGATTGGGAATTGCTGTACAGACTGAGGGAGGAATGTCGAGATTGCGAATTGCTGTACAGACTGAGGGAGGAATGTCGAGATGCGAATTGCTGTACAGACTGAGGGAGGAAGTCGGGATGGAATTGCTGTACAGACTGAGGGAGGAATGTCGGGATTGGGAATTGCTATACAGACTGAGGGAGGAATGTCGAGATTGGGATTGCTGTACAGACTGAGGGAGAATGTCGGGATTGGGAATTGCTGTACAAGGGAGGAATGTCGGATTGGAATTGCTGTAGACTGAGGGAGGAATGTCGGGATTGGGAATTGCTGTAAGACTGAGGGAGGAATGTCGGGATTGGAATTGCTCTACAGACTGAGGGAGGAATGTGAGATTGCGAATTGCTGTACAGACTGAGGGAGGAATGTCGGGATGGGAATTGCAAAAAACATTGAAGACTGAGGGAGGAATTCGGGATTGCGAATTGCTGTACAGACTGAGGGAGGAATGTCGGGATTGGGAATTGCAATGCTGTATAGACTGAGGGAGGAATGTCGAGATTCGAATTGCTGAAAAAATGGAATGCTTACAGACTGAGGAGGAATGTCGGGATTGGGAATTGCTGAAACAAAAACAAACACACAAACAAAGGGAAATGTCGGGTTCGAATTGCTGATAGACTGAGGGAGGAATGTCGGGATTGGGAATTGCTGTAAGACTGAGGGAGGAATGTCGGATTACTATAGACTGAGGGAGGAATGTCGGGATTGGGAATTGCTGTATAGACTGAGGGAGGAATGTCGGGATTGGGAAATTGCTGAGACTGAGGGAGGAATGTCGGGATTGGATTGCAATCAGATGAGGGAGGAATGTCGGGATTGGGAATTGCTGTACAGACTGAGGGAGGAATGTCGATGGAATTGCTGTACAGACTGAGGGAGAATGTCGAATTGCGAATGCATACAGACTGAGGGAGGAATGTCGGGATTGGGAATTGCTACAAGAAAAACAACCGGGAGGAATGTCGGATTGGAATTGCAATACAGACTGAGGGAGGAATAGACGAGGAGGAATGTCGGATTGGAAGCTTAGACTGAGGGAGGAAGTCGGGATTCGAATTGTGTACAGACTGAGGGAGGAATGTCGGGATTGGGAATTGCTGTACAGACTGAGGGAGGAATGTCGAGATTGCGAATTGCTGTACAGACTGAGGGAGGAATGTCGGGATTGCGAATTGCTGTACAGACTGAGGGAGGAATGTCGGGATTTCGGATTGCTGTATAGACTGAGGAGGAATGTCGAGATTGCGAATTGCTGTACAGACTGAGGGAGGAATGTCGAGATTGGAATTGCTGTACAGACTGAGGGAGGAATGTCGGGATTGGGAATTGCTCTACAGACTGAGGGAGGAATGTCGAGATTGGGAATTGCTGTGTGGGAGGCTGTATAGACTGAGGGAGGAATGTCGGGATTGGGAATTGCTGTACAGACTGAGGGAGGAATGTCGGGATTGGGAATTGCTGTATAGACTGAGGGAGGAATGTCGGGATTGCGAATTGCTGTATAGACTGAGGGAGGAATGTCGGGATTGGATTGCGAATTGCTGTATAGACTGAGGGAGGAATGTCGGGATTGGGAATTGCTGTATAGACTGAGGGAGGAATGTCGGGATTGGGAATTGCTGTATAGACTGAGGGAGGAATGTCGGGATTGGGAATTGCTGTACAGACTGAGGGAGGAATGTCGGGATTGGGAATTGCTGTACAGACTGAGGGAGGAATGTCGAGATTGGGAATTGCTGTACAGACTGAGGGAGGAATGTCGAGATTGCGAATTGCTACAGACTGAGGGAGGATGTCATGGGAATTGCTGTACAGACTGAGGGAGAATGTCGGATGGAATGCAATACAGACTGAGGGAGGAATGTCGGGATTGGGAATTGCTCTACAGACTGAGGGAGGAATGTCGGGATTGGGAATTGCTGTACAGACTGAGGGAGGAATGTCGGGATTGGGAATTGCGTGCAGACTGAGGGAGGAATGTCGGGATTGCGAATTGCTGTGTAGACTGAGGGAGGAATGTCGAGATTGCGGAATTGCTCTACAGACTGAGGGAGAATGTCGAGCAAATTGCTCTACGACTGAGGGAGGAATGTCACTCAGACTAGGGAGGAATGTATTGCGAAGCTCTACGGACTGGGGAGGAATGTGAGATTGCGAATTGCTCTACAGACTGAGGGAGGAATGTCGAATTGCGAATTGCTCTACAGACTGAGGGAGGAATGTCGAGATTGCGAATTGCTCTACAGACTGAGGGAGGAATGTCGAGATTGCGAATTGCTGTACAGACTGAGGGAGAATGTCGGATTGGGATTGCTGTACGATGAGGGAGGAATGTCGAGATTGCGAATTGCTGTACAGACTGAGGAGGAATGTCGAGATTGGGAATTGCTGTACAATGAGGGAGGAATGTCGGGATTGGAATGCTCTACAAACTGAGGGAGGAATGTCGAATTGGGAATTGCTGTATAGACTGAGGGAGGATGTCGGGATTGGGAATTGCTGTACAGACTGAGGGAGGAATGTCGGGATTGCGAATTGCTGTACAGACTGCGGGAGGAATGTCTGGAAGGGAATTGCTGTACAGACTGAGGGAGGAATGTCGGGATTGCGAATTGCTCTACAGAATGAGGGAGGAATGTCGGGATTGCTAATTGCTCTATAGACTGAGGGAGGAATGTCGGGATTGGGAATTGCTGTACAGACTGAGGGAGGAATGTCGGGATTGGAATTGCAATGCAGACTGAGGGAGGAATGTCGGGATTGCGAATTGCTGTATAGACTGAGGGAGGAATGTCGGGATTGGAATTGCTGTACAGACTGAGGGAGGAATGTCGGGATTGGGAATTGCTGTACAGACTGAGGGAGGAATGTCGGGATTGCGAATTGCTGTACAGACTGAGGAGGAATGTCGATGAATCTGACTGAGGGAGGAATGTCGAGATTGCGAATTGCTGTACAGACTGAGGGAGGAATGTCGGGATTGCGAATTGCTGTACAGACTGAGGGAGGAATGTCGGGATTGGGAATTGCTGTATAGACTGAGGGAGGAATGTCGGGATTGCGAATTGCTGTGAAGACTCAGGGAGGAATGTCAGGATTGGGAATTGCTGTACAGACTGCGGGAGGAATGTCGGGATTGGGAATTGCTGTATAGACTGAGGGAGGAATGTCGAGATTGCGAATTGCTGTATAGACTGAGGGAGGAATGTTGGGATTGGGATTTGCTGTACAGACTGAGGGAGGAATGTTGGGATTGCGAATTGCTGTACAGACTGAGGGAGGAATGTCGAGATTGCGAATTGCTGTGAGGACTCAGGGAGGAATGTCAGTATTGGGAATTGCTGTACAGACTGCGGGAGGAATGTCGGGATTGGGAATTGCTGTATAGACTGAGGGAGGAATGTCGAGATTGCGAATTGCTGTAGAGACTGAGGGAGGAATGTCGAGATTGCGAATTGCTGTACAGACTGAGGGAGGAATGTGGATGGGAATTGCAATACAGACTGAGAGGAAGTCGAGATTGTGAATTGCTGTAAGACTGAGGGAGGAATGTCGGGATTGGGAATTGCAATACAGACTGAGGGAGGAATGTGGGATTGGAATTGCAATGCAGATTGAGGGAGGAATGTCGGGATTGCGAATTGCTGTATAGACTGAGGGAGGAATGTCGGGATTGGAATTGCTGTACAGACTGAGGGAGGAATGTGGGATTGTGAATTGCAATACAGACTGAGGGAGGAATGTCGGGATTGCGAATTGCTGTATAGACTGAGGGAGGAATGTCGAGATTGCGAATTGCTGTGAAGACGAGGGAGGAATGTCGGGATTGCGAATTGCTCTACAGACTGAGGGAGGAATGTCGGGATTGCGAATTGCTTACTGTATAGACTGAGGGAGGAATGTCGGGATTGGGAATTGCTGTACAGACTGAGGGAGGAATGTCGGGATTGCGAATTGCTTATAGACTGAGGGAGGAATGTCGGGATTGGAATTGCTGACAGACTGAGGAGGAATGTCTTGTTGCTGTACAGACTGAGGGAGGAATGTCGGAGCGAATTGCGTACGACTGAGGAGGATGTCGAGGGAATTGCTGTACAGACTGAGGGAGGAATGGGATTGGGACAGACTGAGGGAGGAATGTCGGGATTGGAATTGCTGTATAGACTGAGGGAGGAATGTCGGGATTGCGAATTGCTGTATAGACTGAGGGAGGAATGTCGGGATTGGGAATTGCTGTACGACTGAGGGAGGAATGTCGGGATTGGAATTGCTGTACAGACTGAGGGAGGAATGTCGGGATTGCACGGAGGATTGCTGTACAGACTGAGGGAGGAATGTCGGGATTGCGAATTGCTGTATAGACTGAGGGAGGAATGTCGGGATTGGGAATTGCTGTATAGACTGAGGGAGGAATGTCGGGATTGGAATTGCTGTATAGACTGAGGGAGGAATGTCGGGATTGCGAATTGCTGTATAGACTGAGGGAGGAATGTCGGGATTGGGAATTGCTGTATAGACTGAGGGAGGAATGTCGGGATTGGGATGATGAGGGAATTCATGGGAATTGCAATGAGGGAGGAATGTCGGGATTGGGAATTGCTGTACAGACTGAGGGAGGAATGTCAAGATTGGGAATTGCTGTACAGACTGAGGGAGGAATGTCGAGATTGCGAATTGCAATACAGACTGAGGGAGGAATGTCGGGATTGGGATTGCTCTACAGACTGAGGGAGGAATGTCGGGATTGGGAATTGCAATACAGACTGAGGGAGGAATGTCGGGATTGGGAATTGCTGTACAGACTGAGGGAGGAATGTCGGGATTGCGAATTGCTGTGTAGACTGAGGGAGGAATGTCGAGATTGCGAATTGCTCTACAGACTGAGGGAGGAATGTCGAGATTGCGAATTGCTCTACAGACTGAGGGAGGAATGTCGGGATTGGGAATTGCATACAGACTGAGGGAGGAATGTCGAGATTGCGAATTGCTGTACAGACTGAGGGAGGAATGTCGGGATGGGAATTGCAATCAGACTGAGGGAGGAATGTCGGGATTGGGAATTGCTGACTGACAGAGGGAGGAATGTCGGGATTGCGAATTGCTATACAGACTGAGGGAGGAATGTCGGGATTGCGAATTGCTGTACAGACTGAGGGAGGAATGTCGAGATTGCGAATTGCTTACAGACTGAGGGAGGAATGTCGAGATTGCGAATTGCTCTACAGACTGAGGGAGGAATGTCGAGATTGCGAATTGCTGTACAGACTGAGGGAGGAATGTCGGGATTGGGAATTGCTGTACAGACTGAGGGAGGAATGTCGGGATTGCGAATTGCTGTACAGACTGAGGGAGGAATGTCGAGATTGGGAATTGCTGTACAGACTGAGGGAGGAATGTCGGGATTGGGAATTGCTGTACAGACTGAGGGAGGAATGTCGGGATTGGGAATTGCTGTACAGACTGAGGGAGGAATGTCGGGATTGGGAATTGCTGTACAGACTGAGGGAGGAATGTCGGGATTGGGAATTGCTGTACAGACTGAGGGAGGAATGTCGGGATTGGGAATTGCAATACAGACTGAGGGAGGAATGTCGGGATTGCGAATTGCTGTATAGACTGAGGGAGGAATGTCGAGATTGCGAATTGCTGTACAGACTGAGGGAGGAATGTCGGGATTGCGAATTGCTATACAGACTGAGGGAGGAATGTCGGGATTGCGAATTGCTGTATAGACTGAGGGAGGAATGTCGGGATTGCGAATTGCTGTACAGACTGAGGGAGGAATGTCGGGATTGCGAATTGCTGTACAGACTGAGGGAGGAATGTCGGGATTGCGAATTGCTGTATAGACTGAGGGAGGAATGTCGGGATTGGGAATTGCTGTACAGACTGAGGGAGGAATGTCGGGATTGCGAATTGCTGTACAGACTGAGGGAGGAATGTCGGGATTGCGAATTGCTGTATAGACTGAGGGAGGAATGTCGAGATTGCGAATTGCTCTACAGACTGAGGGAGAATGTCGGGATTGCGAATTGCTGTACAGACTGAGGGAGGAATGTTGGGATTGGGAATTGCTGTACAGACAGGGAGGAATGTTGGGATAGGAATTGCTGTGAAGACTCAGGGAGGAATGTCAGGATTGGGAATTGCTGTACAGACTGAGGGAGGAATGTCGGGATTGGGAGTTGCTGTACAGACTGAGGGAGGAATGTCGGGATTGGGAATTGCTGTACAGACTGAGGGAGAGATGTCGGGATTGGGAATTGCTGTGCAGACTGAGGGAGAGATGTCGGGATTGGGAATTCGATTGAGGGAGGAATATGGGATTTGGGAATTGCTGTAGAGATTGAGGGCGGGATGTCGGGATTGGGAATTGCTGTATTGGCTGATGGAGGAATGTCGGGATTGGAGCTGCTGTTCAGACTGAAGGAGGAATGTTAGCATTACCGAATCTACAATGGTCTCATAGAACATAGAACATTACAGCGCAGAACAGGCCCTTCGGCCTTCGATGTTGCGCCGACCAATTAAGAAAAAGCAATGACCGTCTAACCTAAACCATTCCCTTTTCATCCATAAAGTTATCTACTAACCTCTTAAACGCCCCCAAACTTGGCGCATCTACAACTGCAGCAGGCAGGGCATTTCATATCCTTACCACCCTTTGGGTAACGAACCTACCTCTAACATCTGTCCTATAACTACCACCCCTTAATTTAAATCTATGTAACCTCGTGTTAGCTTTCTCCATCCGAGGAAAAAGGCTATCACTGTCCCCCTGTCATGGTCATCAGTAGATTCTTAATTCCAGATTTTTAAAATTGAATTCAAAACTCATCATCTGCTATGTTGGGATTTGAACCCGGGTCCTAAGAATATGAGCTGAATTTCTGGATTAATGGACTAAGCCATTGCTTTTAGTTATATTACCGGTCTCCTTATCCAGATATTTGTTTTGTTAATTGATAGACATGAGTTTGAATCCCATCATTGCAGCTGGGATGGAATTAAATAAATTTGGATTTATAGCTAATCTCAGTAGTGATGACCATAGAAGTACTAAATTGTTATAAAATCCCATTTGGGGTCACTCATGTCCTTCAGGGAAGGAAATCTGCCGTCCTTACCCCATCTGGCCTATTTGTGACTCCAGAGCCACAGCAATGGTGGACGAAAACGGTGGACGAAGGGCGAGCCGTTGATGTTGTCTATATGGATTTTAGTAAGGCGTTTGACAAAGTCCCTCATGGGAGGTTAGTCGAGAAGGTCAATGGGATACAAGGACAGGTAGCTAGATGGAGAAGTAACTGGCTTGGTAATAGGAGACAGAGAGTAATAGTGAAAGGGTGTTGCTCTAGCTGGAGGTCGGTCACTAGTGGTGTGCCACAGGGCTCGGTACTGGGGTCTCTTCTATTTGTAATATATACAAATGACTTGGAAGAGGGAGTAAGTGGCGTGATCAGCAAGTTTGCAGACGATACAAAGATGGCTGGACTTGCGGATAGTGAGGAGCATTGTCAGGCGATGCAGCAGGACATAGATAGGCTGGTAGCTTGGGCAGATAGATGGCAGCTGGAATTCAATCCTGATAAATGTGAGGTGATGCATTTCAGGAGAAAGAATGTAAGGGGGAGGTATATGATAAAGGGTAGACCTATTAAGAGTATAGAAATGCAGAGGGACCTGGGGGTGCAGGTGAACAAGTTTCTGAAGGTGGCAGAGCAGGTGGAGAAGGTTGTGAAGAAAGCATATAGTATGTTAGCCTTTATAGGAAGGGGTATAGAGTACAAGAGCTGGCCTTTAATGTTGCAGTTGTATAAAACGTTGGTTAGACCTCATCTGGAATACTGCGTCCAGTTCTGGTCGCCCTACTACCGGAAGGACGTGGAGACTCTGGAGAGAGTGCAGAGGAGGTTTACCAGGATGCTGCCTGGTATGGAAGGTCTGACTTACGAGGAGAGGTTAGGCAAATTGGGACTGTTTTCCTTAGAAAGACGTAGACTTAGAGGAGATCTAATAGAGGTGTACAAGATTATGAGGGGTATAGATAGAGTAAACAGGGTTAAGCTTTTTCCTAGGATGGAATCGAATAGCACGAGGGGTCACGGGCTTAGGGTGATGGGGGTAAGGTATAATTTGGATGCTAGAGGGAGTTTTTTCACACAGAGGGTGGTGGGGGTATGGAATGCGCTGCCAAGTAAAGTGGTGGAGGCAGGTACTCTGGAGTTATTTAAGAAATACTTCGATGGGCACATGAACAGAATGGGAATGGAGGGGTATAGAAAACTGATTTAAAATAGGGATCATGAGCCTTGGGAGTCCCTGGGAAGTGTGTAAATAGATGATGATATTGATGTACTTTGTTTTTATCCTACAGGTGCTTTGGTCCACCTTGTTGTCTAACGAGGGGCATACACGCAATGGGTCGTGAGAGGGCTGCTCTTGGATTTTTTTTGAGAGTATCCTAGTGCTTCATGTTGTTAGTGTATGCTTGACCTGGACCATCAGATGGGCAACACGACAGCTCAGTGACTATCACTATGCTGTGCAGATACGTGGATTTGGGCCTGTGTCTATTTGCGCATTCTCCCCGTGCTTGCGTGGGTTTTGTCCGGGTGCTCCGGTTTCCTCCCACATCCCAAAGATGTGCTCTTAGGCTAATTGGCAAAACAAATTCTCCCTAAATTGTCTCCAATTTGGTTTTTAATCCATAGATCTATAAACATGGACAGGGATCGCGGGTAGAGGTGGGAACATCGGGGTGGCGGCGTGGGCTCGTTGGGCCGAAGGGCCTGTTTCCCGTGTTGTTTTGCTCTTTGTCCTTTGTTCAATGTGGTTATCTTTTTACTGCCCTCTGAAGTAGTCTAGCAAGCGTCTATATCATAAAAACCTGCTACGAAAATTAAAAGCCACCTGGAATGCAGCTATTCAAAGCCACCGCTCTCTCTCAAAGGTAATTAGGAAATCAATTCTGAACTTCCAATCTGGGTGCCCAAGATGGAAGAGTTTGACTTACCCAGTTCCCCATTCGAGTGAGTGGCCTTGCCCCCAAGTCTGATGCAAGGTTTCAGTCCAGCTTTGTAAAAGTGAAAAAATCAGTCATGTTTAGACGCAGCTTTAAGGAAAGTGTGGCCAGTTCAGAGTGATCCATCTTTCAGCGTGAGGGTGAGGTTAGAGTGATGGTGGAAATCCTACACTGCTGCTTTAATGGGAGTGGGAGAAAGCACCACAGCTACTCCTACTATACAAATGGAAGTTATTATTCAGTGAATCAAGGTGCTGTGGAACCACATTCTTATGTACAGGTCTTAGTAAAACCACATCCATTTCAGAAGCTGGAGGGTAACTGAGAGATTAGCAAAGAGGGGGGGCTGGTGTACATTCTGGCCATTATAACCGCTGTGGTACAGAGTAAGGGCCACATGACTCAGGAAACCAGTCGGGATCACTCTGGTTGGACAGAGGTTTCCTCCGCAGCTACCTACGGCCACAAGGCTACAAGCTTCTGGAAAGCCTTTACCTGTAAATAAAGGTGCTGTTGTTTTTCCCTCAAGTGCTGAATAGGAGTGATTACATGCAGTTATTCATTTCCCTTGCAGCGTGTGCGAGACAGGCTGCATATTGCCCTGGCTATAAGCCCGGCTGGATCAATGTTCCGTCTGCGGTGTCGAATGAACCCATCGTTGGTTAACTGCTCCACTGTGGATTGGTATGACAGATGGCCAAAAACTGCCCAGCTCAGAGTGGCGAGCACCTACTTCACTCAAGTGGAATTTGAAGAGGTTTGTGGTATTATTATCTGTATTTCAGAGACCCACAATACCATTAGCATCTTTATTGAAAGAGAACTTCTTCAAATGCAGGATTTCCAGTAGGTGTGCACCACCGACTTTGACAGAATTAAAACTTTGCAATCTTTAGAAATCTACATAAAACTGTCCACATATGAAAATAGGCCTGGGGGAACAGACGTGATGACATTGCCGATAGGACAGGAAGCCATTGAGGCCCTCCCGGGAAGTCAGACGAAGAGGGAAGTGCCGGGGTGCTCCTAGGGCAGTTCCAGACTGGAACTGTGACAGTGCCCACTGCCCTCTCTGATACAGACAATCGGGCGTGGGACTGCTACACAATCTGCAACAGCGATCAGGGAGGGGGCTGGCCTATGCACAGGGGAGTTTTGCCTCCACTCGCTCTGTGCAGAAGTGTGTGGATCAACCATGGAGCCCCATGGTTTCTGGGGGTTGTTGATTGGTCTGGGCAGGAAGGATTATGTGGCAATCAGTCCAAGGTCAGGGGGATTGATCCAAGGGCTGGGAGATTGGTCTAGGATTGGTCCAGGAGCAGGGGGATTGGTCTGGGGGCAGGGGGATTGGTCCAGGGGCAGGGGGATTGGTCCAGGGGCAGGGAATTGGTCCAGGCGCAAGGGGATGGTCCGGGGCAGGAGGATTGGTCCAAGGGTAGGGGGATTGATCCGAGGGCTGGGGGATTGGTCCGGGGCTGGAGGATTGGTCCAGGGGCAGGAGGATTGGTCCAAGGGTAGGGGGATTGATCCGAGGGCTGGGGGATTGGTCGGGGGGCTGAGGATTGGTCCAGGGGTAGGGGGATTGGTCCAGGGGCAGGAGGATTGGTCTGGGGGCAGGGGTATTGGTCTGGGAGCAAGAGGATTGGTCAGGGGGCAAGGGGATTGGTCCAGGGGCAGGAGGATTGGACCAGGTGCAGGGGGACTGGTCTGAGGGCTGGGGGATTGGTCTGGGGGCATTGGATTGGTATGAAGGCAGGGGGATTGGTTTGAGGGCAGAGGGATTGGTTCGGGGGCAGGAGGATTGGTCCGGGGGCAGGGGGATTGGTCCAAAGTAGGGATTGGTAAGGGGGCAGGGGGATTGGTCCGGAGGCAGAGGGATTGGTCTGGGGTCAGGGGGATTGGTCTGGGGGCAGGGGGATTGGTCTGCGATCAGGGGGATTGGTCCGGGGGCAGGGGGATTGGTCCGGGGTAGGGGGATTGGTCTGGGGGCAGGGGATTGGTCCAGGGACAGGAGGATGGTCGGGGGGAAGATTGGTCCGGGGTAGGGGATCGGTCCGCGTGCAGGGGGATTGGTCTGGGGGCGGGGGATTGATCTGGGGGCAGGGGAATTGGTCCAGGGACAGGAGGATTGGTCCGGGGGCAGGAAGATTGGTCCGGGGTAGGGGGATCGGTCCGCGTGCAGGGGGATTGGTCTGGGGGCGGGGGGATTGATCTGGGGAGCAGGGGTATTGGTCCGGGGGCAGGAGGATTGGTATGGGGTAGGGGGATTTGTCCGGGGGCAGGGTGATTGGTCCAGGAGCAGGGGGATTGGTCTGGAGGCAGGGGATTGATCCGAGGGCTGGGGGATTGGTCCGGGGGCCTTGGATTGGTCTGGGGGCAGGAGGATTGGTCCAGGGGCAGGAGGATTGGTCTGGGGGCAGGGGTATTGGTCTGGGGGGAGGGGGATTGGTCCGGGGACAGGGGGATTGGTCTGGGGGTAGGGGAATTGGTCTGGAGCCAGGGGGATTGATCTGGGGGCAGGGGATTGGTCCGGAGGTAGGGGGATTGGTCTGGAGGCAGGGGGATTGGTTTGGGGGCAGGGGGATTGGTCTGGGGGCAGGGGGATTGGTCTGGGGGCAGAAGGATTGGTCCGGGGGCAGAGGGATTGGTCTGGGGGCAGAGGGATTGGTCTGGGGGCAGGGTATTGGTCCGGGGGCAGGGGAATTGGTCTGCGATCAGGGGGATTGGTCTGGGGGCAGGGGGGTTGATCTGAGGACTGGGGGATTGGCCCGGGGGCATTGGATTGGTCCGGGGGTAGGGGGATTGGTCTGGAGGCAGGGGGATTGGTTTGGGGGCAGGGGGATTGATTTGGGGGCAGGGGGATTGGCCTGGGGCAGGGGATTGGTCTGAGGCAGGGGGATTGGTCCAGGGACAGGAGGATTGGTCTGGAGGCAGGGGGATTGGTCCAGGGACAGGAGGATTGGTCTGGAGGCAGGGGGATTGGTCCAGGGACAGGAGGATTGGTCCGGGGCAGGGGATTGGTCTGGAGGCAGGGGGATTGGTTTGGGGCAGGGGGATTGGTCTGGAGGCAGGGGAATTGGTCCAGGGACAGGAGGATTGGTCTGGGGGCAGGGGGATTGGTCCAGGGACAGGAGGATTGGTCTGGGGCAGGGGATGGTCCAGGGGGAGGATTGGTCTGGGGGCAGGGGGATTGGTCTGGAGGCAGGGGAATTGGTCCAGGGACAGAGGATTGGTCTGGGGGCAGGGGGATTGGTCCAGGGACAGGAGGATTGGTCCGGGGGCAGGAGGATTGGTCCAGGGACAGGGGGATTGGTCTGGAGGCAGGGGGATTGGTCCAGGGACAGGAGGATTGGTCTGGGGGCAGGGGGATTGGTCAGGGGACAGGATTGGTCCGGGGGCAGGAGGATTGTTCCGGGGGCAGGAGGATTGGTCCGGGACAGGGGATTGGTCCGGGGACAGGGGGATTGGTCCGGGGGCATTGGTCCGGGGACAGGGGGATTGGTCTGGGCTGATGGGCTGGTGATCGATCCAGTTGGGGGAGGGTGACATCAGTCATCTAGTCCCACAGTAACGTTGGAGGGGGAGGGAATGGGGGTGATATTCAACCAGAAGGGCATCTATAGCTGGGAGGGAGACAGAAAATGACAGACCCTTGTGTTCACAGAACATAAAAATCTATGCATGCGCAATTGTGCCCTCTGCTGCTATCAGTCAGCTTTTGAGTGAGCTCGTGAAACTAGTTTAGCCTCATTTTTTTGCCAGAGGCAGGTACGATTTAATTTTTTTTTGTCCCCAAAAAAATGCGCATTTCTCCTGTTTTCATGCTTGTTTGGCACTCAGAAAGTTGCCTACCTTTTGTTGGTAGGCAAAGCTGAAAGCAGGATGATAATGTTGTGGGTCACGGAAAGGACCTCAGCAACATCTATTCCAGCAGATTCCTGCTTCCAACCTTTACTGTTCTTTCTTCTTTTAACTCTCTTTCTCTCCCCAGGTGCTGCCTGACCTGTTGAGTATTTCCAGCATTGTACCTTTTGATTTCAGATCTCCAGCAGCTGCAGTATTTTATTGATGTACTAGTGCTTGTTGTTTCAGACGTTGAAGGAGAGTGTGGCCAAGACTTGTGTGGATATCCACAACAGTGTGTCGGTAGCAGCACAGCAGTTCTGGCAAAAAATGAGGAGATACTATTATGTCACTCCCAGCAAGTATTTAGGGCTGATACATGGCTTCTCTGACCTGCTCAAGAAAAAGAAGATAGAAATCATGAACTCCAGGTAAAGGTGCTTTGACATGATTTCATCAGCATGTGTAGGCATTGACACTGAGTAACCTGACCTGAGCAACTGTCAGAAGCACTCAGATAACCTGATTAACAGAATAATAGTGTTGTGCTGGAGATTAAATCACGAGAGTCTTGTGTGAGAACCGTATCTCATATTTTTTATTACAATTATCATCTTTCATTGTTTGAATCTTTGAATGTATTTAAAATTATGAAGGGAGTTCTGTTGGGGTTGGACAATAGTATTCCTCTAATTGGCAGATATCATCTCTTTCATCTTTTGTTCTTTCTCCAGAAACCGCTTTGCTAATGGTCTGATGAAACTCTCGGAGGCCAGCTCCATGGTTGGAGTGATGCAGGAAGAATTGGTGCCACTGGGACCACAGATTGAACAGAAAACCAAGGTAACATGAAATTAACAGACAGCAGCTTTTCATCCACGTAAATAAAGGCATTGTGTTGAAGGATTATTCCTGAAATGTCATCTCTGTTTCTGTCCACATATGCTGCCAGACCTGCTGAGTTAATCCAGCATTTTTGTTTTAATTTGACATTTGTGGCAGCCACTGTATTTTGCTTTGAATTGAATAGACGTATAGAATTGTTTAGTGGTGTTTAAGGGGAATGTGGTCTCTTGCTTCTACTGGCTTGAGCGTAGAAAGCAGAGAGTAGCAGTGGAAGGGTACTTTTCTAACTGGAGGTCTGTGACAAGCTGTGTTCCACAAGGAATTAGTGCCAGGGCTTCTGTTGTTTGTAATATATATGAATGATTTGGAGGAAAATGTATGTGGTCTGATTAGTAAATTTACAAATGACATAAAAAGTGGGGGAGTAGTGGATAGTGGCGAGGATTGTCAGAGGATACAGCAGGATACAACTCGGCTGGAGAATTGGGCTGAAAGATAGCTTCGGTTGAAAGTGAGTGGGGGGAAGTTTAAAAGAGATGTAAGGGGCGAGTTTTTCACTCAGAGGGCAGTGATTGCCTGGAATGCGCTGCAGGAGGAGGTGGTGGAAACAGATTCTATGACAGCGTTCAAGAGGCATCTGGGTAGATACAGGAACAGGCAGGAAATAGAGGGATATGGACCACACAGAAACAAGAAAGTATAAGAGAAACATCAGTGTTAGCACAGATATGGCAGCTGAAGGACCTGTTCCTGTGCTGTACCATTCTTTGTTCTTTGTAACCTTACAGTCTGCAAACAGACACAGATCTAGTTATTAAAAAACTGGAAAGCTAGGATTATCTGAAATCAGAGAAGGAGAAATTTAATAGCGATTCACCGCCATGTGATAGAGTAAATCAGAGGAATTGTCAGAAGGGTCAGCAACCAGAGTCACAGATTGAAAGTGATGGAATAATTAGCAGAAAACCAGGGGGGATATGAGGAAAAGTATTTTTATGCAGTGGATTGTTGTGATCTGGAATACACTACGTGAAAAGACGTTAGAAGCAAACGCAATCTTAACGTTCAAAAATGGTTAAGTGATTTTTCTTTTTGGATTTTTGCACTTTGAAGGAATTAGAATTGCTATCAACTAAGAAGTAATAGGACTGTCTGTGGCCTGTGTGCCATCACAATGAGATTGAATTTTACTACATACAGCGAAATTCATACTTTGCACCTTGAGAGACCAGGCGAGTTTTAAATAGGCCTTTATTTGAGCAATAGCAATACAGACTTGCTGAGTGATACATGGCATGGGAATGTCGGTGAGACGGTGAATAAGGAGATTAGCTCCCAGGTAGGGAAGGATTGTAGGCACCCTGAGAGGGGGTTAGGCAGGTGGTGGAAAAGGGAAATATCCTGACTGAGGGGCTGAGGTGTGTCTTTTTAATGCCAGGAGTGTAGTAAATAAGGTAAATGAGCTTAGGGCGTGGATTGCTGCTTGGGAGTGTGATGTGGTGGCCATTACAGAGACTTGGTTGTCTCAGGGACAGGACTGGGTACTTCAGGTACCGGGATTCAGGTGCTTCAGGAGGGACAGGGTTGGGGGCAAAAGAGGAGGTGGTGTGGCACTGTTGATCAGGGACAGTGTCATGGCTGTGGAGAAGGTGGAAGACGGGGAGGGAAGGTCTACGGAGTCTCTGTGGGTGGAAGTTAGGAACAGCAAAGGCTCGATAACTTTGCTGGGTGTATTCTATAGGCCGCCCAACAGCGACAGGGAACTTGGGGTGCAGATAGGGAAACAGATCCTAGACAGATGTAGAAATAACAGGGTTGTCGTGATGGGAGATTTCAATTTCCCAAACATCGACTGGAATATCCTAAGGGTAAGGGGTTTGGATGGCGAGGAGTTTGTTAGGTGTGTTAAGGAAGGTTTTGCTGACACAGTACGTGGAAAAGCCTACGAGAGGAGAGGCTGTAGTTGACCTGGTGCTTGCTAATGAGCCAGGGCAGGTGTCGGATCTCACGGTAGGTGAGCATCTTGGGAATGGGGATCATAATTCTATCTCTTTCACGATAGCGATGGAAAGAGATAGGATCAGGCAGGCTAGGAAGATGTATGTCTGGAGTAAGGGGAAATATGAAAACATTAGGCAGGTAATTGGATGCATAAACTGGAAGGAGGTGTTCTTGGGGAAGAGTACAGAAGGAAAGTGGCGGTTTTTCAAGGAATGTTTGTCTAGGGCACTACAAGCCAACGTTCCGAGGAGTCAAGGAGGTTCAGGTAGGGCGCGGGAACGGTGGTGCACGAAGGTAGTGGTGAACCTAGTTAGGAAGAAAAAAATGGTATATAAAAGGTTCAGAGAGCTACGGGATGTTAGGGATCTAGAGGAGTATAAGGTGTGTAGAAGGGAACTTAAAAAGGAAATTAGGAGAGCCAGAAGGGGTCATGAGAAGGCCTTGGCAGGTAAGATTAAGGAGAATCCCAAGGCCTTCTACAAATATGTGAAAAGTAAAAGGATGAGAAGAGAAGGGATAGGGCCTATAAAAGGTGAAGGGGAAAAGTCTGTGTGAATCCGGAAGAAATGGCAGAGGTGCTTAACGAGTACTTTGCCTCGGTATTCACGGTGGAAAGTGAACTGGGAGATTGCACTGCAGGTTTGAGGCATACGGAAAAGATTGAGTATGTGGATGTTAGGAAAGAGGATGTGTTAGACCTGCTAAATTCTATCAAGATAGACAAGTCGCCGGGACCGGATGGGATGTACCCCAGGTTATTGTGGGAGGTGAGGGAAGTGGTTGCAGAGCCCCTGGCGATGATCTTTGCGTCATCCATGGAAACGGGAGAGGTTCCGGAGGATTGCGGATGTGGTTCCTATCTTTAAGAAAGGGAACAGGGATAGTCCAGGAAATTACCAACCGGTAAGTCTGACTTCAGTGGTTGGTAAGCTGATGGAGAGGCTTCTGAGGGACAAGATTTATGAACATTTGGAGAAGTTTGGACTGATAAGAAATAGTCAGCATGATTTTGTCAAGGGCAGGTCATGCCTAACGAGCCTAGTTGAGTTCTTCGAAAATGTGACTGAACACATTGACGAAGGAAGGGCGGTGGACATAGTGTACATGGACTTTAGTAAGGCATTTGATAAGGTCCCACATGCAAGGCTTCTGGAGAAGGTGAGAGGGCCATGGGATCCAAGGGACTTTGGCCTCGTGGATCTAGAACTGGCTTGCCGGCAGAAGGCAGAGAGCGGTTGTGGATGGGTCTTGTTCTGCATGGAGGTCGGTAACCAGTGGAGTGCCCCAGGGATCTGTTCTGGGACCCCTGCTGTTTGTCATTTTCATAAATGACCTGGATGAGGAAGTGGAGGGATGGGTTAGTAAGTTCGCCAACGATACAAAGGTCGGTGCTGTTGTGGATGGTCTGGAGGAATGTCAAAAGTTGCAGCGGGACGTAGACAGGATGCAAGACTGGGCGGAGAAGTGACAGATGAACTTCAACGCGGATAAATGTGTAGTGGTCCATTTTGGCAGGAATAATGGGATGAAGGAGTACAATATAAGGGGTAGGAGTCTTAGCTGTGTTGTAGAGCAGAAGGATCTCGGGGTCCGGGTCCATAGGACTCTTAAATCGGCCTCACAGGTGGAGGAAGTGGTCAAGAAGGCGTACGGTGTACTGGCCTTCATTAATCGAGGAATAGAGTTTAGGAGTCAGGAGGTAATGATGCAGCTCTATAAGACTCTTGTCAGACCCCAGTTGGAGTACTGTGCGCAGTTCTGGTCGCCTCACTATAGGAAGGATGTAGAGGCTATTGAGAGAGTGCAGAGGAGATTTACAAGGATGCTGCAGGGATTGGGAGGCAGGCCTTATGAAGATAGAACATAGAACATAGAACATTACAGCACAGAAAAGGCCCTTCGGCCTTCGATGTTGCGCTGACCAATATAAAAAGCAATGCCCCTCCAAACTAAACCATTCCCTTCTCTTCCATATACTTATCAACTAACCTCTTAAACGCCACCAAACTTGGCGCATCTACAACTGCTGCAGGCAGGGCATTCCACTCCCGAACCACCCTTTGGTAAAGAACCTACCTCTGATATCCATCCTATAACTATCACCCCTTAATTTAAAGCTGTGTCCCCTCGTGCTAGCTTTCTCCATCCTAGGAAAAAGGCTATCACTGTCCACCCTATCTAAACCTCTAATCATCTTATATGTTTCGATAAGGTCCCCTCTTAGCCGCCTCCTTTCTAACGAAAACAACCTCAAATCCCTCAGCCTCTCTTCATAAGACCTGCCCTCCATACCAGGCAACATCCTGGTAAACCTGCTCTGTACCCTCTCCAATGCCTCCACATCTTTCTTATAATGTGGGGACCAGAACTGCACACAATATTCCAAGTGCGGCCGCACTAGAGTTTTGTACAGTTGCAACATGACGTTGCGGCTCCGAAATTCAATCCCCCTACCAATAAAAGCTAAGACTCCATATGCCTTCTTAACAACCTTCTCGACTTGACTGCCTACTTTCAGGGATCTATGCACATACACACCAAGATCCCTCTGTTCATCAACACTATTAAGAATCCTACCATTAGCCCTATACTCTACACATTTATTATTCCTGCCAAAGTGCATTACCTCACACTTTTCCACATTAAACTCCATTTGCCACCTCTCGGCCCAGCTCTGCAACTTGTCCAAGTCTCTCTGCAAACTATAACACCCCTCTTCACTATCTACCACTCCACCAACTTTAGTGTCATCTGCAAATTTACTAATCCATCCCTCAATACCGTCATCCAGATCATTTATAAAAATTACAAACAGCAGAGGCCCCAAAACAGACCCCTGAGGCACACCACTTGTCACCGAACTCCACGATGAATATCTCCCATCAACCACCACCCTCTGTCTTCTATCTGCTAGCCAATTCCTAATCCAATTAGCTAAATCACCCTCTATCCCATACATCTGCATTTTCTGCAGAAGTCTTCCATGGGCCACCTTATCAAACGCCTTACTAAAGTCCATATATACTACATCAACCGCCTTACCCCCATCCACCTCTTTAGTCACTTTTTCAAAAAACTCAATGAGGTTAGTAAGGCACGACCTACCCTTCACAAAACCATTCTGACTATCCCCAATCAATTCATTTCTCTCTAAATAACTATAAATCCTATCCCTAATAATTCTCTCCAATACTTTGCCCACAACAGAAGTAAGACTCACTGGCCTATAATTCCCTGGAAGGTCTCTCTTCCCCTTCTTGATAGGTTGAGAGAGCTGGGACTCTTCTCACTGGAGAGACGTAGGTTGAGAGACGACCTGATAGAGGTTTATAAAATGTTGAGGGGAATAGATAGGGTGGACTCTCAGAGACTATTTCCCCGATCTGAAATGGTCACTACGAGAGGACACAGATTTAAGGTGCAGGGAAGCAAATACAAAGGAGATGTCAGGGGTAGGTTTTTCACTCAGAGGGTGATGAGGGAATGGAATTGGCTGCCGTCGGAGGTTGTTGAGGGAAACTCGCTGGGGTCTTTTAAAAGACTTCTGGATGAGTATATGGAAAAGAATAGGATAGGGTGTTATAGATAAGTCTGTGGATTGGTAGATGTGATTGGTGCAACTTGTGGGCCAAAGGGTCTGTTTGTGCTGTATTGTTCTATGTTGTATTACCACCCTATTTTTCTTGGAGCTCTCTGTAATCTCCTTACATATTTGTCCTCCATTTCCCGCTGACTATTTGGGGGTCTATAGTACAACCCTATCAAAGTGATTTCCCCCTTCTTATTTCTCAGTTTTACCCATATAGACTCAGTGGGTGAACCCTCGGATATATCCCTTCTCAGTATGGCCGTGATGTTTTCCCTGATCAAAAATGCAACTCCCCCTTCTCTCTTACCTCCTGTTCTATCTTTCCGAGAGCATCTGTACCCAGCAACATTAAGCTGCCAGTTTTGTTTCTCCCTTAGCCGTGTTTCAGTAATTGCTATAATATCCAAGTCCCATGTGCCCATTCATGTCCTGAGTTCATTTGCCCTTCCCGTCAGGCCTCTTACATTAAAATAAATGCAGTTTAATCTGGGCTTCCCTTGCTCTCTGTCTTGTTTCTGTTTGATCTGTCTGGTGCTAGGATTACTGACACTGCCTTTACTAATTAATCTGCTCTCTTTAACTTCTGTGCTGTTCTCAACTTCCTCTTCTGTCTCCTTACTGCTTTGGGTCCCACCCCCAAATCAAACTAGTTTAAACCCTCACGAGTGGCTCTCACAAATCTCCCAGCAGAATGTTAGTCCATCCAGAGTTCAGGTGTAACCTGTTCCTCTTGAACAGGTCACCCCTTCCCCAGAAAACATCCCAATGATCCACAAATCTATATCCCTGCCTCTTGCACCATCTCTCAAGCCACATATCCATCTGCCTAATCTTCCTATTCCTACTCTCATTAGCATGTGGCACCAATAGTAGCTCAGAGAATACTGCCCATGAGGTCCTACACTTTAACCTTCTGCATATTCACTCTCCATATTCACACTTAAGGACCTCCTCTCTTTTCCTACCTGTGTCATACAATCATAGAATCCTTACCGTGCAGAAGGAGGCCATGAAGAGAGGCTGAGAGATTTGAGGTTGTTTTCGTTAGAAAGAAGGCAACTAAGAGGAGACCTTATTGAAACATATAAGATGATTAGAGGTTTAGATAGGGTGGACAGTGATAGCCTTTTTCCTAGGATGGAGAAAGCTAGCATGAGGGAACATAGCTTTAAATTAAGGGGTGGTAGTTATAGGACGGATATCAGAGGTAGGTTCTTTACCCAGAGGGTGGTAAGGGTATGGAATGCCCTGCCTGCTGAAGTTGTAGATGCGACAAGTTTGGTGGCGTTTAAGAGATTAGTAGATAAGTTTATGTACGAAAAGGGAATTGTTTAGGTTAGAGGGTCATTGCTTTTTCTTAATTGGTCGGAGCAACATCGAAGGCCGAAGGGCCTGTTCTGCGCTGTAATGTTCTATGTTCTATGTTCTATTTGGTCCATCAAGTCTGCACCAATCATAATCCCACCCAGGCTTTATTCCCATAACTCCACGTATTTACCCTTCTAATCCTCTGACACTAGGGTCAATTTAACATGGCCAATCGATCTAACCTGCACACGCATCTTTGAATTCAAATTTTGCCATCTGTCATGGTGGGATTCGAGCCTGGCTTTCCAGAGCATTTCCTAGATTGCTAGCCCAGCGACAATAACATTATGCCACCTCCTCCCCTTGTGATAGGGAAGGTGGGGACATGAGATGTATAAATTATGAGGGGCATAGATAAAGGAGACAGGAAGAAACTTTTCTCCTCCTTGGATGCATCAATGACGAGGGGGCAAAGATTTAAACTAAAGAGCAGAAGATTTAGAGGAGATCTGAGGAAAAACCTTTTCACCCACAGAGTAGTGGAAGTCTGGAATTCATCACCTGAAAAAGTGGTGGAGACAGAGACCCTCATAATATTTAGGAAGTATTTAGATGTACATTTGGAATGCCAAGGGATGCAAGGCTATGGGCCAAATGAAATTAGGACATTTGGATGGTTTGTCTTTGACCAGCACAAAAACAATGGACCAAAAGGCCTTTTTCTGTGCTGTAGACGTCCGTGACTATATGATTGGCAGCGGTGACCCCCAGCCGTGGGGTAGCCAGCAGCAGAGAGTGTTAACAATGGGAAAAGATTTCGCCAATGGCGGGACACTCTACCACCATGGAAATCATGGCAGCAAGCTGGAAAATCCCACCCAAAGGAAAGTGGAAAATTCCAACTCTTCAGCCAACTGGAATTTTCAATATTGAGATCTGCAGGATATTCCAGCTTATGTTAATAATGTAGATGACTAACACTAAAATACAGATAAACTATGCTCCCATTGAATGATAGAACAGGCTGGAGGTGTTGAATGGCCTCCTCCTCTTCTCATATTTCTGGAATTTGATTGATGGAGGATTTTATTGACAACGATCAAGACAACATGCAGTAGAAAGGAGCAGCTTAGATAGTGGAGTGCTGTGTGCAGAGAGAACTAACCAGATCATTCTTTCTACAGGAGATTGAACAATTAATGCAGAAACTTAAAAGTGACACTGAGGCAGTGGAGGAGGTTCGAGCTATCGTCAAACAGGAAGAAGAGATCATGGCTGAAGAGACCCAGATTGTGGAGGACTATGCAAAGGTGACGTTATAACAGCAGCCCATTCTTTCCACATTAACCTGATCCTCACATCAGCCCTGAAGAATAAACCTCTGCCCTTAATCTGGTATCTCATCTTAACATTTCATCACATGACACTGCCTCTGTAATATCACTTCATTAATATCATGCGCATGGTTTGAGTGTCTTCGTATCCCCAAGGTTTAGTCCTGTAGTTATTTTTCTGTTTTAGAAAAATAAATTTGGAAATCACATAATTTGGAAATCTGATAAAGAACACAGAAGAACACCAAATATAGTAATCATTAAATAATGTTCCTGCCCATATCAACCACAATGAAAAATAATGAGTCCCACTATTCAGAAAGCACCAAAAACTCATTTTTTTCACAGTTCCAAGGCATTTGCAATACAGAAATTAGAAAAATCAGTACCAAAACTTAATTTTGTGACTTGTACACCTCTAAAACATGGAACATAGAACATTACAGCACAGAACAGGCAGTCAAGTGGATAAAGTTGTTAAGAAGGCATATGGAGTCTTAGCTTTTATTGGTAGGTGGATTGAATTTAGGAGCCGCAGCATCATGTTGCAACTGTACAAAACTCTAGTGCGGCCGCACTTGGAGTGTTGTGTGCAGTTCTGGTCCCCACATTATAAGAAAGATGTGGAGGCATTAGAGAGGGTACAGAGGAGGTTTACCAGGATGTTGCCTGGTATGGAAGGCAGGTCTTATGAAGAGAGGCTGAGAGATTTGTGGTTGTTCTCGTTAGAAAGAAGGCAGCTAAGAGGAGACCTTATTGAAACATATAAGATGATTAGAGGTTTAGATAGGGTGGACAGTGATAGCCTTTTTCCTAGGATGGAGAAAGCTAGCACGAGGGGACACAGCTTTAAATTAAGGGTTATGAGTTATAGGACGGATATCAGAGGTAGGTTCTTTACTCAAAGAGTGATTAGGGAGTGGAATGCCCTGCCTGCAGCTGTTGTAGATGCGCCAAGTTTGGTGCGTTTAAGAGGTTAGTTGATAAGTATATGGAAGAGAAGGGAATGGTTTAGTTTGGAGGGCATTGCTTTTTATTTTGGTCGGCACAACATCGAAGGCCGAAGGGCCTGTTCTGTGCTGTAATGTTCTATGTTCTATGTTCTAGAACAAGCCCTTCGGCCTTCGATGTTGCGCCGACCAATATAAAAAGCAATGCCCCTCCAAACTAAACCATTCCCTTCTCTTCCATATACTTATCAACTAACCTCTTAAACGCCACCAAACTTGGCGGATCTACAACTGCTGCAGGCAGGGCATTCCACTCCCGAACCACCCTTTAGGTAAAGAACCTACCTCTGATATCCGTCCTATAACTATCACCCCTTAATTTAAAGCTGTGTCTCCTCGTGCTAGCTTTCTGCATCCTAGGAAAAAGGCTATCACTGTCCACCCTATCTAAACCTCTAATCATCTTATATGTTTCGATTAGGTCCCCTCTTAGCCGCCTCCTTTCTAACGAAAACAACCTCAAATCCCTCAGCCTCTCTTCATAAGACCTGCCCTCCATACCATGCAACATCCTGGTAAACTTCCTCTGTACCCTCTCCAATGCCTCCACATCTTTCTTATAATGTGGGGACCAGAACTGCACACAATACTCCAAGTGCGGCCGCACTAGAGTTTTTGTACAGTTGCAACATGACGTTGCGGCTCCGAAATTCAATCCCTCTACCAATAAAAGCCAAGACTCCATATGCCTTCCTAACAACCTTCTCGACCTGACTGCCTACTTTCAGGATCTATGCACATACACACCAAGATCCCTCTGTTCATCTAGACTACTAAGAATCCTACCATTTGCCCTATACTCTACACATTTATTATTTCTGCCATAGTGCATTACCTCACACTTTCCACATTAAACTCCATTTGCCACCTCTCGGCCCAGCTCTGCAACTTGTCCAAGTCCCTCTGCAAAATATAACACCCCTCTTCACTATCTACCACTCCACCGACTTTAGTGTCATCTGCAAATTTACTAATCCTTAGTGTCATCTGCAAATTTACTAATCTAGTGATTTACTCTAGTGAGTCTCAGCTTGCAACCTGAGAGAGGAACACAAAACCTGCCAAAGACTCCAAATAGAACACTGGTCACAGCACCAACCAACACAAACTCTCCCCCTTTCTCGGTAGGAATTTCAATCCCACTGTCCCTCCCCAGTTTGTGTTTTTCTGACTTTCCTCCCGACCCCGCCGTTGTGCTTTTATGCAGAGCATGGAGTGTGGGAGACTTGAAATCGCTACCTGAATTGGTGGTGGATTTGATTTGATGTAGTATTGTCACGTTTAGTAGTATACAGTGAAAAGTATTTTTGTGTGTTATATGAAGCATACCGTTCATAGAGAATGTAGTGTCACAATCATAGCTAGGATGTGGAAAAAGATCAACTTATGTCCATTCAAAAATCTGACAGCAGCAGGGAAGAAGCTGTTCTTGAGTCAGTTGGCAACTGATCTCAGATTTTTGTATCTTTTTCCCAACAGAAGAAGGTAAAAGAGAGAATGTCTGTGGTGTGTGGAGTCCTTGATTATGCTGGCTGCTTTGCTGAGGGAGCAGGAAGTGTAGACAGAGTCAATGAACGGGAAGCTGATTTGTGTGATGGATTGGGCTACATTCATAACCTTTTATTTCCTTGGAGGCAGAGACCCTAAGCTCCTTTAAACGGTACCTGGATTTGCACCTCCAGTGCTGTAAGCTACCGATCTTGAGCTGGTGCCGGGAGGTCACCTGGGTATCCTTGGGTTGACATGGACAAGATGGGCTGAATGTCTCTGTTTTGGGGCTGGATTTGATGTGGTTGCAGGCAGGGGTGAGGGGAGAGAAAGGGAGTGTTGTATTGATGCAGTTACGGGAGCAGCAGAGAAAGCAGGTGATACAGACCGTGCTCCCGCTCCTTGCTGTTGCTGATAATGTGAACTTCTGTCACTGACCTGAAAGGACCTTTGTATTGGCTTACAGCAAGCGACCAATGAATTGAATGACGTGCTTCCTGTCCTGGAAGTGGCCATCGCTGCACTTCAAGCCCTGGATAAGAGTGACATTTCAGAGATCAGGTATGTGTGTGTGTGTGTGTGTGTGAGATAGATGTCACCTCTGTGCTGTTGTACAACTGAAGAATCTTGCTAGAGACTGAAACCAGGATTACTAATCTCTTCACTTCGGAATACATTCCAACAAATAGGCACTATTGGAAAGAGAGCCTTGGGAAATTATAAATACAAATTGCTGACAGTGAAAGGACAAGTTGAGAAATCTGAAAGGAATTTGGAATTTGAGATGATTAACATTGACAGATTTAGGAAAAGAAGTGGACCATTGGTTCATTGAGTCAACTCCACCATTCAATAAGATCATTTTGATCTGGTTGTGATCTCAACCAAATTTCCCGTCTGCCCTCTTGATTCCCCTGTCTATTAAAAATCTATCTCAGACAGTATTAGTGGTTTAGAGGTGTACAACATGGAAACAGGCCCTTCAGCCCAATCTGCCCACAACATTTTTTTTAACCACTAAGCTAATTCCAATTGCCCGCATTTGACCTAAATCCCTCTATACCCATCCTACCCATTAAACGGAATAAATACTTTTAAAACTCAAAATTGTAACTGCCTTTATACTTCCTCTGGCAACTTGTTCCAAGCACTCATCAACATCCATGTGAAAAAATTGCCCCCCGGACTCTCTTGTCTCTCTAACCTCACCTTAAACCTATACCATCTAGTTTTAGATTCCTTAACTTTTGGGAAAAGATTTGACAATCCAGTTAATCTATGCCCCTCATTATTTTATAGACCTCTATACCTTCACCCCTAAACCAAAGGAGAAGTGGTAATGAATGTGGGCTCTGACAGGCAGAAGAGAAGGGAGTAACCTTGTTACTGACTGTATCTGTACTGATGTTAATCCAGCTCCCTCACACTGTCACTCAGTAACCCCTCTCCCCCAGCACCCTGTTTTACTGACTGTGTCTGTACTGATGTTAATCCAGCTCCCTCACACTGTCACTCAGTAACCCCTCTCCCCCAGCACCCTGTGTTACTGACTGTATCTCTGTTGATGTTAATACAGCTCCCTCACACTGTCACTCAGTAACCCCTCTCCCCCAGCACCCTGTTTTACTGACTGTATCTGTACTAATGTTAATCCAGCTCCCTCAAACTGTCACTCAGTAACCCCTCTCCCCCAGCACCCTGTGTTACTGACTGTATCTGTACTAATGTTAATCCAGCTCCCTCAAACTGTCACTCAGTAACCCCTCTCCCCCAGCACCCTGTGTTACTGACTGTATCTCTGTTGATGTTAATGCAGCTCCCTCAAACTGTCACTCAGTAACCCCTCTCCTCCATCACCCTGTGTTACTGACTGTATCTGTACTAATGTTAATCCAGTTCCCTCACACTGTCACTCAGTAACCCCTCTCCCCCCTCACCCTGTGTTACTGACTGTATCTATACTGATGTTAATCCAGCTCCCTCACACTGTCAGTCAGTATCCCCTCTCCCCCCAGCACCCTGTGTTACTGACTGTATCTATACTATGTTAATCCAGCTCCCTCAACTGTCACTCAGTACCCCTCTCCCCAGCACCCTGTGTTACTGACTGTATCTGTACTGATGTTAATCCAGCTCCCTCTGTCACTCAGTAACCCCTCTCCCCCAGCACCCTGTGTTACTGACTGTATCTCTACTGATGTTAATCCAGCTCCCTCTGTCACTCAGTAACCCCTCTCCCCCCAGCACCCTGTGTTACTGACTGTATCTCTACTGATGTTAATCCAGCTCCCTCACACTGTCACTCAGTAACCCCTCTCCCCCAGCACCCTGTGTTACTGACTGTATCTCTACTGATGTTAATCCAGCTCCCTCACACTGTCACTCAGTAACCCTCTCCCCCCCAGCACCCTGTGTTACTGACTGTATCTGTACTGATGTTAATCCAGCTCCCTCACACTGTCACTCAGTAACCCCTCTCCCCCCAGCACCCTGTGTTACTGACTGTATCTGTACTGATGTTAATCCAGCTCCCTCACACTGTCACTCAGTAACCCCTCTCTCCCCCCAGCACCCTGTGTTACTGACTGTATCTGTACTGATGTTAATCCAGCTCCCTCACACTGTCACTCAGTAACCCCTCTCCCCCAGCACCCTGTGTTACTGACTGTATCTGTACTGATGTTAATCCAGCTCCCTCACACTGTCACTCAGTAACCCCTCTCCCCCAGCACCCTGTGTTACTGACTGTATCTCTACTGATGTTAATCCAGCTCCCTCACACTGTCACTCAGTAACCCCTCTCCCCCAGCACCCTGTGTTACTGACTGTATCTGTACTGATGTTAATCCAGCTCCCTCACACTGTCACTCAGTAACCCCTCTCCCCCAGCACCCTGTGTTACTGACTGTATCTGTACTGATGTTAATCCAGCTCCCTCACACTGTCACTCAGTAACCCCTCTCCCCCAGCACCCTGTGTTACTGACTGTATCTCTACTGATGTTAATCCAGCTCCCTCACACTGTCACTCAGTAACCCCTCTCCCCCCAGCACCCTGTGTTACTGACTGTATCTGTACTGATGTTAATCCAGCTCCCTCACACTGTCACTCAGTAACCCCTCTCCCCCCGCACCCTGTGTTACTGACTGTATCTGTACTGATGTTAATCCAGCTCCCTCACACTGTCACTCAGTAACCCCTCTCCCCCAGCACCCTGTGTTACTGACTGTATCTGTACTGATGTTAATCCAGCTCCCTCACACTGTCACTCAGTAACCCCTCTCCCCCAGCACCCTGTGTTACTGACTGTATCTGTACTGATGTTAATCCAGCTCCCTCAAACTGTCACTCAGTAACCCCTCTCCCCCAGCACCCTGTGTTACTGACTGTATCTCTGTTGATGTTAATCCAGCTCCCTCACACTGTCACTCAGTAACCCCTCTCCCCCCTCACCCTGTGTTACTGACTGTATCTATACTAATGTTAATCCAGCTCCCTCACACTGTCATAGTAACTGCCTGCAGCTGCCATTCTATGTTGGAGTCACTATACCTGAGGTATATTTATCCAGCTTGTTTATGTGATTGCTTATTGCTCTGTGTATTTAATGACGAGCCCTCTACTGTCTGATTACTTACTGTGAAAACTCCAGACTCTCGTTTTCCAGGGTCTACACCAATCCACCCACTCTAGTTCTCACAGTGATGAATGCTGTGTGTGTCCTGCTGCAAAAATCCCCTCAATGGACCACTGCAAAACTACTGCTCGCAGACCCCAGCTTCCTGAAGCATCTACTCAAGCTGCACAAGGACAGCATTCCCGAGAAGGTGAGATTCCCCCTCACACTCAGTCATTGGGGAGGCTGGAATTCCCTCACACTCACTCACTGGGGAGAGTGAGATTCCCGCTCACACTCACTCACTGGGGAGAGTGAGATCCCCGCTCACACTCACTCACTGGGGAGAGTGAGAATCCCCCTCACACTCACTCACTGGGGAGAGTGAGATTCCCCCTCACACTCAGTCATTGGGGAGGCTGGAATTCCCTCACACTCACTCATTGGGGAGAGTGAGATTCTCGCTCACACTCACTCATTGGGGAGAGTGAGATTCTCGCTCACACTCACTCATTGGGGAGAGTGAGATCCCCGCTCACACTCACTCACTGGGGAGAGTGAGATTCCCGCTCACACTCACTCACTGGGGAGAGTGAGAATCACCCTAACACTCACTCACTGGGGAGAGTGAGATTCCCGCTCACACTCACTCACTGGGGAGAGTGAGATCCCCGCTCACACTCACTCACTGGGGAGAGTGAGATTCCCGCTCACACTCACTCACTGGGGAGAGTGAGATCCCCGCTCACACTCACTCACTGGGGAGAGTAAGAATCCCGCTCACACTCACTCACTGGGGAGAGTGAGAATCCCGCTCACACTCACTCACTGGGGAGAGTGAGAATCACCCTAACACTCACTCATTGGGGAGGCTGGAATTCCCTCTCACACTCACTCATTGGGGAGAGTGAGATTCCCGCTCACACTCACTCACTGGGGAGAGTGAGATTCCCGCTCACACTCACTCACTGGGGAGAGTGACATTCCCGCTCACACTCACTCACTGGGGAGAGTGAGATTCCCCCTCACACTCACTCACTGGGGAGAGTGAGATTCCCCCTCACACTCACTCACTGGGGAGAGTGAGATTCCTGCTCACACTCACTCATTGGGAAGAGTGAAAATACCCCTCACACACTCACTGGGGAGAGTGAGATTCCTGCTCACACTCACTCACGGGGGAGAGTGAGAATCACCCTCACACTCACTCATTGGGGAGAGTGAGATTTCCCCTCATACTGACTCACGGGGGAGAGTGAGATTCCCCTTCACACTCACTCACTCACTGGGGAGAGTGAGATTCCCCCCCACACTCACTCACTGGGGAGAGTGAGAATACCCCTCACACACTCATTGGGGAGTGAGAATCCCCCTCACACTCACTCACTGGGGAGAGTGAGAATCCCCCTCACACTCACTCACTGGGGAGAGTGAGAATCCCCCTCACACACTCATTGGGGAGAGTGAGAATCCCCCTCACACACTCATTGGGGAGAGTGAGAATCCCCCTCACACACACTCATTGGGGAGAGTGAGAATCCTCCTCACACTCACTAACTGGGGAGAGTGAGAATATCCCTCACACTCACTCACAGGCGAGAATGAGATTCCCCCTCGCACTCACTCACTGGGGAGACTGAGATTCCCCCTCACACACTCATTGAACCCCTCACACACTCATGGGAGGTAACCCTCAACCACCCCCCCCACCAAACCCCCACACACATGGGGAGAGTGAATCCCTCACACCACTCACTGGGGAGAGTGAGATCCCCCTCAACTCACTCACTGGGGAGAGAGATCCCCCTCACACTCACTCACTGGGGAGAGTGAGATTCCCTCTCACACTCACTCACTGGGGAGAGTGAGAAACCCCCTCACACTCACTCACTGGGGAGGGTGAGATTCCCCCTCACACTCACTCACTGGGGAGGGTGAGATTCCCCCTCAGACTCATTCACTGTGGAGAGTGAGATTCCCCCTCACACTCACACACTGGGGAGAGTGATATTCCCCCTCAGACTCATTCACTGTGGAGAGTGAGATTCCCCCTCTCACCCACTCACTGGGGAGAGTGAGATTCCCCCTCACACTCACTCACTGGGGAGAGTGAAAATACCCCTCACACTCACTCATTGAGGAGTGAGAATCCCCTCATACGCACTCACTGGGGAGAGTGAGAATATCCCTCACACTCACTCACTTACAGGGGAGAGTGAGATTCCCCCTCACACACTCAGTGGGGAGAGTGAGATTCCCTCTCACACTCACTCACTGGGAAGCGTGAGAATACCCCTCACACTCACTCACTTACAGGGGAGTGTGAGATTCCCCCTCACACTCACTCGCTGGAGTGAGTGATATTCCCCCTCACACTCACTCACTGGGGAGAGTGAAAATTCCACTCACACTCACTCACTGGGGAGAGTGAGAATCCCTCTCATACTCACTAATTGGGGAGAGAGATTCCCCCTCGCACTCACTCACTGGGGAGAGTGAGATTCCCTCTCACACTCACTCACTGGGGAGAGTGAGAATCCCCCTCACACTCACTCACTGGGGAGAGTGAGAATCCCCCTCACTCTCACTCACTGGTGAGAGTGAGATTCCCCCTCACACACTCATTGGGGAGAGTGAAATTACCCTCACTTTCACTCACTGGGGAGAGTGAGATTCCCCCTCACACTCACTCACTGGTGAGAGTGAGATTCCCCCTCACACACTCATTGGGGAGAGTGAAATTCCCCCACACACTCACTCACTGGGGAGAGTGAGAATCCACCTCACACTCACTCACTCACTGGGGAGAGTGAGATTCCCCCTCACACACTCATTGGGGAGAGTGAGAATCCCCCTCACACTCACTCACTGGGGAGAGTGAGAATCCACCTCACACTCACTCACTCACTGGGGAGAGTGAGATTCCCCCTCACACACTCATTGGGGAGAGTGAGAATCCCCCTCACACTCATACAATGGGGAGAGTGAGAATCCCCCTCACACTCATACAATGGGGAGAGTGAGAATCCCCTCACACTCACTCACTGGTGAGAGTGAGATTCCCCCTCACACTCACTCACTGGGGAGAGTGAGATTCCCCCTCACACTCACTCACTGGGGAGAGTGAGATTCCCCCTCACACACTCATTGGGGAGAGTGAGAATCCCCATCACACTCACTCACTGGGGAGATTGAGAATCCCCCTCACACTCACTCATTGGGGAGAGTGAGATTCCCCCTCACACTCACTCACTGGGGAGAGTGAGAATCCCCCTCATACTCACTCACTGGGGAGAGTGAGAATCCCCCTCACTCTCACTCACTGGGGAGGGTAAGATACCATCTCACACTCACTCACTAGGGAGAGTGAGATTCCCCCTCACACTTACTGGGGAGAGTGAGATTCCCCCTCACACTAACTCATGGGGGAGAGTGAGAATCCCCCTCACTCTCACTCACTGGGGATAGTGAGATTCCCCCTCACACACTCATTGGGGAGAGTGAGAATCCCCCTCACACTCACACTCACTGGGGAGAGTTTGATTCCCTCTCACTCTCACTCACTGGGGAGTGGGAGAAGCCCCCTCACACTCACTCACTGGGAAGAGTGAGATTCTCCCTCACACACTCATTGGGGAGAGTGAGAATACCCCTCACACTCACTCACTCACTGGGGAGAGTGAGATTCTCCCTCACACACTCATTGGGGAGAGTGAGAATACCCCTCACACTCACTCACTCACTCACTGGGGAGAGTGAGATTCCCCCTCACACACTCATTGGGGAGAGTGAGATTCCCTCTCATACTCACTCACTGGGGAGAGTGAGAATCCCCCTCACACTCACTCAGTCACTGGGGAGAGTGAGATTCCCCCTCACACACTCATTGGGGAGAATGAGATTCCCTCTCACACTCACTCACTGGGGAGAGTGAGAATACCCCTCACACACTCATTGGGGAGAGTGAGAATCCCCCTCACACTCACTCATTGGGGAGAATGAGATTCCCTCTCACACTCACTCACTGGGGAGAGTGAGATTCCCCCTCACACTCACTCACTGGGGACAGTGATATTCCCCCTCACACTCACTCACTGGGGAGAGTGAAACTCCCTCTCACACTCACTCACTGGTTAGAGTGGGAATCCCTGTCACACTCACTAATTGGGGAGACTGAGAATCCCCCTCACATCACTCACTGGGGAGAGTGAGATTCCCCCTTACACTCACTCACTGGGGAGAGTGAGTATCCCCCTCATACTCACTCGCTGGGGAGAGTGAGATTCCTCCTCACACTCACTCAATGGGGAAGGTGAGATTCCCCCTCACTCTCACTCAGTGGGGAGGATGAGATTCCCCCCTCATGCTCACTCACTTTGGAGAGTGAGATTCCCTCTCACACTCACTCACTGGGGACAGTGAGATTTCCTCTCACACTCACTCACTGGGGAGAGTGAGGTTCCCTCTCACACTCACTCACTGGAGAGAGTGAGAATTCCCCTCACACACACTCACTGGGGAGAGTGAGAATCCCTGTCTCACTCACTGGGGAGAGTGAGAATCCCCCTCGCTCTCACTCTGGGGATAGTGAGATTCCCCCTCACACACTGATTGGGAAGAGTGAGATTCCCGCTCACACGCACTCACTGGGGAGAGTGAGATTCCCCCTCAGACTCACTCACTGGGGAGAGTGAGAATCCCCCTCACACTCACTCACTGGGGAGAGTGAGATTCCCTCTCACACTCACTCACTGGGGAGAGTGAGATTCCCCCTCAGACTCACTCACTGGGGAGAGTGAGATTCCCTCTCACACTCACTCACTGGGGAGAGTGAGATTCCCCCTCAGACTCACTCACTGGGGAGAGTGAGATTCCCCCTCACACGCACTCACTGGGGAGAGTGAGAATCCCCCTCACACTCACTCACTGGGGAGAGTGAGATTCCCTCTCACACTCACTCACTCAGTGGGGAGAGTGAGATTCCCCTTCACACCCACTCACTGGGGAGAGTGAGAATCTCCCTCACACTCACTCACTGGGGAGAGTGAGATTCCCTCTCACACTCACTCACTGTGGAGAGTGAGATTCCCTCTCACACTCACTCACTGTGGAGAGTGAGATTCCCTCTCACACTCACCCACTCACTGGGGAGAGTGAGATTACCCCTCACACACTCATTGGGGAGAGTAAGATTCCCTCTCACACTCACTCACTGGGGAGTGTGAGATTCCCTCTCACACTCACTCACTGGGGAGAGTGAGATTCCCCCTCACTCTCACTCACTGGGGAGAGTGTGATACCCTCTCACATTCACTCACTGGGGAGGGTAAGATTCCCCCTCACACACACTCACTCGGGAGAGTGAGAATCCCCCTCACACTCACTCACTGGGGAGAGTGAGAATCTCCCTCACACTCACTCACTGGGGAGGGTAAGATTCCCCCTCACACACACTCACTGGGGAGAGTGAGAATCCCCCTCACACTCACTCACTGGGGAGTGTGAGAATCCCTCTCACACTCACTCACTGGGGAGGGTGAGATTCCCCCTCACTCACTCACTGGGAGAGTGACAATCCCTCTCATACTTACTCACTGGGGAGAGTGAGAATCTCCCTCAGACTCACACTGGGGAGAGTGAGATTCCCACTCACACTCACTCACTGGGGAGAGTGAGATCCCTCTCACACTCACTCACTGGGGATAGTGATATTCCCCCTCACACTCACTCACTGGGGAGAGTAGATTCCCCCTCACACTCATCACTGGGGAGGTGAGATTCCCTCTCACACTCACTCACTGGGGAGGTGAGATTCCCCCTCAGACTCACTCACTGGGGAGAGTGAGATTCCCCCTCACACGCACTCACTGGGGAGAGTGAGAATCCCCCTCACACTCACTCACTGGGGAGAGTGAGATTCCCTCTCACACTCACTCACTCAGTGGGGAGAGTGAGATTCCCCTTCACACCCACTCACTGGGGAGAGTGAGAATCTCCCTCACACTCACTCACTGGGGAGAGTGAGATTCCCTCTCACACTCACTCACTGTGGAGAGTGAGATTCCCTCTCACACTCACTCACTGTGGAGAGTGAGATTCCCTCTCACACTCACCCACTCACTGGGGAGAGTGAGATTACCCCTCACACACTCATTGGGGAGAGTAAGATTCCCTCTCACACTCACTCACTGGGGAGTGTGAGATTCCCTCTCACACTCACTCACTGGGGAGAGTGAGATTCCCCCTCACTCTCACTCACTGGGGAGAGTGTGATACCCTCTCACATTCACTCACTGGGGAGGGTAAGATTCCCCCTCACACACACTCACTCGGGAGAGTGAGAATCCCCCTCACACTCACTCACTGGGGAGAGTGAGAATCTCCCTCACACTCACTCACTGGGGAGGGTAAGATTCCCCCTCACACACACTCACTGGGGAGAGTGAGAATCCCCCTCACACTCACTCACTGGGGAGTGTGAGAATCCCTCTCACACTCACTCACTGGGGAGGGTAAGATTCCCCCTCACTCACTCACTGGGGAGAGTGACAATCCCTCTCATACTTACTCACTGGGGAGAGTGAGAATCTCCCTCAGACTCACACTGGGGAGAGTGAGATTCCCACTCACACTCACTCACTGGGGAGAGTGAGATTCCCTCTCACACTCACTCACTGGGGATAGTGATATTCCCCCTCACACTCACTCACTGGGGAGAGTGAGATTCCCCCTCACACTCACTCACTGGGGAGGGTGAGATTCCCCCTCAGACTCACTCACTGGGGAGGGTGAGATTCCCCCTCACACTCACTCACTGTGGAGAGTGAGATTCCACCTCTCACTCACTCACTGGGGAGAGTGAGATTCCCCCTCTCACTCACTCACTGGGGAGAGTGAGATTCCCCCTCTCACTCACTCACTGGGGTGCATGAGATTCCCTCACTCTAACGTGTATTGACTATGGCAGCCATACGTACCATTTACAAGATGCATTGCAGGAACTCACCAAGGTTCTTTAGGCAGAGCCTTCCAAGCCCACAATCAGTGTCATTTGGACGGTGAGGTGCAGCAGATATCTGGGAACACCACCATCTACATGTTCCCCTCCGAATCGCTTACCATCTTGACGTGAAAAATACAACCATTACTTCACTGTCACTGGGTCACAATCCTGGAACTCCGTCCTTAACGGCACTGTGGATAGTTCTGCTCCTCAAGAACTGCAGCGATTCAGGAAGCAGCTCACAACCACCTTTTCAAGGGAACTGGGGATTGAGAATATATATTGGATTTCTGGAAGTTGAAGATTAATCCCAAAAAGTTTGCCAGTAACATCAGTTGATGAGAAACATTAACAACCTCAGTTTCTGCCTGCAGTGTCTTTATTGAAATGCTCTTTCTCTGTTCTAGGTCTTCACAAAGTTGAAGATTTATTCCAAGCATCCCGATTTCACCCCTGAAAGGGTGGGCATGGTATCGACAGCATGCCGCTCCCTCTGCCAATGGGTGTTGGCCATACAGCACTATCACGAGGTCTGCAAGGTAAGGAGGAACGGTGGTCGCTCATGGCTGTGGCGTTTGTACTTCAGGTGTGGAGACACCTTCCAGCCTCTAGGACTAGGGAGAGGAAGGAAGAGAGATGTGACTCCACCTTGCTGTGCTGACTCTGACACTGGATTCATAGGGATTCAGAACTGGCACATTCCTGTTAGGGTGAAGGATAAGAATGGCAACTTTCGGGAATCTCGGACAATAAGGGATATTGTGAACCTAGTCAAAGAGAAAAAGGAAGCATTTGTCAAAGCTACCAGGCTGGGAAGCAAGTGTGCAATATCAGGAAAGTAGAAAGAAACGTAAGCAAGGAATAAGAAGGGTTAAAAGGGGTCAGGAAAATGCATTGGCCAGCAGCATTAAGAAAAATCTCAAAGCTTGTTATACATATATAATAAGCAAGAGGGTAGCCAGGGAGAGGGTTGGCCCCCTCAAGAACAAGGGAGGGAATCTATGCGTGGAGCCAGAGGAAATGGGTGCGATATTAAACGAATACCTTGCATCAATATTCACCAGAGAGAAGGACATGGTGGATGACTCTGGGAAAGGATGTGTAGATAGTTTGCATCATGTTGAGATCAAAAAGGAGGAGGTATTGGGGTTCTTGGGCCTGATGGGATATACCCCAGAATACTGAGAGAGAGACAAGGGAGGAAATTGCTGGGTCCTTGAGAGAAATCTTTATATCCTCACTGGCTACAGGGGATATCCCAGAGAATCAGAGAATAGTCAATGTTGCCCCTTTGTTTAAGAAGGATAGCAATAATAATCCAGGTAATTCCAGGCTGGTGAGCCTTACATCAGTGGTAGGGAAATTATTGGAGAGGATTCTTCAAGACAGGATTTATTCCCACTTGTGTATTAGCGAGAGGCAACATGGTTTTGTGAAGGAGAGAATGTATCTCACAAACTTGATCGAGTTTCTCGAGGAAGTGATGAAGATGATTGATGAGGGTAGGGCAGTGGATGTTGTCTACATGGAATTCAGTAAAGCCTTTGACAAGGTCCCTCATGACAGACTGGTGCAGAAGATGACATGAGATCAGAAATGAACTGGCAAGGTGGACACAAAACTGGCCCAGTCAACGAAGACAGAAGGTAACAGTGGAAGGATGTGTTTCTGAGTGGAGGGCTGTGACAAGTGGTGTTCCTCAGGGATCAGTGCTGGGACCTTTACCGTTTGTAATATATATAAATGATCTGGAGGGAAATGTAACTGGTTTGATTAGCAAGTTTGTGGATGACACAAAGGTTGGTGGATTTGCGGACAGCGATGAGGACCCTCAGAGGATAGAGCAGGATAGCAATCATTTGGAGATATGGGCGGAGAGATGGCAGATGGCGTTTAATCCAGACAAATGTGAGGTAATGTATTTTGGAAGGTCTATCTAGGAAATATAGAATAAATGGCAGAACCCTTAAGAGTATTGATAGGCAGAGGGATCTGGTGTACAGGTACACAGGTCACTGAAAGTGGCAATGCAGGTGGAGAAGGTAGTCAAGAAGGCATACGGCATGCTTACCTTCATCAGCTGGGGCACTGAGTTTAAAAACTGGCAAGTCACATTGCAGCTTTGTAGAACCTTAGTGAGGCCGCACCTGGAATATAGTGTTCAATTCTGGTCACCACACTACCGGAAGGATGCGGAGGCTTTGAAGAGGGTACAGAAAAGATTTACCAGGATGTTCCTGGTATGGAGGGCATTAGCTATGAGAAGAGGTTGGAGAAACTTTGTTTGTTCTCACTGGAATGATGAAGATTGAGGGGAGACCTGATAGAAGTCTACAAGATTATGAGAGGCATGGACAGAGTGGATAGTCAGAAGCTTTTTCCCAGGGTGGAAGAGTCACTTACTGGGGGGCACAGGTTTAAGGTGTGAGGGGCAAGGTTTAAAGGAAATGTACGATGCAGACTTTTTACACAGAAAGTTGCCAGAGGATGCAGTGGAAACGGATACAGAGTGACTTTTAAGGGGTGTCTTGACAAATACATAAATAGGATGGGAATAGAGGGATATGATTTCCAGAAGGATAGGGGGTTTTAGTTAAGCATGGTCGGTGCAGGCTTGGAGGGCCAAAGAACCTGTTTCCTGTCCTGTAATTTTCTTTGTGCTTTGTTCTTTGTTCATAATCCATCAATTTTGCAACAAACTGCCAGCAGAGTAAATTGATTGCTTGAATTTCCATTTAAGGATGAGGATAAGAAACTGGTCTCAGTAAATTGGCCATGAAGTTGTGAGATTATTGCATTGATGTGCTTTAGGGAAGGGACCCTGTACTGGACCTGAGTGTAACTCCAGAGTTTCCTATCTGCCCTCCACTGTTACCCAATCAGTCCTACCACCAGTGGAAAAACGTCAAAGTGAGATGCCATCAAAGTCTAATCCTGGTTTTGCCCACTGACCAGAGTTAGCGGCCGGTATGGGATTTGCACCACGGCTCAAGCCAGAATGTCAGGTCCCAGCCATCAATTCCCAGCTTTAACTTCTCCCTCCAACTGCAATCACATCAAATTAGAAAGAAATAGACACAGGGACTGTTTCAATTCATTTAATGGAGAAAATCTTGCAGTTTCTGTGGCATTCTTTACATTCTTAATCTTATAATGGTCAACTGAAACTAACTTCAAGGTAAAGATACAAAAGGTGACAAATGTGGATGAAACAGCGAGGGGCAGAGAGGAGAGGGTGGTCTCCTAGGGATGGCTGTGCTTTCAGAAGTCCCTTGCCTTGCATTGTAGGTCAGCCACCTTCAGACTACTCAGGCTCCTGCCCCTATTCCTGTGCGGTGAAACACACCTCAGTGTTCCAAAGGGAGAGAGGTTTGCTTTACTCTGCGAAAACCAGAGGAGAAAGGTCTTCATTCTGCAGTCGCATGACCAAGGGTTGTCATGTAGGAAAACCTCACGGAGACCTGGATAAACACAAGCATTGATCAGATACAATCTTCTTTTCAATTCCTTTTAGCACGCAGTAAATCTGCAAATACATTCAGGTCTTCAAACACTAAATACTCTGAAATAGCCAGATAGGTCACTAACTAGTAAAAGCCTGCTCCAATGTTTTACAAAGAAATACACCGCTCGATGATATCTTTAAATACTTTACATGAAGATGATTAAAATCTACTTATCAGGATTTTATGACCTTGCTCAACTCAAAACCAGAAAATAAGAACATAAGAAATAGGAGCAGGAGTTGGCCGTCCAGCCCCTCGAGCCTGCCCCGCCATTCGATAAGATCATGGCTGATCTGAAGTGAATCAGTTCCACTTTCCTGCTTTCTCCCCATAACCCTTAATTCCCTGTCTATCAGAAACCTATCTACCTGTGACTTAAATATATTCAGTGAGGAAGCCTCCACCACTTCAATGGGCAGAGAATTCCAGAGATTCACCACCCTCTGAGTGAAGAAGTTCCTCCTCAGCTCCGATCTAAACCCCCCCTTATTTTGAGGTTGTACCCTCTAGTCCTGCTATCCTTTCTAAGTGGGAAGAATCTCTCTACCTCTACCCTATCTAGCCCATTCATTATCTTATACGTCTCTATAAGATCCCCCTCAACCTTCTAAACTCCAACAAGTACAGATCCAGTCTACTCAATCTCTCCTCATAGGCTAACCCCCTCATTTCCAGTATTAGCCTAGTGAACCTTTTCTGCACTCCCTCCAAGGCCAATATATCCTTCCACAAATGCAGCGACCAAAACTGCACACAGTACTCCAGCTGAGGTCAATGGACCTTCCCAATGTCCACCCCTCAAAGAACAAAAAACAAAGAAAATTACAGGCCCTTCAGCCCTCCAAGTCTGCACCAACTATGCTGCCTGATTGAACTAAAACCTCCACTCTTCCAGGGACCATATCACTCTATTACCATCCTATTCATGTATTTGCCCCTTAAAAGTCACTACCATATCCACTTCCACTAGCTCCTCTGTCAGTGAGTTCCAGACAGCCACTATCCTCTGTGTAAAAAAATCTGCCTCATACATCTCCTTTAAATCTTGCCTCTTGCACCTTAAAGCTTGTGCCCCCTTGTAATTGACTCTTACACCCCGGGAAAAAGCTTCTGACTATCCACTCTGTCCATGCCTCTCAAAGTATTGTAGACTTCTATCAGGTCACCCCTCAATCTCCATCTCCAGCTGCAACATAACTTGCCAACTTTTAAACTCAATGCTTTAGCCAATGAAGGTAAGCATGCCGTATGCCTTTCTGACTACTTCTCCACCTGCGTTACCACTTTCAGTGATCTATGTATCTGTACACCCAGATTGCCCACTCTGATTCCCATGTGGACAGGGTGATAGAATTCCAGCAAATCTCTAACATTTCCCATATTGGCCAGAAGCAGTCCATGGCCTCATTAGCAGAAAACTCCAGATATAATATAACTAGCCGAAATCTCATCAATTAGTCTGAACCAATATCCAGTGTACCCAGTGACTGGAGAGAGTGAAACTGTTCCATTGCCTCATTCACAGTCAGAAACCCAACTGGCTCCCATGTCTGGTTCTTTTTATTCATTTATATGATGTGGGCATCACCGGCGAGGCCAACATTTATTGCCCATCTGTAAGTGCCCTCGCAATGAATAACTTGCCAGGCTATTTCAGAGGACAGTTCAAAATAACCCAGATTGTTGGGGGTTTGGAATCACATGTAGGCCAGATTAGGTAAGGATTTCCTTCCCTAACGGACATCAGTGAATCAGATGGGGTTTTTTTGACGAAGAAAGTAGTAAGAAATTTAAGCAAAGAGTAAGGAGGGCTAAAACGTGTCATGAAAAAGCATTGGCCAGCAGGATTAAGGAAAATCCCAAGGCTTTTTATACATTGATAAACAGTAAGAGGGTAGCAGGGGCAAGATTTAAAGGAGATGTACGAGGCAAATCTTTTACACAGAGGGTGGTGGATGCCTGGAACCCGTTGTCAGGGAGGTAGTGGAAGCAGATATAATAGTGAGTCTTAAGGGGTATTTTGACAAATACATGAATAGAATGGGAATAGAGGGATATGGTCCCTGGAAGGGTAGGAGGTTTTAGTTAAGTCATGAAGCATGTCTGTGCAGGCTTGGAGAGCGGAAGGACCTGTTCCTGTGCTGTAATTGAGAACATTACATGTGCAGTGATAATGGGGAACCTGTGAATGTGATGTATCTGGATTTCCAGAAGGCATTTAACAAGGTGCCACACCAAAGACTGCTGCATAAGATAAAGATAAAGCTGCAATTTTTTACCATTTAAATAATAGTCCATTTTGCTGTTAGTCCTACCATAATGGACGACCTCACATTTACCAATATTGTGCTCCGTCTGCCAGACCCTTGCCCACTTACTTAGACTATTCATATCCGTTTGCAGACTTCCAGCTTCCTCTGCAACTCATCTTAGTGTCATCTGTGAATTTCGACACATGACACTTGGTTTGCAACTCCAAATGTAAATCATAAACAATTGTGGTCCCAGTACTGATCCCTGAGGCACGTCACTAGTCACTGATCACCAACCAAAAAACACCCATTTATTCCCACTCTTTGCTTTCTGTTAGTTAACCAATCCTCTATCCATGTTAATACATTACTCTATGCCACTTTGGCTGAAATGCTCTTACCTGGTAACTGCAGGAATGATGTTCCATCAATGGATTTCAGTTTGTTACCACTCAGCGCTAGCTGGGTAAGTTTGGGTGTATGTTTGAAGATATCTTTTGGGAGCTTGCCAAAACCATTATTTCTCATGTGCAACTCCTGCAAACTGTTTAAACCTTTGAAACTGGCAGCACTGAAGATGCTGAGCAAGTTGTTGTCCAAGATTAATATCTGCAGGCTGCGGAGTGGCAGGAAGATTGCTGCAGGGATCTCAGTGATGCTGTTGTGATCCAGATTGAGGAAGTAGAGCTTATCCAGGCCACTGAAGGATCTGCTGGAGAGCTCCTGAATCTTGTTAAAAGCCAGGTCCAGAATCCTGAGGCCAGTCAGAGATTGGAAGACATTGGCTGGCAGTGAGGTGATGGCATTCTGCTGCATGTCCAGGTCAGACAAGTTGTGAAGGCCGGAAAAGGCCCCGGCTTTGATGGAACTGAATTGGTTTTGACCCAGCATCAAGAAGCGAAGCCTGGACAAGCCCTGAAAGGCCCTCCGAGGAAGCCTGGCCAGCTGGTTACCATGGAGATTAACCAGGATCAGCTGGCTGGCACCAGAGAAAGTCCGAGGATGGATTGATCTGATGACATTGTGCTCAAAGTTGATGCTCTCAGTATGGGACAATCCTTGCAGGAATTTAGCGGGAAGGGTTTGCAGCAAGTTCTGACCTTTGAATAAAGAACACATTGGCTGAGAGTGAGTATAATATTCCGATAGTGCTGGGGAAGCAAGTGAGCTCCATTCACACAGCCACATATTACAAGGAGCATTATCTCCTCCACTCCATCTCTCCTCCCTATCCTATCTCCGATTGCCCTCCTCCACTCCACCTCCCCTCACTATCCTACCTCCCAGATTCCCCTCCTCCACTCCACCTCCCTCCCTATCCTACCTCCCAGATTCCCCTCCTCCACTCCACCTCCCTCCCTATCCTATCTCCCAGATTCCCCTCCTCCACTCCACCTCCCTCCCTATCCTACCTCCCAGATTCCCCTCCTCCACTCCACCTCCCTCTCTATCCTACCTCCCAGATTCCCCTCCTCCACTCCACCTCCCTCCCTATCCTACCTCCCAGATTCCCCTCCTCCACTCCACCTCCCTCTCTATCCTATCTCCCAGATTCCCCTCCTCCACTCCACCTCCCTCCCTATCCTACCTCCCAGATTCCCCTCCTCCACTCCACCTCCCTCCCTATCCTATCTCCCAGATTCCCCTCCTCCACTCCACCTCCCTCCCTATCCTACCTCCCAGATTCCCCTCCTCCACTCCACCTCCCTCTCTATCCTACCTCCCAGATTCCCCTCCTCCACTCCACCTCCCTCCCTATCCTACCTCCCAGATTCCCCTCCTCCACTCCACCTCCCTCCCTATCCTACCTCCCAGATTCCCCTCCTCCACTCCACCTCCCTCTCTATCCTATCTCCCAGATTCCCCTCCTCCACTCCACCTCCCTCCCTATCCTACCTCCCAGATTCCCCTCCTCCACTCCACCTCCCTCTCTATCCTATCTCCCAGATTACCCTCCTCCACTCCACCTCCTCTCCCTATCCTATCTCCCAGATTCTTCTCCTCCACTCCATCTCCAGATTCCCCTCCTCCATTCACCTCCTCTCCCTATCCTATCTCGCAGATTCCCCTTCTCCACTCCATCTCTCCTCGCTATCCTAAGTCCCAGACTCCCCTCCTCTACTCCACCTCCCTCCCATATGTGTCTGTCTCAGGGTTGGGGGTGTGTCTACCTCAGGGTTGGGGGTGTCTGTCTCAGGGTTGGGGTGTGTCTGTCAGGTTTGGGGGTCTATCTCAGGGTGGGGTTTGTCTATCTCAGGCTGGGGGTGTGTCTATCTCAGGGTCGGGGTGTGTCTATCACAGGGTTAGAGGTGTGTCTATCTCTATTGGAGGTGTGTCTATCTCAGGGTTAGTGTGTATCTAGGGATGGGGGTGTGTCTGTCTCAGGATTAGAGGTGTGTCTTTGTCAGGGTTGGGGGTGTGTCTATCTCAGGCACCACCACACCCCACCACAAACACCAAACCACACCACACACACCACACCCAACCCAACCACACCACACCACACACACCACACCACACCACACCACCCCATCTCAGGGTTGGGGGTGTGTCTACCTCAGGGTTGGGGGTGTGTCTGTCTCAGGGTTGGGGGTGTGTCTGTCTCAGGGCTGTGGGTGTGTCTACCTCAGGGTTTGGGGTATGTCTATCTCAGGGTTGGGGGTTTGTCTATCTCAGGGCTGGGGGTGTGTCTATCTCAGGGTTCGGGGTGTGTCTATCACAGGGTTAGAGGTGTGTCTATCTCTATTGGAGGTGTGTCTATCTCAGGGTTAGGGGTGTGTATCTCAGGGATGGGGGTGTGTCTGTCTCAGGATTAGAGGTGTGTCTTTGTCAGGGTTGGGGGTGTGTCTATCTCAGGGTTGGGGGTGTGTCTATCTCATCTCAGGGTTGGGGGTGGGTCTAGGGTCTCTCGGGTTTGGGGGTGTGTCTATCTCAGGGTTGGGGGTGTGTCTATGGGTTAGGGTTAGGGGTGTCTATCTCAGGTATATCTCAGGGGGGGTGTGTCTATCTCAGGGTTGGGGTTGGGTTGGGGTGTGTCTATTTCAGGGTTGGGGTGTGTCTATCTCAGGTTGGGGGTGTGGTCTATCTCGGGTTGGGGGTCTAGAGGTTGGGGTGTGTCTGTGTCTCAGAGTTGGGGGTGGTCTCAGTTGGGGGTGTGTCTATCTCAGGGTTGGGGGTGTGTCTATCTCAGGGTTGGGGGTTGTCTATCAGGGTTGGGGTGTGTCTATCTCAGGGTTGGGGGTGTGTCTATCTCAGGGTTGGGGGTGTCTATCTCAGGGTTGGGGGTGTGTCTATCTCAGGGTTGGGTGTGTCCTCCTATCTCAGGGTTGGGGGTGTGTCTATCTCAGGGTTGGGGGTGTGTCTGTCTCAGGGTTGTGGGTGTGTCTGTCTCAGGGTTGGGGGTGTGTCTGTCTCAGGGTTGGGGGTGTGTCTATCTCAGGGTTGGGGGTGTGTCTATCTCGGGGTTGGGGTGTGTCTATCTCGGGTTGGGGGTGTGTCTATCTCAGTGTTGGGGGTGTTCTATCTCAGGTTGGGGGTGTGTCTATCTCAGGGTTGGGGGTGTGTAATCAGGGTTGGGGGTGTGTCTATCTCAGGGTTGGGGGTGTGTCTATTTCAGGGTTGGGGGTGTGTCTATCTCGGTTGGGGTGTGTCTATCTCAGGGTTGGGGCGTGTGTGAGGTGGGGTGTGTCTATCTCAGGGTTGGGGGTGTGTAGATGAGGGTTGGGCGTGTGTCCATCTCAGGGTTGGGGGTGTGTAGATGAGGGTTGGGGGTGTGTCTATCTCAGGGTTGGGGGTGTCTGTCTCAGGTTGGTGGGTGTCTGTCTCAGGGTTGGGGGTGTGTCTATCTCAGGGTTGGGGGTGTGTAGATGAGGGTTGGGGGTGTGTGTATCTCAGGGTTGGGGGTGTGTAGATGAGGGTTGGGGTGTGTCTATCTCAGGGTTGGGGTGTGTCTATTTCAGGTTGGGGGTGTGTCTATCTCAGTGTTGGGGGTGTGTGTAGAGAGGGTTGGGGGTGTGTCTATCTCAGGGTCTATCTCAGGGTTGGGGGTGTGTCTATTTCAGGGTTGGGGGTGTGTCTATCTCAGGGTTGGGGGTGTGTAGATGAGGTTGGGGGTGTGTCTATCTCAGGGTTGGGGGTGTGGTCTGTTTGGGGGTGTGTCTATCTCAGGGTTGGGGGTGTGTCTATTTCAGTGTTGGGGGTGTGGGTTGGGGGTGTGTAGATGAGGGTTGGGGGTGTGTCTATCTCAGGGTTGGGGGTGTGTCTATTTCAGTGTTGGGGGTGTGTCTATCTCAGGGTTGGGGGTGTGTAGATGAGGGTTGGGGGTGTGGTCTAGGGTTGGGGTGTGTCTATCTCAGGGTTGGGGTGTGTCTTCTCAGGTTGGGGTGTGTCTATCTCAGTGTTGGGGTGTGTCTATCTCCAGGGTTGGGGGTGTGTCTATCTCAGGGTTGGGGGTGTGTCTATCTCAGGGTTGGGGGTGTGTCTATCTCAGGGTTGGGGGTGTGTAGATGAGGGTTGGGGGTGTGCCTGTCTCAGTACATCTAATTTTGTGATCCATCAGTAAATAACAGTGATGTTCCTGTGAACGAAGTGGCAGCAGCCTGTGTGACATATTTACAAATGAAAGTTAATTTTCAAAAACATCCATGGCAGTGGGAAGCTGCAGTCCTCTCTGTCACGGCTGACACATCACTCCAGCACTTTCACCAGTGAAAGACTTCCCAGGCCATTAAATTACACATGCAAACTGCTGGCACTTTTTAATTACCATGAAATTACAAGCAAAGGAGCAAAAGCAGAAGTGGCAACCAGTTTGGTTCTGAGATTGTGATAAACTCCAGTCCTCTGTGAAATCTGTATCCAGTGGGAGAAGGGTCAGTAACCATCTGTGTATCGTACAAAAAACAATACTCTTCACTCTACACTGATACAGGTAACAAATCAAACCAGCAGATACAAGTTAAAACAATTGGCAGAAGAAGATTAGGAGAGATGGGCAGAGTTATTTCACACAGCGAATGTCTGTGATTCACTGCCCGAGAGGGAGTTGGAAGCACGTTCAGCAGATTCACATTTGATAGGGAATGGGGTAAATAACTAAAAGATCCAAATTCACAGGAAAGGAGAAGAGGAAGTGAAACAAATTGGATTGCTTTTACAATGAGCTGGAACAGACGTGATGGGCCAAATGGCCACTTTCTGTGCAATATTGGGAATGTTTCTGGTAGGTCAGACAGTCGATGATTATGGCCCATTGTGCTGCACATTAACCTGGTGCAGCCCAGCCACTGTCTGGCCATCAGTGTGAGATCCAGTGGCAGCACTTACCCATCCGCAGGACCCAGGAATCCGCAGGCAGCTTTGCTGGCATTGTCTTCAGGCCCTGTCGATAACAGTCCACCTCTGTACGATTAATAAGAGGCTTCCGACTACAGCTACACTCCTTAGGGCATTGCCTTGTTCCTGCCTGACACACACACACTGTTATCCATAGCAGGAACTGCAGGAAAACCATTCTCCGATCAGACTGAATGAGATAAAGGAAGCACAGACAGCAGTTAGTGTGTTTATTTCACTTTCAGGAAGGTATATATTTGACTCACCACATAACCCTGTGTTTATAGAGAGAGACAGACAGCTGTACACTCACAAGAATTTCACTAACAGCAGTGAAGGTAAAATCTGGCATTTAGTGCCCTGAAATGTTTTCATCCCAAAGAATATGGATTCAGATGTGTGACCACTCTTATAGAAACTGCACCTTCCAATATCAGTATAAACAACAAAATAAGAACAAGTGGATAACATTTCTTAATGATGTCAGCCAAGGGCAGGACACTGGGGAAAACTCTCCTCATCTTCCTCCAAATAGTTTAGTGAGAGGACCAAGGAGAACTCAAGTTTAATATCTTATTTGAAAGACAGTAACTCTGGCAGTGCAGTGCAGCACTCCTTCTGTATAACACTGGTGTCGCTGCCAGTGCAGCACTTCCTCTGTGTTACACTCATGTCACTGCCAGTGCAGCACTCCTTCTGTATAACACTGGTGTCGCTGCCAGTGCAGCACTCCCTCTGTGTTACACTCATGTCACTGCCAGTGCAGCACTCCTTCTGTATAACACTGGTGTCGCTGCCAGTGCAGCACTCCCTCTGTGTTACACTCATGTTGCTGCCAGTGCAGCACTCCCTCTGGAGCACACTGGTGTCGCTGCTAGTGCAGCACTCCCTCTGTGTTACACCTGTGTCTCCACCAGTGCGGCATTCCCTCTATTATACTGGTGTTTCGGCCAGTGCAGCATTCCTTCTTATTAGAAACAGGAAAGGAGAGGTCACCCTGTTGGGAGTCTTTTACAGACCTCCTAAAAGTTCTAGAGAGGTAGAGGAAAGGATTGCAAAGTCAATTCTGGTCAGGAGTGAAAGTAATAGGGTAATTGTTATGGGGGACTTTAACTTTACTAATATTGATTGGAATAGCTATAGCTCTAGCACGTTAGAGGGGTCAGTTTTCGTACAAAGTGTGCAGGAGGGTTTTTTGACTCAGTATGTAGATAGGCCAACTAGAGGTGAGGCTACATTGGATTTGGTGCTGGGCAATGAGCCAGACCAGGTGTTAGGCTTGGAGGTTGGTGAACATTTTGGTGATAGTGACCACAATTCGGTTACGTTCACCTTAGTGATGGATAGGGATAGGCATGAAGCTGGGGGCAGTAGTTATAGCTGGGGGAAGGGTAATTATGAGGCCATCAGGAGAGAATTAGGGTGCATAGATTGGACTAGGAAACTACAGGGACTGGGAACATCTGGAATGTGGAGCTTATTCAAGGAGCAGCTGCTGCGGGTCCTTGATAAGTATGTCCCTGTCAGGCAAGGAGGAAATGGTCGAGTAAGAGAACCTTGGTGTACGAAAAAAGTTGATTTGCTGGTTAAAAGGAAAAAGGAGGCTTATGTCAGGATGAGGCTTGAAGGCTCGGTTAGTGCAATGGATAGCTATAGATTAGCCAGGAGGGAGCTAAAGAGTGAATTGAGGAGAGCAAAGAGAGGACACGAGAAGACTTTGGCTGATAGGATTAGGGAGAATCCTAAAGCTTTCTTTAGATATGTTAAGAATAGAAGATTGGTTAGGGCAAGATTAGGGCCAGTCATAGACAGCAGTGGGAAGTTGTGCGTGGAGCCTGAAGAGATTGGAGAGGCACTGAATAAATATTTCTCTTCGGTATTCACGCAGGGTGATGTAAATGTAGTTATGGAGAACACTGAGGTACAGGGTAGCAAACTGGAAAGTATCGAAGTAGATAGGGAGGATGTGCTAGATATTCTCGAGGGTTTGAAGTTGGATAAGTCCCCTGGGCCGGACGGGATTTACCCTAGGATTCTCTGGGAGGCAAGAGAGGAGATTGCAGAGCCTCTGGCTCTGATCTTCAGGTCGTCGTTGGTTACGGGTGTGGTTCCGGAGGACTGGAGGATAGCGAATGTGGTCCCATTGTTCAAGAAGGGGAAGAGAGACCTTCCAGGGAATTATAGGCCAGTGAGTCTTACTTCTGTTGTGGGCAAAGTATTGGAGAGAATTATTAGGGATAGGATTTATAGTTATTTAGAGAGAAATGAATTGATTGGGGATAGTCAGCATGGTTTTGTGAAGGGTAGGTCGTGCCTTACTAACCTCATTGAGTTTTTTGAAAAAGTGACCAAAGAGGTGGATGGGGGTAAGGCGGTTGATGTGGTATATATGGACTTTAGTAAGGCGTTTGATAAGGTGGCCCATGGAAGACTTCTGCAGAAAATGCAGATGTATGGGATAGAGGGTGATTTAGCTAATTGGATTAGGAATTGGCTAGCAGATAGAAGACAGAGGGTGGTGGTTGATGGGAGATATTCATCGTGGAGTTCGGTGACAAGTGGTGTACCTCAGGGGTCTGTTTTGGGGCCCCTGCTGTTTGTAATTTTTATAAATGATCTGGATGAGGGTATTGAAGGATGGATTAGTAAATTTGCAGATGACACTAAAGTCGGTGGAGTGGTAGATAGTGAAGAGGGGTGTTATAGTTTGCAGAGGGACTTGGACAAGTTGCAGAGCTGGGCCGAGAGGTGGCAAATGGAGTTTAATGTGGAAAAGTGTGAGGTAATGCACTATGGCAGAAATAATAAATGTGTAGAGTATAGGGCAAATGGATTCTTAGTAGTCTAGATGAACAGAGGGATCTTGGTGTGTATGTGCATAGATCCCTGAAAGTAGGCAGTCAGGTCGAGAAGGTTGTTAAGAAGGCATATGGAGTCTTGGCTTTTATTGGTAGAGGGATTGAATTTCGGAGCCGCAACGTCATGTTGCAACTGTACAAAACTCTAGTGCGGCCGCACTTGGAGTATTGTGTGCAGTTCTTTGAGAGCCTTGGTGTATGAAAAAAGTTGATTTGCTGGTTAAGAAGAAAAAGGAGGCTTATGTCAGGATGAGGCTTGAAGGCTCAGTTAGTGCAATGGATAGCTATAGATTAGCCAGGAAGGAGGTAAAAGTGAATTGAGGAGAGCTAAGAGGGGACACGAGAAGATGTTGGCTGATAGGATTAAGGAGAATCCTAAAGCTTTCTTTCGATATGTTAAGAATAGAAGATTGGTTAGGGCAAGATTAGGGCCAGTCATAGACAGCAGTGGGAAGTTGTGCGTGGAGCCTGAAGAGATTGGTGAGGCACTGAATAAATATTTCTCTTCGGTATTCACGCAGAGTGCTGGAAATGTAGCTGTGGAGAGCACTGAGGTACAGGTTTGCAAATTGGGGAGTATTGGAGTAGATAGGGAGGATGTGTTAGAAATTCTCGAGGGTTTGAAGTTGGATAAGTCCCCTGGGCCGGACGGGATTTACCCTAGGATTCTCTGGGAGGCAAGAGAGGAGATTGCAGAGCCTCTGGCTCTGATCTTCAGGTCCTCGTTGGTTACGGGTGTGGTTCCGGAGGACTGGAGGATGCGAATGTGGTCCCATTGTTTAAGAAGGGGAAGAGAGACCTTCCAGGGAATTATAGGCCAGTGAGTCTTACTTCTGTTGTGGGCAAGGTATTGGAGAGAATTATTAGGGATAGGATTTATAGTTATTTAGAGAGAAATGAATTGATTGGGGATAGTCAGCATGGTTTCGTGAAGGGTAGGTCATGCCTTACTAACCTCATTGAGTTTTTTGAGAAGTGACCAGAGAGGTGGATGGGGGTAAGGCGGTTGATGTAGTATATATGGACTTTAGTAAGGCTTTTGATAAGGTGGCCCATGGAAGACTTCTACAGAAAATGCAGATGTGTGGAATAGAGGGTGATTTAGCTAATTGGATTAGGAATTGGCTGGCAGATAGAAGACAGAGGGTGGTGGTTGATGGGAGATATTCATCGTGGAGTTCGGTGACAAGTGGTGTGCCTCAGGGGTCTGTTTTGGGGCCCCTGCTGTTTGTAATTTTTATAAATGATCTGGATGAGGGTATTGAGGGATGGATCAGTAAATTTGCAGATGACACTAAAGTTGGTGGAGTGGTAGATAGTGAAGAGGGGTGTTATAGTTTACAGAGTGACTTGGACAAGTTGCAGAGCTGGGCCGAGAGGTGGCAAATGAGTTTAATGTGGAAAAGTGTGAGGTAATGCACTTTGGCAGGAACAATAAATGTGTAGAGTATAGGGCTAATGGTAGGGCTCTTAATAGTGTTGAGGAACAGAAGGATCTTGGTGTATGTGTCAATAGATCCTGAAAGTAGGCAGTCAGTGGATAAAGTTGTTAAGAAGGCATATGGAGTCTTAGCTTTTATTGGTAGGGGGATTGAATTTAGGAGCCGCAGCATCATGTTGCAACTGTACAAAACTCTAGTGCGGCCGCACTTGGAGTATTGTGTGCAGTTCTGGTCGCCACATTATAAGAAAGATGTGGAGGCATTGGAGAGGGTACAGAGGAGGTTTACCAGGATGTTGCCTGGTATGGAGGGCAGGTCCTATGAAGAGAGGTTGAAGGATTTGAGGTTGTTTTCGTTAGAAGGAGGCGGCTAAGAGGGGATCTTATTGAAGCATATAAGATGATTAGAGGTTTAGATAGGGTGGACAGTGATAGCCTTTTTCCTAGGATGGAGAAAGCTAGCACGAGGGGACACAGCTTTAAATTAAGGGGTATGAGTTATAGGACGGATATCAGAGGTAGGTTCTTTACCCAAAGGGTGGTTCGGGAGTGGAATGCCCTGCCTGCAGCAGTTGTAGATGCGCCAAGTTTGGTGGCGTTTAAGAGGTTAGTTGATAAGTATATGGAAGAGAAGGGAATGGTTTAGTTTGGAGGGGCATTGCTTTTTATATTGGTCGGCGCAACATCGAAGGCCGAAGGGCCTGTTCTGTGCTTCTATGTTCTATGTTCTATGTTACACTGGTGTCTCAGCCAGTGCAGCACTCCCTCTGTATAACACTGGTGTCTCTGCCAGTGCAGCACTCCCTCTGTATAACACTGGTGTCTCCACTAGTGCAGCATTCCCTCTGTATAACACTGGTGTCCCTGTCAGTGCAGCACTCCCTCTGTATAACACTGGTGTCCCTGTCAGTGCAGCACTCCCTCTGTATAACACTGGTGTTGCTGCCAGTGCAGTAGTCCCAAGGTATTACACTGGTGTCCCTGCCAGTGCAGCACTCCCTCTGTATTACACTGATGTCTCAGCCAGCGCAGTACTCCCTCTATATTACACTGGTGTCTTCGCAGGGCAGCACTCCCTCTGTATTACACTGGTGTCCCTGCCAGTGCAGCACTCCCTCTGTATTACACTGATGTCTCAGCCAGTGCAGTACTCCCTCTGTATTACACTGGTGTCTTAGCCAGTGCAGCACTCCCTCTGTATTACACTGGTGTCTTAGCCAGTGCAGCACTCCCTCTGTATTACACTGGTGTCTTCGCAGTGCAGTACTCCCTCTGTATTACACTGGTGTCCCTGGCAGTGCAGCACTCCCTCTGTATTACATTGGTGTCCCTGCCAGTGCAGCACTCCCTCTGTATTACACTGATGTCTCAGCCAGTGCAGTCCTCCCTCTGTCTTACACTGGTGTCTTAGCCAGTGCAGCACTCCCTCTGTATTACACTGGTGCCTTAGCCAGTGCAGCACTCCCTCTGTATTACACTGGTGTCTTCTCAGTGCAGTACTCCCTCTGTATTACACTGGTGTCTCAGCCAGTGCAGCACTCCCTCTGTATTACATAAGAACATAAGAAATAGGAGCAGGAGTCGGCCATCCAGCCCCTCGAGCCTGCCCCACTATTCAATAAGATCATGGCTGATCTGTAGTGGATCAGTTCCACTTTCCCACTTTCTCCCCATAACCCTTAATTCCCTGTCTATCAGAAACCTATCTACCTGTGACTTAAATATATTCAGTGAGGTAGCCTCCACCACTTCAATGGGCAGAGAATTCCAGAGATTCACCACCCTCTGAGAGAATACTCTGAGAGCATTAGTGTCTCTGCCAGTACAACACTTCCTATGAAATAGCCCAGTGTCTCAACCAGAGCAGTTCTCCCTCTGTATTACACTCCCTTTGTATTACGATAGTGCAGCCAATGCTGCAATCCCTCTCTATTATATTAGTGTCTCTGCCAGTGCGGTCCTCCTTCTATATTACCTTGACAGTGACAGTGCAACACTCCCTCTAAATTACACTGGCAGTGACAGCGCAGCACTCCCTCTGTGTGACACTGGCAGTGACAGTACAGCACTCCCTATGTATTACTCTTGCAGTGACAGTGCAGCCTTACCTCTGTATTACACTAGCAGTAAAGTTTTACAACACCAATTTTAAATGCAACCAATTTATTTGATAGTAAATCCGTAAGCTTTCGACGCTATGCGCCTTCGTCGCCTGACGAAGGCACATAGCGTCGAAAGCTCGCGGATTTACTATCAAATAAATTGGTTGCATTTAAAATTGGTGTTGTAAAACTTTACTGAGTTTACCCCAGTCCAACGCCGGCATCTCTACATCATTACACTAGCAGTGACAGTGCAGCGCTCCCTGTGTTTTACATTGGCAGTGACTGTGCAGTGTTCCCTCCGTATTACCCTGGCAGTGACAGTGCAGCACTCCCTATGTATTACCCTGGCAGTGACAGTGCAGCGCTCCCTCTGTATTACCCTGGCAGTGACAGTGCAGCGCTCCCTCTGTATTACCCTGGCAGTGACAGTGCAGCGCTCCCTCTGTATTACCCTGGCAGTGACAGTGCAGCGCTCCCTCTGTATTACACTGGCAGTGACAGTGCAGCACTCTCTCTGTATTACACTGGCAGTGACAGTGCAGTGCTCCCTCTGTATTACACTGGCAGTGACAGTGCAGCGCTCCCTCTGTATTACACTGGCAGTAAGAAGTCTCACAACACCAGGTTAAAGTCCAACAAGTTTATTTAATAGTAAACCCAGAAGCTTTCGGGGTTTGTCCCTTCGTCAAGTGAGTGTAGAGTTCTGGTCTCAAACGGAGCATGTAACAGCACACACAGTTTACAGAATACTGATTAGAATGCAAGTTTTTACAGGTAATCAATTCTTAAAGGTACAGACAAAGTGAGCGGAGATAGCATTAAGCACAGGTTAAAGAGATGTATATTGTCTCCAGACAGGACAATAAGTGAGATATTGCAAGCCCAGGCAAGTCATGTGGGTTACAGATAGTGTGATATGAAACCAAGATCCCGGTTGAGGCCGTCCTCATGTGTGCGGAACTTGGCTATCAGTTTCTGCTTAGCGGCTCTGTGCTGTCGTGTACCATGAAGACTGCCTTGGAGAACATTTAGCCAAAGAACAGAGGCAGAATGCTCATGACCGCTGAAGTGCTTGCCAACGAGAAGAGAACACTCTTGCTTGGTGATTGTCGAGCGATGTTCATTCATCTGCTGTTGTAGTGTTTGCATGGTCTCCCCAATGTACCATGCTTCAGGACATCCTTTCTTGCATCGTATCAGGTAGACAACGTTGGCCGAGTTGCCGGAGTATGTACTGCGTACCTGGTGAATGGTATTCTCACGTTTGATGGTGTCGTCCATGTCGATGATCCGGCATGTTTTGCAGAGGTTGCTGTGGTAGGGTTGTGTGGTGTCGTGGTCACTGTTCTCCTGAAAGCTGGGTAGTTTGCTACAGACAATAGTCTGTTTAAGGTTGTGCAGTTGTTTGAAAGAAAGAAGTGGGGGTTTGGGGATGGCCCTGGTGAGATGTTCACGTTCATCAATGATATGTTGAAGACTCCGGAGGAGATGTAGCTTCTCCACTCTGGGGAAGTACTGGATGACAAAGGGTACTCTATCCCTTTGTAAATGTAGTTGTGGAGAACACTGGGATACAGGGTTGTAAACTGGAAAGTATTGAAGTAGGTAAGGAGGATGTGCTAGATATTCTTGAGGGTTTGAAGTTAGATAAGTCCCCTGGGCCGGACAGGATTTACCCTAGGATTCTCTGGGAGGTGAGAGAGGCGATTACCGAGCCTCTGGCTCTGATCTTCAGGTTGCTGTTGGTTACAGGTATAGTGCCGGAAGACTGGAGGATAGCGAATGTGATCTCATTGTTCAAGAAAGGGAAGAGAGACTTTCCTGGGAATTATAGACCAGTGAGTCTTACTTCTGTTGTGGGCAAAGTATTGGAAAGAATTATTCGGGATAGGATTTATAGTTATTTAGAGAGTAACGAATTGATTGGGAATAGTCAGCATGGTTTTGTGAAGGGTAGGTCGTGCCTTACTGACCTTATTGCGTTTTTTGAAAAAGTGACCAAAGAGATGGATGGGGGTAAGGCAGTTTGATGTGGTATATATGGACTTTAGTAAGGCGTTTGATAAGGTGCCCCATGGAAGGCTTCTGCAGAAAATGCAGATGTATGGGATTGAGGGTGATTTAGCTAATTGGATTAGGAATTGGCTAGCAGATAGAAGACAGAGGGTGGTGGTTGATGGGAGATATTCATCGTGGAGTTCGGTGACAAGTGGTGTACCTCAGGGGTCTGTTTTGGGGCCCCTGCTGTTTGTAATTTTTATAAATGATCTGGATGAGGGTATTGAAGGATGGATTAGTAAATTTGCAGATGACACTAAAGTCGGTGGAGTGGTAGATAGTGAAGAGGGGTGTTATAGTTTGCAGAGGGACTTGGACAAGTTGCAGAGCTGGGCCGAGAGGTGGCAAATGGAGTTTAATGTGGAAAAGTGTGAGGTAATGCACTATGGCAGAAATAATAAATGTGTAGAGTATAGGGCAAATGGTAGGATTCTTAGTAGTCTTGATGAACAGAGGGATCTTGGTGTGTATGTGCATAGATCCCTGAAAGTAGGCAGTCAAGTCGAGAAGGTTGTTAAGAAGGCATATGGAGTCTTAGCTTTTATTGGTAGGGGGATTGAATTTCGGAGCCGCAACGTCATGTTGCAACTGTACAAAACTCTAGTGCGGCCGCACTTGGAGTATTGTGTGCAGTTCTGGTCCCCACATTATAAGAAAGATGTGGAGGCATTGGAGAGGGTACAGAGGAGGTTTACCAGGATGTTGCCTGGTATGGAGGGCAGGTCTTATGAAGAGAGGTTGAGGGATTTGAGGTTGTTTTCGTTAGAAAGGAGGCGGCTAAGAGGGGACCTAATCGAAACATATAAGATGATTAGAGGTTTAGATAGGGTGGACAGTGATAGCCTTTTTCCTAGGATGGAGAAAGCTAGCACGAGGGGACACAGCTTTAAATTAAGGGGTGATAGTTATAGGACGGATATCAGAGGTAGGTTCTTTACTCAAAGGGTGGTTAGGGAGTGGAATGCCCTGCCTGCAGCTGTTGTAGATGCGCCAAGTTTGGTGGCGTTTAAGAGGTTAGTTGATAAGTATATGGAAGAGAAGGGAATGGTTTAGTTTGGAGGGGCATTGCTTTTTATTTTGGTCGGCGCAACATCGAAGGCCGAAGGGCCTGTTCTGTGCTGTAATGTTCTATGTTCTATGTTCTATGTTCTGGTCCCCACATTATAAGAAAGATGTGAGACATTGGAGAGGGTACAGAGGAGGTTTACCAGATGTTGCCTGGTATGGAGGGCAGGTCTTATGAGGAGAGGCTGAGGGATTTGAGGTTGTTTTCGTTAGAAAGGAGGAGGCTAAGAGGGGACCTGATCGAAACATATAAGATGATTAGAGGTTTAGATAGGGTGGACAGTGATAGCCTTTTTCCTAGGATGGAAAAAGCTAGCCGAGGGGACACAGCTTTAAATTAAGGGGTGATAGTTATAGGACGGATATCAGAGGCAGGTTCTTTACCCAAAGGGTGGTTCGGGAGTGGAATGCCCTGCCTGCAGCAGTTGTAGATGCGCCAAGTTTGGTGGCGTTTAAGAGGTTAGTTGATAAGTATATGGAAGAGAAGGGAATGGTTTAGTTTGGAGGGGCATTGCTTTTTATATTGGTCGGCGCAACATCGAAGGCCGAAGGGCCTGTTCTGTGCTTCTATGTTCTATGTTCTATGTTACACTGGTGTCTCAGCCAGTGCAGCACTCCCTCTGTATAACACTGGTGTCTCTGCCAGTGCAGCACTCCCTCTGTATAACACTGGTGTCTCCACTAGTGCAGCATTCCCTCTGTATAACACTGGTGTCCCTGTCAGTGCAGCACTCCCTCTGTATATGTCAGTGCAGCACTGGGTGTTGCTGCCAGTGCAGTAGTACCAAGGTATACTGGTGTCCCTGCCAGTGCAGCACTCCCTCTGTATTACACTGATGTTCAGCCAGCGCAGTACTCCCTCTATATTACACTGGTGTCTTCGCAGGGCAGCACTCCCTCTGTATTACACTGGTGTCCCTGCCAGTGCAGCACTCCCTCTGTATTACACTGATGTCTCAGCCAGTGCAGTACTCCCTCTGTATTACACTGGTGTCTTAGCCTCCCTCTGTATTACACTGGTGTCTTAGCCAGTGCACACTCCCTCTGTATTACACTGGTGTCCCTGCCAGTGCAGCAGCTCCCTCTGTATTACACTGATGTCTCAGCCAGTGCAGTCCTCCCTCTGTCTTACACTGGTGTCTTAGCCAGTGCAGCACTCCCTCTGTATTACACTGGTGCCTTAGCCAGTGCAGCACTCCCTCTGTATTACACTGGTGTCTTCTCAGTGCAGTACTCCCTCTGTATTACACTGGTGTCTCAGCCAGTGCAGCACTCCCTCTGTATTACATAAGAACATAAGAAATAGGAGCAGGAGTCGGCCATCCAGCCCCTCGAGCCTGCCCACTATTCAATAAGATCATGGCTGATCTGTAGTGGATCAGTTCCACTTTCCCACTTTCTCCCCATAACCCTTAATTCCCTGTCTATCAGAAACCTATCTACCTGTGACTTAAATATATTCAGTGAGGTAGCCTCCACCACTTCAATGGGCAGAGAATTCCAGAGATTCCCACCCTCTGAGAGAATACTCTGAGAGCATTAGTGTCTCTGCCAGTACAACACTTCCTATGAAATAGCCCAGTGTCTCAACCAGAGCAGTTCTCCCTCTGTATTACACTCCCTTTGTATTACGATAGTGCAGCCAATGCTGCAATCCCTCTCTATTATATTAGTGTCTCTGCCAGTGCGGTCCTCCTTCTATATTACCTTGACAGTGACAGTGCAACACTCCCTCTAAATTACACTGGCAGTGACAGCGCAGCACTCCCTCTGTGTGACACTGGCAGTGACAGTACAGCACTCCCTATGTATTACTCTTGCAGTGACAGTGCAGCCTTACCTCTGTATTACACTAGCAGTAAAGTTTTACAACACCAATTTTAATGCAACCAATTTATTTGATAGTAAATCCGCAAGCTTTCGACGCTATGCGCCTTCGTCGCCTGACGAAGGCACATAGCGTCGAAAGCTCGCGGATTTACTATCAAATAAATTGGTTGCATTTAAAATTGGTGTTGTAAAACTTTACTGAGTTTACCCCAGTCCAACGCCGGCATCTCTACATCATTACACTAGCAGTGACAGTGCAGCGCTCCCTGTGTTTTTACATTGGCAGTGACTGTGCAGTGTTCCCTCCGTATTACCCTGGCAGTGACAGTGCAGCACTCCCTATGTATTACCCTGGCAGTGACAGTGCAGCGCTCCCTCTGTATTACCCTGGCAGTGACAGTGCAGCGCTCCCTCTGTATTACCCTGGCAGTGACAGTGCGCGCTCCCTCTGTATTACCCTGGCAGTGACAGTGCAGCGCTCCCTCTGTATTACCCTGGCAGTGACAGTGCAGCGCTCCCTCTGTATTACACTGGCAGTGACAGTGCAGCACTGGCCAGTGCTCTCTGTATTACACTGGCAGTGACAGTGCAGCGCTCCCTCTGTATTACACTGCAGTAAGAAGTCTCACAACACCAGGTTAAAGTCCAACAAGTTTATTTAATAGTAAACCCAGAAGCTTTCGGGGTTTGTCCCTTCGTCAAGTGAGTGTAGAGTTCTGGTCTCAAACGGAGCATGTAACAGCACACACAGTTTACAGAATACTGATTAGAATGCAAGTTTTACAGGTAATCAATTCTTAAAGGTACAGACAAAGTGAGCGGAGATAGCATTAAGCACAGGTTAAAGAGATGTATATTGTCTCCAGACAGGACAATAAGTGAGATATTGCAAGCCCAGGCAAGTCATGTGGGTTACAGATAGTGTGATATGAAACCAAGATCCCGGTTGAGGCCGTCCTCATGTGTGCGGAACTTGGCTATCATTTCTGCTTAGCGGCTCTGTGCTGTCGTGTACCATGAAGACTGCCTTGGAGAACATTTAGCCAAGAACAGAGGCAGAATGCTCATGACCGCTGAAGTGCTTGCCAACGAGAAGAGAACACTCTTGCTTGGTGATTGTCGAGCGATGTTCATTCATCTGCTGTCGTAGTGTTTGCATGGTCTCCCCAATGTACCATGCTTCAGGACATCCTTTCTTGCATCGTATCAGGTAGACAACGTTGGCCGAGTTGCCGGAGTATGTACTGCGTACCTGGTGAATGTATTCTCACGTTTGATGGTGTCGTCCATGTCGATGATCCGGCATGTTTTGCAGAGGTTGCTGTGGTAGGGTTGTGTGGTGTCGTGGTCACTGTTCTCCTGAAAGCTGGGTAGTTTTGCTACAGACAATAGTCTGTTTAAGGTTGTGCAGTTGTTTTGAAAGAAAGAAGTGGGGGTTTGGGGATGGCCCTGGTGAGATGTTCACGTTCATTCAATGATATGTTGAAGACTCCGGAGGAGATGTAGCTTCTCTCACTCTGGGGAAGTACTGGATGACAAAGGGTACTCTATCCCTTTGTAATGTAGTTGTGGAGAACACTGGGATACAGGGTTGTAAACTGGAAAGTATTGAAGTAGATAAGGAGGATGTGCTAGATATTCTTGAGGGTTTGAAGTTAGATAAGTCCCTGGGCCGGACAGGATTTACCCTAGGATTCTCTGGGAGGTGAGAGAGGAGATTGCAGAGCCTCTGGCTCTGATCTTCAGGTCGTGTTGGTTACGGGTATGTGCCGGAGGACTGGAGGATAGCGAATGTGGTCCATTGTTCAAGAAGGGAAGAGAGACTTTCCAGGGAATTATAGGCCAGTGAGTCTTACTTCTGTTGTGGGCAAAGTATTGGAGAGAATATTAGGGATAGGATTTATAGTTATTTAGAGAGAATGAATTGATTGGGATAGTCAGCATGGTTTTGTGAAGGGTAGGTCGTGCCTTACTAACCTTATTGAGTTTTTTGAAAAAGTGACCAAGAGGTGGATGGGGGTAAGGCGTTGATGTGGTATATATGGACTTTAGTAAGGCGTTTGATAAGGTGCCCCATGGAAGGCTTCTGCAGAAAATGCAGATGTATGGGATTGAGGGTGATTTAGCTAATTGGATTAGGAATTGGCTAGCAGATAGAAGACAGAGGGTGGTGGTTGATGGGAGATATTCATCGTGGAGTTCGGTGACAAGTGGTGTACCTCAGGGCTGTTTTGGGCCCCTGCTGTTTGTAATTTTTATAAATGATCTGGATGAGGGTATTGAAGGATGGATTAGTAAATTTGCAGATGACACTAAAGTCGGTGGAGTGGTAGATAGTGAAGAGGGGTGTTATAGTTTGCAGAGGGACTTGGACAAGTTGCAGAGCTGGGCCGAGAGGGGCAAATGGAGTTAATGTGGAAAAGTGTGAGGTAATGCACTATGGCAGAAATAATAAATGTGTAGAGTATAGGGCAAATGGTAGGATTCTTAGTAGTCTAGATGAACAGAGGGATCTTGGTGTGTATGTGCATAGATCCCTGAAAGTAGGCAGTCAAGTCGAGAAGGTTGTTAAGAAGGCATATGGAGTCTTGGCTTTTATTGGTAGGGGGATTGAATTTCGGAGCCGCAACGTCATGTTGCAACTGTACAAAACTCTAGTGCGGCCGCACTTGGAGTATTGTGTGCAGTTCTGGTCCCCACATTATAAGAAAGATGTGGAGGCATTGGAGAGGGTACAGAGGAGGTTTACCAGGATGTTGCCTGGTATGGAGGGCAGGTCTTATGAAGAGAGGCTGAGGGATTTGAGGTTGTTTTCGTTAGAAAGGAGGCGGCTAAGAGGGGACCTAATCGAAACATATAAGATGATTAGAGGTTTAGATAGGGTGGTGACACTTTTCCTAGGATGGAAAAAGCTAGCACGAGGGGACACAGCTTTAAATTAAGGGGTGATAGTTATAGGACGGATATCAGAGGTAGGTTCTTTACCCAAAGGGTGGTTCGGGAGTGGAATGCCCTGCCTGCAGCAGTTGTAGATGCGCCAAGTTTGGTGGCGTTTAAGAGGTTAGTTGATAAGTATATGGAAGAGAAGGGAATGGTTTAGTTTGGAGGGGCATTGCTTTTTATATTGGTCGGCGCAACATCGAAGGCCGAAGGGCCTGTTCTGTGCTGTAATGTTCTATGTTCTATGTTCTATGAATTTCGGAACCGCAATGCAATGTTGCAACTGTACAAAACTCTAGTGCGGCCACACTTGGAGTATTGTGTGCAGTTCTGGTCCCCACATTATAAGAAAGATGTGGAGGCATTGGAGATGGTACAGAGGAGGTTTACCAGATGTTGCCTGGTATGGAGGGCAGGTCTTATGAGAGAGGCTGGGGATTTGAGGTTGTTTTTCGTTAGAAAGAAGGCGGCTAAGAGGAGACCTTATTGAAACATATAAGATGATTAGAGGTTTAGATAGGGTGGACAGTGATAGCCTTTTTTCCTCGGATGGAGAAAGCTAGCACGAGGGACATGCTTTTAAATTAAGGGGTGGTAGTTTATAGGACGGATGTCAGAGGTAGGTTCTTTACCCAGAGGGTGGTAAGGGTATGGAATGCCCTGCCTGCTGCAGTTGTAGATGCGCCAAGTTTGGTGGCGTTTAAGAGGTTAGTAGATAAGTTTATGGATGAAAAGGGAATGGTTTAGGTTAGAGGGTCATTGCTTTTTCTTAATTGGTCGGCGCAACATCGAAGGCTGAAGGGCCTGTTCTGCGCTGTAATGTTCTATACTCTATACTTCTATACTCTATACTCTATCCACCGTGTCCCGTGTGCGTCTTCTGAGGAGGTTGGTGCGGTTTTTCGCTGTGGCATTTTGGAACTGTCAATCGATGAATCGAGCACCATATCCTGTTTTTATGAGGGCATCTTTCAGTGTCTGTAGGTGTCTATTGTGATCCTTCTCGTCTGAGCAGATCCTGTGTTTATGGAGGGCTTGTCCATAGGGAATGGCTTCTTTAACGTGTTCAGGGTGGAAGCTGGTAAAGTGGAGCATTATGAGGTTATCTATGGGCTTACGGTACAGTGAGGTGCTGAGGTGACTGTCCTTGATGGAGATGTGTGTGTTCAAAAATGCAACCGATTCTGGAGAGTAGTCCATGGTGAGTCTGATGGTGGAATGGAACTTGTTAATGTCATCATATAATTGTTTCAGTGATTGATCACCATGAGACTAAAGGAAGAAAATGTCATCGATGTATCTAGTGTATAGCATCGTTTGAAGGTCCTGTGTGGTGAAGAAATGTTGTTCGAACCTGTGCATGAAGATGTTGGCATATTGAGATACAAATTTGGTCCCCATGGCAGTTCCATGTGTCTGGATGAAGAACTGATTATTGAAGGTGAAGACATTATGAACTAGGATGAAGCGGATGAGTTGTAAAATTGTGTCTGGAAACTGGCACTTGTCGGCATTGAGTACTGAGGCAGTTGCAGCAATACCATCGTCGTGGGGGATGTTGGTGTAGAGCGCCGAGACATCCATTGTGACAAGGAGTGTCTCTGGTTCAACTGCTCCATGTGTGCTGAGTTTCTGTGGGAAGTCCGTAGTGTCAAGACAAAAGCTGGGGGTTCTTTGTACAATGGGTTTCAGGATACCCTTGACACATAGCCGGAGAGGTTCTCACACAGGGTCCCATTGCCCGATACGATGGGACAGCCGGGTGTGTTTGCCTTGTGTATCTTTGGGAGGCAGTAGAGATCTCCAGCGTGGTAAGTACATGGGATGAGAGCACAGAGGGCGCTCTGAAGGTCCAGATCAAAGGGCTTGATCAGAGTATTGAGCTAACGGGTGTGTTCTTTGGTCTGTGGATAACTGTCTATAGTGTTCCTTGTTGTTCAGTTGTGGGTATTTGCAGTGATCCGTTCTGTTCAATATGATAGTTCTGATGCACCACAGTGAAAAACCGCATCCACCTCCTCAAAAGCCAAACACAAACACAGAACAAACTCAGCACACATGGAGCAGTTGAATCAGAAGCCATCCTCATCACAATGAATATCTCAGCACTCTACACCAACATCCCCCACGATGATGGCATTGCGGCAACTGCCTCAATACTCAATGCCAACAACTACCAGTTTCCAGATGCAATTTTACAATTCATCCACTTCATCCTGGACCACAATGTCTTCACCTTCAACAACATCCTCTGTATTACCCTGGCGGTGACAGTGCAGCACTCCCTCTGTATTGCACTGGCGGTGACAGTGCAGCGCTCCCTCTGTATTCCTGGCGGTGGTGGACTCCCTCTATATTACCCTGGCAGTGACAGTGCAGCACTCCCTCTGTATTGCACTGGCAGTGACAGTGCAGCACTCCCTCTGTATTACCCTGGCAGTGACAGTGCAGCACTCCCTCTGTATTACCCTGGCAGTGACAGTGCAGCACTCCCTCTGTATTGCACTGGCAGTGACAGTGCAGCACTCCCTCTGTATTGCACTGGCAGTGACAGTGCAGCACTCCCTCTGTATTGCACTGGCAGTGACAGTGCAGCACTCCCTCTGTATTGCACTGGCAGTGACAGTGCAGCACTCCCTCTGTATTGCACTGGCAGTGACAGTGCAGCACTCCCTCTGTATTGCACTGGCATTGACAGTGCAGCACTCCCTCTGTATTGCACTGGCAGTGACAGTGCAGCACTCCCTCTGTATTGCACTGGCAGTGACAGTGCAGCACTCCCTCTGTATTGCACTGGCAGTGACAGTGCAGCACTCCCTCTGTATTACCCTGGCGGTGACAGTGCAGCACTCCCTCTGTATTACCCTGGCGGTGACAGTGCAGCGCTCCCTCTATATTGCACTGGCGGTGACAGTGCAGCACTCCCTCTATATTGCACTGGCGGTGACAGTGCAGCACTCCCTCTATATTGCACTGGCAGTGACAGTGCAGCACTCCCTCTGTATTGCGCTGGCATTGACAGTGCAGCACTCCCTCTGTATTGCACTGGCAGTGACAGTGCAGCACTCCCTCTGTATTGCACTGGCAGTGACAGTGCAGCACTCCCTCTGTATTCCTGGCGGTGACAGTGCAGCACTCCCTCTATATTGCACTGGCAGTGACAGTGCAGCACTCCCTCTATATTGCACTGGCAGTGACAGTGCAGCACTCCCTCTGTATTGCGCTGGCATTGACAGTGCAGCACTCCCTCTGTATTGCACTGGCAGTGACAGTGCAGCACTCCCTCTGTATTGCACTGGCAGTGACAGTGCAGCACTCCCTCTGTATTGCACTGGCAGTGACAGTGCAGCACTCCCTCTGTATTGCACTGGCAGTGACAGTGCAGCACTCCCTCTGTATTGCCTGGCAGTGACAGTGCAGCACTCCCTCTGTATTTGGGTGGTGGTTTTTTGCACTGGCGGTGACAGTGCAGCACTCCCTCTGTATTGCACTGGCAGTGACAGTGCAGCACTCCCTCTGTATTGCACTGGCAGTGACAGTGCAGCACTCCCTCTGTATTGCGCTGGCATTGACAGTGCAGCACTCCCTCTGTATTGCACTGGCAGTGACAGTGCAGCACTCCCTCTGTATTGCACTGGCAGTGACAGTGCAGCACTCCCTCTGTATTGCACTGGCAGTGACAGTGCAGCACTCCCTCTGTATTGCACTGGCATTGACAGTGCAGCACTCCCTCTGTATTGCACTGGCATTGACAGTGCAGCACTCCCTCTATATTGCACTGGCAGTGACAGTGCAGCACTCCCTCTGTATTGCACTGGCATTGACAGTGAAGCACTCCCTCTGTATTACCATGGCAGTGACAGTGCAGCGCTCCCTCTGTATTCCCCTGGCAGTGATGGAGCAGCGTTTCCTCTGCATTACCCTGGCACTGAAAGTGCAACACTCCCTCTATTATGCTGGCAGTGACATTGCAGCATTTCCTCTGCGTTATACCTGCAGTGACAGTGCAGCGCTCCCTCTGTATTACTCTGGCAATGACAGTGCAGCACTTCCTCTGTATTACACTGGTAGTGATAGTGCGGAGCTCCCTCTATATTATGCTGGCAGTGACAGTGCAGCGCTCCCTGTATTACCCTGGCAATGACAGCGCAGTGCTCCCTCTGTATTACTCTGGCAATGACAGTGCAGCATTCCCTCTGTATTACATTGGCAGTGACAGTGCAGCGCTTCCTCTGTATTACACTGGTAGTGATAGTGCGGCGCTCCCTCTGTATTATTCTAGCAGTGACAGTGCAGCGCTCCCTCTGTATTACACTGGCAGTGACAGTGCAGCGCTCCCTCTGTATTACTCTGTCAATGACAGTGCAGCGCACCCTCTGTATTATTCTGGCAGTGACAGTGCAGCGCTCCCTCTGTATTACTCTGGCAGTGACAGTGCAGCACTTCCTCTGTATTACACTGACAGTGACAGTGCAGCGCTCCCTCTATATTACCCTGGCAATGACAGTGCAGCACTTCCTCTGTATTATACTGGTAGTGATAGTGCGGCGCTCCATCTATATTACGCTGGCAGTGACTGTGCAGCACTCCCTCTATTACCCTGGCAGTGCAAATGCAGCGCTCCCTCTATTACCCTGGCAATCACAGTGCAACGCTCCCTCTGTAATACTCTGGCAGTGACAGTGCAGCATTCCCTCTGTATTACATTGGCAGTGACAGTGCAGTGCTTCCTCTGTATTACACTGGTAGTGATAGTGCGGCGCTCCCTCTGTATTATTCTGGCAGTGACAGTGCAGCACTCCCTCTGTATTCCAATGGCAGTTACAGTACAGCGCTCCCTCTGTATTATTCTGGTAGTGACAGTGCAGCGCTCCCTCTGTATTACACTGGCAGTGACATCGCAGTGCTCCCTCTGTATTACTCTGGCAGTGATAGTGCAGCGCTCCCTCTGTATTACTCTGGCAGTGATAGTGCAGCATTCCCTCTGTATTACTCTGGCAGTGATAGTGCAGTGCTCCCTCTGTATTACTCTGGCAGTGATAGTGCAGCACTCCCTATGTAATACACTGGAAGTGACAGTGCAGCGCTCCCTCTGTAATACACTGGCAGTGACAGTACTGCGCTCCCTCTGTAATACACTGGCAGTGACAGTACTGCGCTCCCTCTGTATTACTCTGGCAGTGATATTGCAGCACTCCCTATATAATACACTGGTAGTGACAGTGCAGCGCTCCCTCTGTAATACACTGGCAGTAACAGTGCAGCGTTCCCTCTGTAATACACCGGCAGTGACAGTGCAGCACACCCTCTGTATTACTCTGGCAGTGACAATGCAGCATTCTCTCTGTATTAGATTGGCAGTGATACTGCAGCGCTTCCTCTGTATTACACTGGTAGTGATAGTGCGGCGCTCCCTCTGTTACCCTGGCAATGACAGTGCAGCACTCCCTCTGTATTACATTGGCAGTGACAGTGCAGCGCTCCCTCTGTATTACACTGGCAGTGACAGTGCAGCACTCCCTCTGTATTACACTGGCAGTGACAGTACAGTGCTCCCTCTATTATTCTGGCAGTGACAGTGCAACGCTCCCTCTGTATTACACTGGCAGTGACATCGCAGCGCTCCCTCTGTATTACTCTGGCAGTGATAGTGCAGCGCTCCCTCTGTATTACACTGGTAGTGATAGTGCAGTGCTCCCTCTGTATTACATGGTAGTGACAGTGCAGCGCTCTCTCTATATTACTCTGGCAATGACAGTGCAGCACTTCCTCTGTATTACACTGGTAGTGATAGTGCGGCGCTCCCTCTGTATTACACTGGTTGTGACAGTGCAGCACTCCGTCTGTATTACACTGGCAGTGACATTGCAGCACTCCCTCTATTACCCTGGCAGTGACAGTGCAGCGCTCCCTCTGTATTACTCTGGCAATGACAGTGCAGCATTCCCTCTGTATTAGATTGGCAGTGATACTGCAGCGCTTCCTCTGTATTACACTGGTAGTGATAGTGCGGCACTCCCTCTGTATTACCCTGGCAGTGACAGTGCAGCACTCCGTCTGTATTACACTGGCAGTGACAGTGCAGCACTCTGTCTGTATTACACTGGCAGTGACAGTGCAGCACTCCCTATGTATTACATTGGCAGTGACAGTACAGTGCTCCCTCTATTATTCTGGCAGTGACAGTGCAACGCTCCCTCTGTATTACCCTGGCAGTGACAGTGCAGCACTCCCTCTGTATTACTCTGGCAATGACAGTGCAGCACTTCCTCTGTATTACACTGGTAGTGATAGTGCAGAGCTCCCTCTATATTATGCTGGCAGTGACAGTGCAGCGCTCCCTCTGTTACCCTGGCAATGACAGTGCAGCACTGCCTCTATTACCCTGGCAATGACAGTGCAGTGCTCCGTCTGTATTACTCTGGCAATGACAGTGCAGCACTCCCTCTGTATTACATTGGCAGGGACAGTGCAGCGCTCCCTCTGTATTACACTGGCAGTGACAGTACAGTGCTCCCTCTATTATTCTGGCAGTGACAGTGCGGCACTCCCCCGTATTACTCTGGCAGTGACAGTGCAGCGCTCCCTCTGCATTACTCTGGCAGTGACAGTGCAGCGCTCCCTCTGCATTACTCTGGCAGTGACAGTGCAGCGCTATCACTGTATTACTCTGGCAGTGACAGTGCAGCACTCACTCTGTATTACACTGGCAGTGACAGTGTAGCGCTCCCTCTGTATTACTCTGGCAGTGATAGTGCAGCGCTCCCTCTGTATTACTTTGGCAGTGATATTGCTGCACTACCTATGTAATACACTGGCAGTGACAGTACAGTGCTCCCTCTATTATTCTGGCAGTGACAGTGCAACGTTCCCTCTGTATTACCCTGGCAGTGACAGTGCAGCACTCCCTCTGTATTACTCTGGCAATGACAGTGCAGCACTTCCTCTGTATTACACTGGTAGTGATAGTGCGGAGCTCCCTCTATATTATGCTGGCAGTGACAGTGCAGCGCTCCCTCTGTTACCCTGGCAATGACAGTGCAGCACTGCCTCTATTACCCTGGCAATGACAGTGCAGTGCTCCGTCTGTATTACTCTGGCAATGACAGTGCAGCACTCCCTCTGTATTACATTGGCAGTGACAGTGCAGCGCTCCCTCTGTATTACACTGGCAGTGACAGTGCAGCACTCCCTCTGTATTACTCTGGCAGTGATATAGCTGCACTCCCTATGTAGTACACTGGCAGTGACAGTGAAGCGCTCCCTCTGTAGCACACTGGCAGTGACAGTGCAGTGCTCCCTCTGTAATACACCGGCAGTGACAGTGCAGTGCTCCCTCTGTAATACACCGGCAGTGACAGTACAGCGCTCCCTCTGTATTACTCTGGCAGTGACAGTGCAGCGCTCCCTCTGTAATACACTTTCAGTGACAGTGCAGCGCTCCCTCTGTAATACACTGTCAGTGACAGTGCAGCGCTCCCTCTGTATTACACTGGCAGTGACAGTGCAGCACTCCCTCTGTAATACACTGTCAGTGACAGTGCAGCACTCCCTCTGTAATACACTGTCAGTGACAGTGCAGCGCTCCCTCTGTATTACACTGGCAGTGACAGTGCAGTGCTCCCTCTGTAATACATTGGCAGTGACAGTTTGAATTTGTGCTCAGTTTTCTGGAATGAATCTTGAATCCTCAGGTTTTTTGACCCAGAGATGAGCACAGTACCAGCTGTGCCACCGTCTGTGCCGTGTATTGAGCTGTCCACCTCTGAGGTTAGCATGTTTTCCTGAACGATAGTATTCTGTCAGTCGGGGTTATCTGCATCTCTTAAGGAATAAGTGAGACCCAAAGACCCAGGGAAATAAAACTGCAGCAGAGTTAAAAGCTCGAGTCTCCTGTCCATCCCGCCCCTGAGGCTGGCCCAGACTCTTCCAGCAGCATTTCACCACGCTTCAGAAACACACAGCTTTCGTTGTCCAAGCTTCAAAATTCAAACAGTGTGAATCTTAAACCTCAGAGAGTTTCAGAGACTAAAAATAGCCTGGCTGGTTTTAGTTTTCAATCAATGTACAAAAAACAGAGTAAAACTGAAGAAGTGAAAAGAATGAATTATCAGAAAGATGCTCCCTACCTTCTGCCATACGACAGGCTCCATATCTGCTCTGTCCTTTCACAGAACTGCAGTGAGTCTGCTTGTATAACGGAGCTGGATTGTGTGCTTGCTCTGCTCGAGTTCACTGCCTCAAGTTTACTAACAGAATCTCCGAGATTGACACTGCTGAGGGAGGCAGGAAGGTACAGCGGGTATCAAAGCATCAACGTGATTTCAGACTAGAGCAATACAGGAACTGCAATTGAACACTGGGGCTTTTTGCTTTCATTCACCATTGGGCTGTTTGACACATGTGGTGTTTGCAGGAGCACGGATAAGGAGACAGATGTGTGTCTCTGGGCAGAGGTGCCGAGCACAGGCTGATGAATGAATGGTGCAGCAGACAGTTTACTGAGTTAGAACAGCACTGTGGTTAGTGTAAGCAGGTGGCTCAGAGTTGGACAGTTTGCTTGTGTCTGCAGTGGACAGTGCAGTTCATGCTGTAAAAATATCCATATTACGTAAGACTGGAAATGTGCACATACCATCGTATCAAACTGCAAGATAATTTTCCAAAGTCACCGCTTCCTCTCAAATATATTATGTCATGTCTAAATGATCCAAAAATGGATCCTGAAACATTACTCTCTGAAAGAAACCTCTAGTTGCTAGTTGAATGAATGCTAATAAAGGATGATGGAACATTTACTGAAGGCTTGCTAGAATTTTATTTTCTCACCCACCCGAGACTCGTAAAATCCCACCCGAGACTCGTAAAATCCCATCCAAGACTTGTGAGATCCCACCCGAGGCTCATAAGCTGCACCCGAGACCAATGGAGAATACTGTTCTGCAAGCCCTCCCTGCTCTGATTCCAGGGCATGCATGCCGGTAAGATCCCGGTCACTGTGTCCAGAAGTGTGAGTTTTGATATGAATGTGTCTGAATTGGTCAGTTTGGGTAGAGCAGTTAATATTGTATACATGGATTTTAGTAAGACGTTTGATAAGATTCCCCATGGTTGGCTCATGAAGAACATAGAACATAGAACATAGAACATTACAGCACAGAACAGGCCCTTCGGCTTTCGATGTTGTGCCGACCAAAATAAAAAGCAATGCCCCTCCTAACTAAACCATTCCCTTCTCATCCATATACTTATCAACTAACCTCTTAAACGCCACCAAACTTGGCGCATCTACAACAGCTGCAGGCAGGGCATTCCACTCCCTAATCACTCTTTGAGTAAAGAACCTACCTCTGATATCCGTCCTATAACTCATACCCCTTAATTTAAAGCTGTGTCCCCTCGTGCTAGCTTTCTCCATCCTAGGAAAAAGGCTATCACTGTCCACCCTATCTAAACCTCTAATCATCTTATATGCTTCAATAAGATCCCCTCTTAGCCGCCTCCTTTCTAACGAAAACAACCTCAAATCCTTCAACCTCTCTTCATAGGACCTGCCCTCCATACCAGGCAACATCCTAGTAAACCTCCTCTGTACCCTCTCCAATGCCTCCACATCTTTCTTATAATGTGGCGACCAGAACTGCACACAATACTCCAAGTGCGGCCGCACTAGAGTTTTGTACAGCTGCAACATGATGCTGCGGCTCCTAAATTCAATCCCCCTACCAATAAAAGCTAAGACTCCATAAGCCTTCTTAACAACTTTATCCACTTGACTGCCTACTTTCAGGGAGATAAGGAGGTGTGGGAAAGAGAGAAATTTGGCCAATTGGATAAGTAACTGGCTGTCTCATAGAAGAGAGCAGGTGATGGTGGAGAGAAATTTTTCAGACTGGAGGCCAGTTACCAGCGGTGTACCACAGGGGTGAGTGCTGGGTCCTCTGCTATTTGTGATTTTTATCATAGAACATAGAACATTACAGCGCAGAACAGGCCCTTCACCCTTCGATGTGGCGCCGACCAATTAAGAAAAAGCAATGACCCTCTAACCTAAACCATTCCCTTTTCATCCATAAACCTATCCACTGACCTCTTAAAAGCCCCCAAACTTGGTGCATCTACAACTGCAGCAGGCAGGGCATTCCATACCCTTACCACCCTCTGGGTAAAGAACCTACCTCTGACATCCGTCCTATAACTACCACCCCTTAATTTAAAGCTATGTCCCCTCGTGCTAGCTTTCTCCATCTGAGGAAAAAGGCTATCACTGTCCACCCTATCTAAACCTCTGATCATCTTATATGTTTCAATAAGGTCTCCTCTTAGCCGCCTTCTTTCTAATGAAAACAACCTCAAATCCCTCAGCCTTTCCTCATAAGACCTGCCCTCCATACCTGGCAACATCCTGGTAAACCTCCTCTGTACCCTCTCCAATGCCTCCATGTCTTTCTTATAATGTGGTGACCAGAACTTGGAAGAGGGGGCTGAAGGGTGGGTTAGTAAATTTGCTGATGACACCAAGATTGATGGAGTAGTGGATGAGGTGGAGGGCTCTTGCAGGCTACAAAGAGACATTGATAGGATGTAGAGCTGGGCTGAAAAGTGGCAGATGGAGTTTAACCCTGAAAAATGCGAGATGTTTCATTTTGGTAGGCCAAATTTGAATGCAGATTACATGGTCAATGGCAGGGTTCTGAGGAATGTGGAGGAACAGAGAGATTTTGGCGTTCGTATCCACAGTTGTCACTCAAGTGGATAGAGCCGTGAAGAAGCTGTGTTAGTGTTTATTAACTGGGGGTTTGAGTTAAAGAGCCGTGGGGTTATGCTGCAACTATACCGGACATTGGTGAGACCACATTTGGAATATTGTGTTCAGTTCTGTTCACCTCACTATAAAAAGGATGTGGAAGCATTGGAGAGGGTGCAGAGGAGATTTACCAGGATATTGCCTGGTTTAGAGGATAGGTCTTATGAGGAAATGTTGAAGGAGCTGGGGCTTTTCTCTTTAGAACAGAGAAGGATGAGAGGTGACTTAATAGAGGTTTATAAGATGATGAGAGGGATTGATAGAGTGAACATGCAGAGACTATTTCCTCAGGTGGATGTAGCTGTTACTAGGGGGCATAACCATAAGGTTCATGGTGGGAGATATAGGAGGGATGTCCGAGGTAGATTCTTTACCCAGAGAGTGATTGGGGTGTGGAATAGACTGCCTGCTGTGATAGTGGAGTCAGACATTTTAGGAACTTTCAAATGGTTATTGGATAGGCACATGGAGCACACCAGAATGATAGGGAGGGGAATAGCTTGATCTTGGGATTGGACATAGCTCAGCACAACATTGAAGACTGAAGGGCCTGTACTGTGCTGTAATAGAACAAAGAACAAAACAGCATGGGAAACAGGCCCTTCAGCCCAACGAGCCCGCGCCGCCACCCCGATGTTCCCACCTCTACCCGCGATCCCTGTCTATGTTTATAGATCTATGGATTAAAAACCAAATTTGAGACAATTTAGGGAGAATTTTTTTTGCCAATTAGCCTAAGAGCACATCTTTGGGATGTGGGAGGAAACCGGAGCACCCGGAGAAAACCCACGCAAGCACGGGGAGAATGCGCAAACTCCCACAGACACAGGCCCAAATCCATGTATCTGCACAGCACAGCGATAGTCACTGAGCTGTCGTGTTGTCCATCAAATGGTCTAGGTCAAGCGTACACTATCAACGTGAAGCACTACGATACTCTCAAAAAAAATCCAAGAGCAGCCCTCTCACGACCCATCGCGTGTATGTCCCTCAGTAGACAACAAGGTGGACCGAAGCACCTGTAGGATAAAAACAAGTACATCAATATCGTCATCTATTTACATACTTCCCAGGCTCATGATCCCTATTTTAAATCAGTTTTCTATACCCCTCCATTCCCATTCTGTTCATGTGCCCATCTAAGAATTTCTTAAATAACTCCAGAGTACCTGCCTCCACCACTTTACTTGGCAGCGCATTCCATACCCCCACCACCCTCTGTGTGAAAAAACTCCCTCTAGCATCCAAATTATACCTTACCCTCCTCACCCTAAGCCCATGACCCCTCGTGCTATTTGAGTCCATCCTAGGAAAAAGCTTAATCCTGTTTACTCTATCTATCCCCTCATAATCTTGTACGCCTCTATCAGATCTCCTCTAAGTCTACGTCTTTCTAAGGAAAACAGTCCCAATTTGCCTAATCTCTCCTCGTAACTCAGACCTTCCATACCAGGCAGCATCCTGGTAAACCTCCCCTGCATTCTCTCCAGAGTATTCTATTGTCTATGGTTAGATTAAAGCCTGCTGCTTTTCAACAGTTAAAATCTATTTATTATCAGTTCTCTAAAATAAAAATAAAATATAGTGAATGCCGGAAATCTGAAACAAAGACAGAAAATTCTGGACGAACTCAGCAGATCTGGTCACGTCTGTGGAGAAACAGTTCTCCTCCAGAACTGTGTCCAGTATTTTCTGATTCTGTTTCACTATTCAGACTGTAAACATTGTGAACTTTATTGTTATAGATGTCACTGAAATGTATTATGTGTATGTTTGACAGGCAGTTGCACCAAAGCAGCAACACGTGGTGGAGGCTCAGGAAGCCCTCGCGATTGCCAAGGAGAATCTTAAAAAGAAGCACGAAAGTCTGCGACTGGTAATGTTAACTTCAAACTCTCTTTATCAGTCCAGCCCACACACCTCTCCTGTGGCATTGACTGACACTGGTCCCAGCTAGCCTCTGCTCACACAGGGATTATTGGCAAGTTATTAAACCATAGGCAGAAGCACAGCCAGATTCCAACATGCTTTCATGGCACACAAACATTAATGTACACACACATATACCCATGTATATAAATGCATGCATACACATCAATATACATACCTATACATTTACACTACACTTGACGCAAACTGATTCAGGTGGCATAGTGGTTAGCACTGCTGCCTCACAGCGCCAGGAACCTGAGTTCAATTCCCAGCTTGGGTCACTATCTGTGTGGAGTTTGCACATTCTCCCTATGTCTGCTTGGGTTTCCTCCAGGTGTTCCGGTTTCCTTCCACACTCCAAAGATGTGCGGGTTAGGTGGATTGGCCATGCTAACTTGACCCTAGTGTCAGGGGAATCAGCAGGGTAAATATGGGGGGTTAAGGAAATAGGGCCTGGATGGGATTGTGGTCGATGCAGACTCAAATAATATTTCAATTTAAGATCTTTACTGTAAGAAACAAACTAAAATCAGATTAGATCAAATATTACTTGAAAGGCACCTAAATCCAGCAAACAAAAGAACAAAGTAAGTTTTACATTAACTAATATAACTGCTATATGTCTTACAAAATGCTTTGATGAATAGAACAATCTCAAAGTCAACTCTCCCCCAGAGGGTGTCTGCCATGGGTGCGGCATGAATCTCGTGGTTATAAAAAGTTTTATCAATGAGGTTCAAGTCCCAGTCAGAGATGACACCGTAATCCTGGCTGTGATTCACCAGAACTATACTCCACCAAATTCTGGTAATCACACCCAGAGGCTGGGGCTTTCTGGTCACGCTCACCCCAAAACCAGAAAATTCCATCCAAGGTCAACACCCTGCCCCCCCATCCCTCTGCCACTCCAGCTACGATTCCCGTGGAGGGTAGGATGGGAAAACTCCCCCCCGCCCGAGTCTTTCATATTCTTGTAACCTCTAACCTTGACAGCTGTTTACTGTTAGACTTGTACTTTCTATCAAGATCTGTTTGTCCTTTCCCCACATTCATATCTTACCCTCATGTCTCGTCTTCACTATTTAATTTACCACATCTTTCCAAATTTCATCCGCCAAGATTGAGTTTAAAAACTCCTTTACTTCCCTAGTTGTGCAGCTTGCTAGATTACCAGACCCAGAATGGTTCTGGTGTAGACTGTCTATCAATTCTGATCTCACTTTCCCAGTACTGGTGCCTATGCCCCACAAACCGACTCCCTCTTGGCTCCTGCTCCGCCCAAGATCGTTAGGAACTACAAAAGGTTGTGAATGTAGCTCAATCCATCACACAAACCAACCTCCCATTCATTGACTCTGTCTACACTTCCCAAAGATTGCAGGTTACATCAATTGGCTATGCCAAAATTGCCACTTAGTGTCCCGAGGTGTGTAGGTTAGAGGGATTAGCGGATAAATATGTAGGGAGCTTAACAAATCTAGGTTTTGAGATTAGCATGGATGGCAAAGTACATTCGAAGCTATGATGGTCTCATTAGCAAATTTGTTTGTGGACTGTTGCTCAGAATTTCCCCATAATAATTTTCAAAGGTGAGGTCTCACTTCACTTTGAGCAATAATTCCAGATTTCAAACCAATCCCATCTCATTCCTTCTTCATCGACCTGCTCACTGCTGCTGCTGACTGCCAATATCTTAACTCTTAGCTTCTTAACAAAATTACTTCGAAAACTGCTTCCGAGAGTCTTCTCCCAATTCGAAATCTCATTAACAGGATTTCTTTTCCTTGATTACTTCTGGACTATACTTCATTAACTTAAGTATTCTGAAGTCTATGTTCTATTCCTCTTTTCTGGGTCTGTTTCACTGACTTTATTAAACCGATTTCATTGTCACTGACTTTCTCAACCTTGAACAGAACTGAGAGACAGGGACCTTCCCCCAGCTTCCTCGCAGCCCTCGATATATACCTACCACACCTACCCTTTCTCTCCAATTTCCAAATTTGTTGCTGGACAGACAGGAGCTGAAATTAACGCCTAAATAATCAAATAACTAAAATCACTAAATCTCAAAACATGAAATCTATCCAAGCTGCTCTCCAAACACAAAAACTATGCATTAAACTTTCCTAAAATTATACCTTACTTCCAACATTTGATCATCCAAATATTAAGGTTGATTAAAAGGAGGTGATTATCTAGTGGGATTATCGCTAGACTATTAATCCAGCAACTCAGCTCATGTCCAGTGTTCAAATCCCATCATGACAAATGGTGGAATTTGAATTTAATGAAAAATATCTGGAATTAAGAATCTACTAATGACCATAAAACTATTGTCGATTGTTGGAAAAAATCCATCTGGTTTACTAATGCCCCTTAGGGAAGGAAGTCTGCCATCCTTACCTGGCCTGGCCTACATATAACTCCAGCGATGTGGTTGGGTCTTAACTGCTCTGGGGCACCTAGGCATGGGCAATAAATACTGACCAGCCAGCGACTCACATGTTGCATGATTGAATAACACCAGTTACAACAAAACTGGTTTGAGTTGCTTTTCTTCATTAGCTAACTTCAGTACCCTTCACAGTGGAGTCCTGACAACCTTCCTTAAACCTGGGAAATTCAGGAATTAAGAGAATTCAGTTAAATAGTAAATATAAACAAAAAGTATGTTTTTACTAAGAGGTTAGAACAGCCTTACTCTTGTAAACTTCTATCAATCAACTAGGCCTTGGGCCTACTGCTCCAAGTAGGCTTCAGGCCTCCTGCTCCAAGTGGCCTTCAGGGCTCCCACTCCAGGTGGGCCTCAGGCCTCCCACTCCAGGTGGGCCTTGGGCCTCGGGCCTCTTGTTCCAGATAGGCTTCAGGCCTCCAATTCCAACTGGGTCTCAGGCCTCTCGCTCCAGATAGGCATCAGGCTTTCCACTCCAGGTATGCATCAGGCCTCTCAGATCAGGTGGGCCTCGAACCTCCCCCCCCACCACCCCCCCACCTCCCCCACTGCTCCAGGTGGCCCTCAGGTGGGCCTCAGGTCTCCAGTTCCAGTTGAGCATCGAATTCACAGTTACGATGGATGCCAGCCTCTGGGCTGATGTCAGTGTTGATCTGTCATATTTCTGTACTAACTATAATATTCCAGTGCGTTAGCCAGGACAGTAAGTGCAGGCTTTCAGCATTTCCCCTCTGTTTGTGCTTTGTAGATTGAGGATCATCAGCAGTCCCTGCAGCAACTCTTCAATGATACTGTGGAGCAGAAGGATGCCTTGGCTAATCGCAAAGACCTCACCATGAAGCGAATATCTCGGGCAGCAGTCCTGGTCACTGCTCTGGCCAATGAGAAGGTGCCAGTGTGTGTTTGACTCACACTGATATAGCAGGGCAATGACAGAGAGGCCCATTTCTTTATTCGTCCATGACATTAATGCCAGTATTTATTGCCCACTACTACTAGCCCTTGATAAGGGCCAGTATCACCCTCATCGCCCACTGCAGCCTCGCATGGCCCTAAACCATAAAATCCCACACAAGGTCAATCGATCTTTCCATGGTCTGGTCTGCCCCCTTGTCCACTCCTATTCCCTTGGCAATGGGGCGGTAAAATTCCTGTCAGAATGTGAGAATGATAAAGAGGAGGAGAGAGAGGCTGAGAGAGTGAATGTGATAGAGGGAGAGGAAGGTGAAGAGACAGGGCAGCAGCAGGGGGAGTAGGGTAGTGAGATCGATAAAGTGTGATTGAAGAGGGAGGGTGAGGCAGAAAAGAAGTATTAAAGACACACACTGTAAAAACAGAGAGAATTAACAACAGTCACTTGGGAAAGACAGAAAAAGAGATTGACAGAGAGTGAAAATGACAGAGCAAAAGAAACAGAGAATGAATGTTACAGAGGCAAGTGAAAGGCAGAGAGTGAGAGCATTCCAGAGACAATGAGACTGATTGGACAGGTATAGCATATTGGATAGAGAGTGTGGGGAGTGAGATAGAGGGGATTAGTATAGAGAGTGTGGGAGTGAGAGAGAGGGGATTAGTATAGAGGGTGTGGGGAGTGAGAGAGAGGGGATTAGTGTAGAGAGTGTGGGGAGTGAGAGAGAGGGGATTAGTATAGAGAGTGTGGGGAGTGAGGTAGAGGGGATTAGTATAGAGAGTGTGGGGAGTGAGAGAGAGGGGATTAGTATAGAGAGTGTGGGGAGTGAGAGAGAGGGGTAGTATAGAGAGTGTGGGGAGTGAGATAGAGGGGATTAGTATGGAGAGTGTGGGAGTGAGAGAGAGGGGATAGTATAGAGAGTGTGGGGAGTGAGAGAGAGGGGATTAGTATAGAGAGTGTGGGGAGTGGAGAGAGGGAGATTAGTATAGAGGGTGTGGGGAGTGAGAGAGAGGGGATTAGTAAGAGAGTGTGGGGAGTGAGAGACAGGGGATTAGTATAGAGAGTGTGGGGAGTGAGATAGAGGGGATTAGTGTAGAGAGTGTGGGGAGTGAGATAGAGGGGATTAGTGTAGAGGGTGTGGGGAGTGAGATAGAGGGGATTAGTATAGAGAGTGTGGGGTGTGAGAGAGAGGGGATTAGTATAGAGGGTGTGGGGAGTGAGATAGAGGGGATAGTATAGAGGGTGTGTGGGGAGTGGAGAGAGAGGGGTTGTATAGAGAGTGTGGGGAGGAGGAGAGGGGGATTAGTGATAGAGAGTGTGGGGGAGTGAGAGAGAGGGGATTAGTGTAGAGGGTGTGGGGAGTGAGAGAGGGGATTAGTGTGAGAGTGTGGGGAGTGAGAGAGAGGGGATTAGTATAGAGAGTGTGGGGAGTAGAGAGAGGGGATTAGTGTAGAGAGTGTGGGGGTGAGAGAGAGGGGATTAGTGTAGAGAGTGTGGGGAGTGAGAAGAGGGGATTAGTGTAGAGGAGTGTGGGGAGTGAGAGAGAGGGATTAGTGTAGAGAGTGTGGGGAGTGAGAGAGAGGGGATAGTATAGAGAGTGTGGGGAGTGAGAGAGAGGGGATTAGTGTAGAGGGTTGGTGGGGAGTGAGAGAGAGGGGATTAGTATAGAGAGTGTGGGGAGTGAGGGAGAGGGGATTAGTGAGAGAGTGTGGGAGTGAGAGAGAGGGGATTAGTGTAGAGGGGGGGGAGTCAGAGAGAGGGGATAGTAAGAGAGTGTGGGGAGTGAAAGAGAGGGGATTAGTGGAGAGAGTGTGGGGGGTGAGAGAGAGGGGATTAGTGTAGAGAGTGTGGGAGTGAGAGAGAGGAGATTAGGTAGAGAGTGTGGGGAGTGAGGAGAGGGGATTGTGTAGAGAGTGTGGGGAGTGAGAGAGAGGGGATTAGTGTAGGGGTGTGGGGAGTCAGAGAGAGGGGATTAGATAGAGAGTGTGGGGAGTGAGAGAGAGGAGATTAGTGTAGAGAGTGTGGGGAGTGAGGGAGAGGGGATTAGTGTAGAGGGTGTGGGGAGTCAGAGGAAGGGGGTATTAGTGTAGAGGGTGTGGGGAGTGAGAGAAAGGGGGGATTAGTGTAGAGGCTGTGGGGAGTGAGAGAGAGGGATTAGTGTAGAGGGTGTGGGAGTGAGAGTATGAGGGGATGAGTGTAAGAGACGTGGGGAGTGAGAGGAAGGGGGGATTAATGTATAGGGTGTGGGGATTGAGAGGGTGAGGGGATTAGTGTAGAGGGTGTGGGATTGAGAGGGTGAGGGTTAGTTTTCTAGAGGGTGTGGGGAGTGAGAGGGAGGGGGGATTAGTGTAGAGGGTTTGGGGATTGAGAAGGGTGAGGGGATTAGTGTAGAGGGTGTGGGGAGTGAGAGGGAGAGTGGGATTAGTGTAGAGGGTGTGGGGAGTGAGAGGGTGAGGGGATTAGCGTAGAGGGTGTTGGGAGTGAGCGAAAGGGATTAGTGTAGAGGGTTGGGGAGTGAGAAGGTGAGGGTTAGTATAGAGAGTGTGGGGAGTGAGGGAGAGGGGATTAGTGTGAGAGGGTGTGGGGAGTGAGAGAGAGGGATTAGTATAGAGAGTGTGGGGAGTGAGAGGGAGGGGATTAGTGTAGAGGGGTGTGGGGAGTGAGAGGGAGCGGATTAAGTGTAGAGGGTGTGGGGAGTGAGAGGGTGGGTATTAGTGTAGAGAGTGTGGGGAGTGAGAGGGTGAGGGGATTAGTGTAGAAGGTGTGGGGAGTGAGAGGGTGAGGGGATTAGTATAGAGAGTGTGGGGAGTGAGGGAGAGGGGATTAGTGTAGAGGGTGTGGGGAGTGAGAGGGAGGGGATTAGTGTAGAGGGTGTGGGGAGTGAGAGGGTGGGGATTAGTGTAGAGGGTGTGAGTGAGTGGGTGAGGGTATTAGTGTAGGGGGGTGTGGGGAGTGAGAGGTGAGGGATTAGTGTAGAAGGTGTGGGGATGAGAGGGTGGAGGGGATTAGTATAGAGAGTGTGGGGAGTGAGGGAGAGGGATTAGTGTAGAGGGTGTGGGGAGTGAAGGAGGGGATTAGTTGTAGAGGGTGTGGGGGGAGTGAGGGTTGGGGATTAGTGTAGAGGGTGGTGGGGTGTGAGAGGGTGAGGATTAGTGTAGAGGTGTGGGGAGTGAGAGGGAGGGGGGATTAGTGTATAGGGTGTGGGGATTGTGAGGGGTGAGGGGATTAGTGTAGGAGTGTGGGGATGAGAGGGTGAGGGGATTAGCGTAGGGGGTGTTTGGGAGTGAGCGAAAGGGGATTGAGTGTAGAGGGTGTGGGGGAGTGAGAGTGGGTGAGGGGAGGATTAGTGTAGAGAGTGTTGGGAGTGAGAGGGAGGGGGGATTAGTGTCGAGGGTGAGTGGAGTGAGAGGGTGAGGGGATTAGTGTAGAGGGTGTGGGGAGTGAGAAGGTCTGGGGATTAGTGTAGAGGGTGTGGGGAGTGAGAGGGTGAGAGGATTAGTGTAGAGGGTGTGGGGAGTGAGAGGGTGGTGGTTGAGGTGTAGTGTAGAGGGTGTGGAGTGTGGGGTGGGGGGGGGTGAGAGGGTGGGGGGATTAGTGTAGAGGGTGAAGGGTGGGGGGGGGTGTGTGGGGAGGAAGGTCTGGGGATTAGTGTGAGGGTGTGGGGGTGAGGGGTGAGGGGGGGTGAGGGGTTAGTGGGTGTGTGGGGATTGAGAGGGTGGGGGTTAGTGTAGAGGGGGTGTGGTGGAGTGAGAGTGAGTGGATTAGTGTGAGGGTTGTGGGGATGTGGGAGGGGTGGGGGTTAGGTAAAGGGTGTGGGGAGTGGAGGGTGGGGGTATTAGTGTTTAGGGTGTGGGGGGGGTGTGGGGAGTGAAAGAGTGGGGATTAGTGTAGAGGGTGAGTGTGGTGTGGGGAGTGGTAGAGGTGTGGGGGTGAGGGGATAGTGTATTAGTTGTGGGTGAGTGTGTGGGAGATTAGTTTGTAGAGTTTGTGGGGGGGTGGGGGAGTGTAAGGTGTTGTGGGGAGTGGAGGTGTGAGTGGATTGTGTAGAGAGTGTGGGGAGTGTAGAGGGTGTGGGAGTGAGAGTGAGGGGTTAGTGTAGAGGTTGTGGGGTGTGAGAGTGGTGGGGTTGGTAGAGGGTGTGGGGAGTGTAGAGGGTGGGGAGTGAGAGGGTGAGGGGTTAGTGTAGAGGGTGTGGGGAGTGAGAGGGGGGGATTAGTGTAGAGGGTGTGGTGAGTGAGTGGGGTGGGTTTTAGTGTAGAGGTGTGGGGAGTGAGAGGGAGGGGGGGGATTAGTGTAGAGGGTGGTGGGGAGTGAGTGGGTGGGGGATTATGTAGAGGGTGGTGTGGGGTGAGGGGATGAGTGGGTGGGTTTTGTGTAGAGGGTTTGTGGGGAGTGAGGGAGGGGGGATTAGTGTAGAGGGGTGTGTGAGAGGGGATTAGTGTAGAGGGTGGGAGTGTGGGGGAGGGTTGTGAGTGTGAGGTGGGGAGTGAAGGGAGGGGATTAGTGTAGAGAGTGTGGGGAGAGTGATGAGGGGGAATGAGTGTAGAGGGTGTGGGTAGGGAGAGGAGGGGATTAGTGTAGAGATTGTGGGGAGTGAGAGGGTGAAGGGATTAGTGTAGAGGGTGTGAGTAGTGGAGGGTAAGGGGATTAGTGTAGAGGGTTTGGGGAGTGAGAGGGAGGCGGGTTCAGTGTAGAGGGTGTGAGGAGTGAGAGGGTGAGGGGATTAGTGCAGAGGGTGTGGGGAGTGTGAGGGTGAGGGGATTAGTGCAGAGGGTGTGGGGAGTGTGAGGGTGAGGGGATTAGTGCTATAGGGTGTGGGGATTGGAGGGAGGGGGGATTAGTGTTGAGGGGTGTGGGGAGTGAGAGGGTGAGGGGATTAGTGTAGAGGGTGCGGGCTGTGAGAGGGAGGGGTGTAGTGTCGAGGGGGTGGGGAGTGAGAGAGTGGGGATTAGTGTAGAGGGTGTGGGGAGAGTGATGGAGGGGGAATGAGTGTAGAGTGTGTGGGGAGTGAGAGGGAGGGATATTAGTGTAGAGGGTGTGAGCAGTGGAGGGTTAGGGGATTAGTGTAGTGGGTGTGGGGAGTGAGTGGGTGAGGGGATTAGTGTAGAGGGTGGGGGGAGTGAGTGGGTGAGGGGATTAGTGTAGAGGTGGTGGGAGTGAGTGGGTGAGGGTATTAGCGTAGAGGGTGTGGGGAGTGAGAGAGAGGGGATTAGTGTAGACGGTGTGGGGAGTGAGAGGGAGGGGATTAGTGTAGGGGGTGTGGGAGTGAGAGGGAGGGGATTATGTAGACGGTTGGTGGGAGTGAGAGAGAGGGGATTAGTGTAGAGGGTGTGGGGAGTGAGAGAGAGGGGATTAGTGTAAGGGTGTGGGGGAGTGGTGGGTGAGGGTATTAGCGTAGAGGGTGTGGGGAGTGAGAGGGAGGGGATTAGCGTAGAGGGTGTGGGCAGTGAGAGAAAGGTAAGTGTGAGGGATGTGGGGAGTGAGAGGGAGGGGATTAGCGTTAGTGTAGGGGTGTGGGGAGTGAAGGAGGGGATTAGCGTAGAGGGTGTGGGAGTGAGAGAGAAAGGGGATTAGTGTAGAGGGTGGTGGGGTTGTGAGACGGTGAGGGGATAGGTAGTGAGAGGTTGTGGGGAGTGACAAGGAGGGGGATTAGTGTCGAAAGTGTGGGGAGTGGAGAGGGAGGGGGGATCAGTGTCGAGGGTGTGGGCTGTGAGAGGGAGGGGTGTGAGTGTAGAGGGGGTGGTGAGTGAGAGAGTGGGGATTAGTGTAAAGAGTGTGGGGAGTGAGATGGTGAGGAGATTAGTGTAGAGGGTTTGGGATTGAGAGGGTGAGGGGATTTGTGTAGAGGGTGTGGGGAGTGAGAGGGTGAGGGGATTTGTGTAGAGGGTTTGGGGATTGAGAGGGTGAGGGATTAGTATAGAGGGGTGTGGGGAGTGAGAGGGTGAGGGGATTAGTGTAGAGGGTGTGTGGGAGTGAGAGGGTGAGGGAATTAGTGTAGAGGGTGTGGGGAGTGAGAGGGAGGGGGGATTAGTGTAGGGTGTGGGGGAGTGAGAGGGAGGGGGGATTAGTGTAGAGGGTGTGGGGATTGAGACGGTGAGGGGATTAGTGTAGACGGTTTGGGGATTGAGAGGGTGAGGGGATTAGTGTAGAAGGTGTGGGGAATGAGTGGGTGAGGGGATTAGTGTAGAGGGTGTGGGGCGTGAGAGAGAGGGATTAGCGTAGAGAGGGTGTGGGGAGTGAGAGGGAGGGGGGTTAGTGTAGAGGGTGTGGGGAGTGAGTGGGAGAGGGGATTAGTGTAGAGAGAGGTTGGGGAGTGAGAGGGTGAGGGGATTAGTGTCGAGGGTGAGTGGAGTGAGAGGGTGAGGGGATTAGTGTAGAGGGTGTGGGGGGAGTGAGAAGGTCTGGGGATTAGTGTAGAGGGTGTGGGGAGTGAGAGGGTGAGGGATTAGTGTAGAGGGTGTGGGGAGTGAGAGGGAGGGATAGTGTAGAGGTTGGAGTGAGAGGGGGGTGGGATTAGTGTAGAGAAGTGTGGGGAGTGAGAGGGTGAGGGGATTAGAGTCGAGGGTGAGTGGAGTGAGAGAGAGGGGGTATTAGTGTAGAGGGTGTGGGGAGTGAGAGGGTGAGGGGGTTAGTGTAGAGGTTGTGGGGTGTGAGCGGGTGAGAGGATTAGTGTAAAGGGTGTGGGGAGTGAGAGGGTGAGGGGATTAGTGTAGAGGGTGTGGGGAGTGAGAGGGAGGGGGGATTAGTGTAGAGGGTGTGGGGAGTGAGTGGGAGAGGGGATTAGTGTAGAGAGAGTGGGGAGTGAGAGGGTGAGGGGATTAGTGTCGAGGTGGTGGAGTGAGAGGGTGAGGGGATTAGTGTAGAGGGTGTGGGGAGTGAGAAGGTCGGGGATTAGTGTAGAGGGTGTGGGGAGTGAGAGGGTGAGAGGATTAGTGTAGAGGGTGTGGGGAGTGAGAGGGTGGGGATTAGTGTAGAGGGTGTGGGGAGTGAGAGGGAGGGGATTAGTGTAGAGAGTGTGGGGAGTGAGAGCATGAGGGGATTAGTGTAGAGGGTTGGGTGGGAGAGAGGGGGGATTAGTGTAGAGGGTGTGGGAGTGAGAGCATGAGGGGATTAGTGTAGAGGGTGTGGGGAGTGCGAGAGAGGGGAGATTAGTGTAGAGGGTGTGTGGGAGTGAGAGGGAGGGGGATTAGTGTAGAGGGTGTGGGGAGTGAAGTGGAGAGGGGATTAGTGGAAGAGAGTGTGGGGAGTGAGTGGGAGAGGGGATTAGTGTAGAGGGTGGGGGAGTGAGTGGGAGAGGGGATTAGTGTAGAGGGTGTGGGAGTGAGAGGGAGGGGGGGGGATTAGTGTAGAGGGTGTGGGGAGTGAGTGAGTGGGAGAGGGGATTAGTATAGAGAGTGTGTGAGGTGAGGGGATTAGTAGAGGGTGGGAGTGAGGGAGAGGGGAGATAGTGTAGAGGGTGTGGGGAGGGGATGAAGGTGTGGGTGAGAGGGGGGATTAGTGTAGAGGTGTGGGGAGGAGTGGGAGGGGGATTAGTGTGGGGGGAGTTGGGAGGGGGATAGTGATAGGGTTGTGGGGAGGTTTAGTGTAGAGGGGTGTGGGGAGTGAGAGGGTGGGGATTAGTGTAGAGAGTGTGGGGGGAGAGTGGGAGGTGGTAGGGGAGTGTAGGAGATGTGGGGGGGAGTGAGTGAGGGGAGGGATTAGTGTAGAGGGTAGTGTGGGGAGTGAGTGGGAGAGGGGATTAGTGTAGAGGGTGTGGAGGAGTGGGAGAGGGGGAGTGGGAGAGGGGATTAGTGTAGAGGGTGTGGGGAGGAGAGAGAGGGATTAGTGTAGAGGGTGTGGGGGGGTGAGTGGGAGGGGGATTAGTATAGAGAGTGTGGGCTGTGAGAGGGAGAGGGAATTAGTGTAGAGGGTGGTGGGAGTGGGAGGGAGAGGGATTAGTGTAAGGGTGTGGGGGATGAGTGGGAGAGGGGATTAGTGTAGAGGGTGTTGGGGATGAGTGGGAGAGGGGGATTAGTGTAGAGGGTGTGGGGAGTGAGAGGGAGAGGGGATTAGTGTAGAGGGTGTGGGGAGTGAGTGGGAGAGGGGATTAGTGTAGAGGGTGTGGGGAGTGAGTGGGGGAGGGGATTAGTGTAGAGGGTGTGGGGAGTGAGTGGGAGAGGGGATTAGTGTAGAGGGTGTGGGGAGTGAGTGGGAGAGGGGATTAGTGTAGACAGTATCAGGAAGATGTAACGAGTGTGTCTGAGTAACTTGGTGCCTGCTGGATTTAATGGTGAATGTTGCCTCTTTTAGTATCAAACATGTTGATGTTATGACATTCTTTCAATGCTCCATCCAGTTTAATCAAATGGTCTTACCCTTACAGGTTCGTTGGCAGGAATCTCTTGATGCCTTAGACCAACATTTCCATGCAGTAGTGGGAGATACCCTTCTATCAGCAGCTTGCCTCACTTACTTTGGCCCATTTACTGCGGATTTCAGGCGGGGGCTAATAGAGAAGTGGAAAACATTCCTTACCGACAGCCAAATCCCAATGTCACCCGACTATGCTTTCATCCTAGCAACAGCTGAAAAAGTTATGGTAAAGAATAAGAATCATTAACAGAGATTGTCACTTCCCAACAATCCTTTTCTTCGTAGGAGCATTTAGTGAGTGATATGGAAATGAAAAGCATATGAAAATTACAGCTATTATCATGGATTAATTTAAAATGCAAATAGGCTGGATTCATTAAATCGTCAGGGGAAGTCTCAAGGGAGAATTCAATGAGTGAATTGGAGATAGTTTCTTGGAGAAATATGTTGTGGAACCAATCAGGAAGCAGGCTATTCCAGATTAACATAAGAACATAGGAAATAGGAGCAGGAGTCGGCCATCCAGCCCCTCGAGCCTGCCCCACCATTCAATAAGATCATGGCTGATCTGTAGTGGTTCAGTACCACTTTCCCACTTTCTCCCCGTAACCCTTAATTCCCTTGTCAATTAAAAACCGATCCACTCTTGACTTGAACATATTCAGTGAGGAAGCCTCCACCACCTCATCAGAGAATTCCAAAGATTTACCACCCTTTGAACATAGAACATTACAGCACAGAACAGGCCCTTCGGCCTTCGATGTTGCGCCAACCAATATAAAAAACAATGCCCCTCCAAACTAAATCATTCCCTTCTCTTCCATATACTTATCAACTAACCTCTTAAATGCCACCAAACTTGGCGCATCTACAACCGCTGCAGGCAGGGCATTCCACTCCCTAACCACCCTTTGGGTAAAGAACCTGCCTCTGATATCCGTCTTATACCTATCACCCTTAATTTAAAGCTGTGTCCCCTCGTGCTAGCTTTTTCCATCCTAGGAAAAAGGCTATCACTGTCCACCCTATCTAAACCTCTAATCATCTTATATGTTTCGATTAGGTCCCCTCTTAGCCTCCTCCTTTCTAACGAAAACAACCTCAAATCCCTCAGCCTCTCTTCATAAGACCTGCCCTCCATACCAGGCAACATCCTGGTAAACCTCCTCTACCCTCTCCAATGCCTCCACATCTTTCTTATAATGTGGGGACCAGAACTGCACACAATACTCCAAGTGCGGCCGCACTAGAGTTTTGTACAGTTGCAACATGACGTTGCGGCTCCGAAATTCAATCCCTCTACCAATAAAAGCCAAGACTCCATATGCCTTCCTAACAACCTTCTCGACCTGACTGCCTACTTTCAGGGATCTATGCACATACACACCAAGATCCCTCTGTTCATCTAGACTACTAAGAATCCTACCATTTGCCCTATACTCTACACATTTATTATTTCTGCCATAGTGCATTACCTCACACTTTTCCACATTAAACTCCATTTGCCACCTCTCGGCCCAGCTCTGCAACTTGTCCAAGTCCCTCTGCAAACTATAACACCCCTTTGCGTGAAGAAACTCCTCCGCAACTCTGATCTGGACCACCATCCCCTAATCTTGAGGCTGTGCCCTCTAGTCCTGCTATCTTTACGAAGCGGGAAGAGTCTCTCAACCTCTACCGTATCCATTCCCTTCATTATCTTATATGTCTCTATAAGATCCCCTCTCAGCCTTCTAAACTCCAAAGAGTACAAACCTAGCCTATTCAGTCTCTTCTCATAATCCAATGCCCTCATCTCCGGTATCAGCCTAGTGAACCTTCTCTGCACCCCCTCCAAGGCCAATATATCCTTCCTCGAATGCAGCGACCCAAACTGCACACAGTACTCCAGCTGCAGCCTCACCAGTGCCCTGTACAGCTGTAACAGAACCTCCCTACTTTTATATTCTATCCCCCTCGCTGTAAAGACCAACATTGCATTCACCTTCTTAATCACCTGCTGCACCTGCAGACTGGGTTTTTTGCGATATGTGCACAAGGACCCCCAGGTCCCTCTGAACCGTCGCAGGCTGCAGCTTTTCACCATTTAAATAGTAATCCTTCCTACCATTATTCCTACCAAAGTGGATAACCTCACACTTGCTAACATTATACTCCATCTGCCAGGTCCTCGCCCACTCACTCAATCTATCTAGATCCCTCTGCAGGTTTTCCACACCCTCCACGCAATTTGCTTTTCCATTAATCCTCATGTCATCAGCAAATGACTTTAGTAAGGCGTTTGATAAGGTGGCCCATGGAAGACTTCTACAGAAAATGCAGATGTGTGGAATAGAGGGTGATTTAGCTAATTGGATTAGGAATTGGCTGGCAGATAGAAGACAGAGGGTGGTGGTTGATGGGAGATATTCATCGTGGAGTTTGGTGACAAGTGGTGTGCCTCAGGGGTCTGTTTTGGGGCCCCTGCTGTTTGTAATTTTTATAAATGATCTGGATGAGGGTATTGAGGTGTGGATCAGTAAATTTGCAGATGATACTAAAGTTGGTGGTGTGGTAGATAGTGAAGAGGGGTGTTTTAGTTTACAGAGTGACTTGGACAAGTTGCAGAGCTGGGCGAGAGGTGGCAAATGGAGTTTAATGTGGAAAAGTGTGAGGTAATGCACTTTGGCAGGAACAATAAATGTGTAGAGTATAGGGCTAATGGTAGGGCTCTTAATAGTGTTGAGGAACAGAAGGATCTTGGTGTATGTGTCAATAGATCACTGAAAGTAGGCAGTCAAGTGGATAAAGTTGTTAAGAAGGCATATGGATTCTTAGCTTTTATTGGTAGGGGGATTGAATTTAGGAGCCGCAGCATCATGTTGCAACTGTACAAAACTCTAGTGCGGCCGCACTTGGAGTATTGTGTGCAGTTCTGGTCGCCACATTATAAGAAAGATGTGGAGGCATTGGAGAGGGTACAGAGGAGGTTTACCAGGATGTTGCCTGGTATGGAGGGCAGGTCCTATGAAGAGAGGTTGAAGGATTTGAGGTTGTTTTCGTTAGAAAGGAGGCGGCTAAGAGGGGATCTTATTGAAGCATATAAGATGATTAGAGGTTTAGATAGGGTGGACAGTGATAGCCTTTTTCCTAGGATGGAGAAAGCTAGCACGAGGGGACACAGCTTTAAATTAAGGGGTATGAGTTATAGGACGGATATCAGAGGTAGGTTCTTTACTCAAAGAGTGATTAGGGAGTGGAATGCCCTGCCTGCAGCTGTTGTAGATGCGCCAAGTTTGGTGGCGTTTAAGAGGTTAATTGATAAGTATATGGAAGAGAAGGGAATGGTTTAGTTTGGAGGGGCATTGCTTTTATTTTGGTCGGCACAACATCGAAGGCCGAAGGGCCTGTTCTGTGCTGTAATGTTCTATGTTCTATGTTCTAAATTTTGTCACCCTGCACTCAGCCCCTTCCTCCTGATCATCTATGTAAATGATAAGTAGTTGAACCCCAGAATCGAACCCTGAGGCACTCCACTAAGTCACCAGCTGCCAATCAGAATAGCACCCATTAATACCTACCCTCTGCTTCCTATTAGACAACCAATCCTCTATCCAGTCTAACACCCTACCCCCAATTCCCTGCACCTTAACCTTCTGCAGCAATCTTTTGTGAGGCACCTTATTGAACGCCTTTTGGAAATCCAAAAACACCACATCCACCGGTTCCCCTCTATCTACCCTCTATCTACGTTGTTTTAGGGTAATGAGCAGGGATTCATTAGTGATCTCAAAGTAAGACTTCTTTGGGGAAGAGTAACGATAACTTGGTAGGATTTGAAATTCAGTTTGAGTGTGAGAAACTGGAGTCCCACATTCACATTCTGGAGTGGAATAAGGGTAATTACATCGGCATGGCAACAGATTTGCCCTTGAGGACTGGGCAGGAATTCTGTAGAAAGGGAGGACAGTAGATGATTTAAGGAGATATTTAATTCCTCCCAACCGAAATATATTCCTGAGAGGAAGAAGGATTGTAAAAGAGGGAAAATACATCCATGGCTAATTAAGAAAAAATAACCGAAAGACAAAAATGAACACATGCTGTATTGCCAAGGCCAGTGGCACGTCAGCAGTTTGGACAACTTTTAAAGATCAACAAGATTACTAACGGAAGTAATAAAAAGAGCAAGGATAAATTATGTAAGAAACCCAATGTAATATTTAAAAAGATATTAAAAGTTCTTACAAGTGCGTAAAAGGGAAGAGAGTAGCTAAAGTGAATACTGTTCTTTTGTGGAATGAGCCCCAGGTGGGGGGAAGGGGTCATGGAAAAGGCTGCAGGGAGGAGGGGTGGAGGAGTGGAAGTTGTGGGGAGGGCGGGGTAGGAAGCATGGGGGATAGAGGGGAAGGGCCTTGGGATCTGTAAGAGGAGAGCATGGAGTGGCATGGGGATTGCAAGGGCATAGAGGCTGTGGGAGGTGAGGTTTGGGAGGGCTGTGGGGGCGGTGGGGGAGGTCGTTGCACGGGGATACTCAGCACACCTATAAAACGCAGCTACATCGAGATTGGAGCGCTGTATTTAAAGGGCACCCTCATCAGACCATCAATAAACTTCTTCCCCAGCTCACCGCGGAGGTGTTGGGAATTCCCCTTCCCTCCCCTCCTCATTTTGTTCCCACCTCCCTGATCAGAGTCGGTACTTCTCCCCACTACCCCAACAGTCAATACCAGTACCCTATTATTGACAGGGAGAGGTCACCCTGTTGGGAGTCTTTTATAGACCTCCTAAAAGTTCTAGAGAGGTAGAGGAAAGGATTGCAAAGTCAATCCTGGACAGGAGTGAAAGTAATAGGGTAATTGTTATGGGGGACTTTAACTTTACTAATATTGATTGGAATAGCTATAGCTCTAGCTCGTTAGAGGGGTCAGTTTTCATACAAAGTGTGCAGGAAGGTTTTTTGACTCAGTATGTAGATAGGCCAACTAGAGGTGAGGCTACATTGGATTTGGTGCTGGGCAATGAGCCAGACCAGGTGTTAGGCTTGGAAGTTGGTGAACATTTTGGTGATAGTGACCACAATTCGGTTACGTTCACCTTAGTGATGGATAGGGATAGGCATGAAGCTGGGGGCAGTAGTTATAGCTGGGGGAAGGGTAATTATGAGGCCATAAGGAGAGAATTAGGGTGCATAGGTTGGACTAGGAAACTACAGGGACTGGGAACATCTGAAATGTGGAGCTTATTCAAGGAGCAGCTACTGCGAGTCCTTGATAAGTATGTCCCTGTCAGGCAAGGAGGAAATGGTCGAGTAAGGAAACCATGGTGTACGAAAAAAGTTAATTTGCTGGTTAAAAGGTAAAAGGAGGCTTATGTCAGGATGAGGCTTGAAGGCTCGGTTAGTGCAATGGACAGCTATAGATTAGCCAGGAGGGAGCTAAAGAGTGAATTGAGGAGAGCTAAGAGGGGACACGAGAAGACTTTGGCTGATAGGATTAAGGAGAATCCTAAAGCTTTCTTTAGATATGTTAAGAATAGAAGATTGGTTAGGGCAAGATTAGGGCCAGTCATAGACAGCAGTGGGAAGTTGTGCGTGGAGCCTGAAGAGATTGGAGAGGCACTGAATAAATATTTCTCTTCGGTATTCACGTAGGGTGATGTAAATGTAGTTGTGGAGAACACTGAGGTACAGGGTTGCAAACTGGAAAGTATTGAAGTAGATAGGGAGGATGTGCTAGATATTCTTGAGGGTTTGAAGTTGGATAAGTCCCCTGGGCCGGACGGGATTTACCCTAGGATTCTCTGGGAGGCAAGAGAGGCGATTGCAGAGCCTCTGGCTCTGATCTTCAGGTCGTCGTTGGTTACGGGTATGGTTCCGGAAGACTGGAGGATAGCGAATGTGGTCCCATTGTTCAAGAAGGGGAAGAGAGACCTTCCAGGGAATTATAGGCCAGTGAGTCTTACTTCTGTTGTGGGCAAAGTATTGGAGAGAATTATTAGGGATAGGATTTATAGTTATTTAGAGAGAAATGAATTGATTGGGGATAGTCAGCATGGTTTTGTGAAGGGTAGGTCGTGCCTTACTAACCTTATTGAGTTTTTTGAAAAAGTGACCAAAGAGGTGGATGGGGGTAAGGCAGTTGATGTGGTATATATGGACTTTAGTAAGGCGTTTGATAAGGTGGCCCATGGAAGACTTCTGCAGAAAATGCAGATGTATGGGATAGAGGGTGATTTAGCTAATTGGATTAGGAATTGGCTAGCGGATAGAAGACAGAGGGTGGTGGTTGATGGGAGATATTCATCTTGGAGTTCGGTGACAAGTGGTGTACCTCAGGGGTCTGTTTTGGGGCCCCTGCTGTTTGTAATTTTTATAAATGATCTGGATGAGGGTATTGAAGGATGGATTAGTAAATTTGCAGATGACACTAAAGTCGGTGGAGTGGTAGATAGTGAAGAGGGGTGTTATAGTTTGCAGAGAGACTTGGACAAGTTGCAGAGCTGGGCCGAGAGGTGGCAAATGGAGTTTAATGTGGAAAAGTGTGAGGTAATGCACTTTGGCAGGAATAATAAATGTGTAGAGTATAGGGCTAATGGTAGGATTCTTAATAGTGTTGATGAACAGAGGGATCTTGGTGTATATGTGCATAAATCCCTGAAAGTAGGCAGTCAAGTCGATAAGGTTGTTAAGAAGGCATATGGAGTCTTAGCTTTTATTGGTAGGGGGATTGAATTTCGGAACCGCAACGTCATGTTGCAACTGTACAAAACTCTAGTGCGGCCGCACTTGGAGTATTGTGTGCAGTTCTGGTCCCCACATTATAAGAAAGATGTGGAGGCATTGGAGAGGGTACAGAGGAGGTTTACCAGGATGTTGCCTGGTATGAAGGGCAGGTCTTATGAAGAGAGGCTGAGGGATTTGAGGTTGTTTTCGTTAGAAAGGAGGCGGCTAAGAGGGGACCTTATTGAAGCATATAAGATGATTAGAGGTTTAGATAGGGTGGACAGTGATAGCCTTTTTCCTAGGATGGAAAAAGCTAGCGCGAGGGGACACAGCTTTAAATTAAGGGGTGATAGTTATAGGACGGATATCAGAGGTAGGTTCTTTACCCAAAGGGTGGTTCGGGAGTGGAATGCCCTGCCTGCAGCAGTTGTAGATGCGCCAAGTTTGGTGGCGTTTAAGAGGTTAGTTGATAAGTATATGGAAGAGAAGGGAATGGTTTAGTTTGGAGGGGCATTGCTTTTTATATTGGTTGGCGCAACATCGAAGGCCGAAGGGCCTGTTCTGTGCTGTAATGTTCTATGTTCTATGTTCTAGTACCATGACTCTCCCCTCCCCCTTCCCCATATCCCCATTGACCATCCCCAGCTCCCACTTCTGGCCACTGACACAGACAAATGAATCTTCCCCTTTCCCCTTCCTGCGTGAGGCTCCCACTGGGATCTGCCCCAGCGCTGCCAGGTCTGCATGAATCTGTGTGGCAGTGCTAGGCCACCACTTGCCCATGTTTCCCTCCTCTGGGGGTTATACTCATCTTTGCACCCAACCCCACACCAGTATGGGGAGGGCGCGGGGTGCATGACAAGCTCCCGTCTGGGTGAACCTTTTGTAAATCGCACCAACATGATGTCAGGTTGGCACGGTGTAAATATACACCGGGTTTGGGGGGTGGGGGGGGGGGGGGGGGGGGGGGGGGGGGGGGGGGGGGGGGGGGGGGGTGAATTTACAGTTAGTTATATTTAAATGCATTGAAATGTATAAAAACCAAAATGAACATCAACCTGATTTCATTGGTGGCAATTTGTGACTTCCAGACTTTGCCGGATATTGAGCCCCCATCGCTAATCTTGTGTTGGAGGTGGGCTCAATATCCCGCCCTACATTTCAGTGGAAAGAAACTTCGCAGTGCTTTGATGCAGAGGGACCTGGGTATCCTTGTGCATGAACAATAGAAAGCTCGTATGCAGATAGAGCAGGTAATAAGGAAGGCAGATAGCGTCTTAGCAATTATTGCTAAAGGAATAGAGTATAAAAATAATGAAATGTTGCTGATACTGAAGCATTTGTGAAACTGCACTTAGAATATTGTGTACAGTTTTGGTTTCCTTATTTGAGGAAGTATGCATTTGGAGTCAGCTGCATTGGAGTCAGCTCAGAGGAGGTTCACTGGATTGATTCCAGAAATTTGAGGTTTGACTTACAAAGAGAGATTGGGCAGTTTAGGCCGATTCTCCTGGAACTTAGAAAATGAGAGGAGATCTAACTGAGATATATAAGATGATAAAGGGGCACTGACACAGTAGCCATGCAGAGGATGTTTCCTCTTGTAGGGAAATCTGGAACAAGAGGTGACAGTTTTAGGATAAGGATTAGCAGAGTTAAAATAGAGATAAGAAATTATTTCTCTCAAGTGTAGTGAGTCTGTGGAATTCACTACCCCAGAATGCAGTGGATGCTGGGACAGTGAGTGAATTAAAACAGGAAACAAACAGATTGGTTCACTCCACTCGTCGTACGGGTTTAAAAGTTTTTTTAAGGTTTGGAGAACAGACAGGAAGCGGAGTATGAAGCTGAACAAGGGGTCAAAAAAAGTCATGATTGTAGTGAATGCAGAAACAGGCTCAAGAGGGGTTTATTCCCCCTCCTGCTCCGAGTGACATGTCAGGAGGTGGCTGCAGACCAACACTTGTGAAATAATTTAATGTGGAAAAGCGGGACAGTGTTGTGGGAGTTTTACTCTGTATCTAACCCCGTGCTGTACCTGTCCTGGAAGTGTTTGATGGGAACAGTGTTGTGGGAGTTTTACTCTGTATCTAACCTCGTGCTGTACCTATCCTGGCAGTGTTTGATGGGGACAGTGTAGAGGGAGCTTTACTCTGTATCTAACCCCGTGCTGTAGCTGTCCTGGGAGTCTTTGATGGGGACAGTGTTGTGGGAGTTTTACTCTGTATCTAACCCCGTGCTGTACCTGTCCTGGAAGTGTTTGATGGGGACAGTGTTGTGGGAGTTTTACTCTGTATCTAACCCCGTGCTGTACCTGTCCTGGGAGTGTTTGATGGGTAAGAACTCAGTAAGAATTTAGCAACACCAATTATTAATCCAACCGATTTATTTGATAGTAAAATAGCGAGCTTTCAACACTCCCGTGTTTTCATCAGGCAAGTGCAGTGTTCTGGTCTGCAATAGCACACATCAGCACAGACAGTCAGAGATTGCTGATTAGAATGCGAAACCTTACATCTAACCTGCTATTCAAGTGTTAAAGTGGCTAACAATGTGTGTGAAGGGAATCCTGAGCATTGGTTAGAGAATTGTGTATTTTCTCCAGACAGCACAGTAAGTGAGGTTTTTTGCTAACCCAGGCAAGTTACGGGGGTTACAGATAGTGTGTCATGATGGGGACAGTGTTGTGGGAGTTTTACTCTGTATCTAACCCCGTGCTGTACCTGTCCTGGAAGTGTTTGATGGGGACAGTGTAGAGGGAGCTTTACTCTGTATCTAACCCCGTGCTGTACCTGTCCTGGGAGTGTTTGATGGGGACAGTGTTGTAGGAGCTTTACTCTGTATCTAACCCCGTGCTGTACCTGTCCTGGGAGTGTTTGATGGGGACAGTGTTGTAGGAGCTTTACTCTGTATCTAACCCCGTGCTGTACCTGTCCTGGGAGTGTTTGATGGGGACAGTGTAGAGGGAGTTTTACTCTGTATCTAACCTTGTGCTGTACCTATCCTGGGAGTGTTTGATGGGGACAGTGTAGAGGGAGCTTTACTCTGTATCTAACCTTGTGCTGTACCTATCCTGGGAGTGTTTGATGGGGACAGTGTAGAGGGAGCTTTAGTCTGTAACTTAACTGTGAATGGCCTGAACTGAATCAGTGAGATCATCAATTGTAAATACATGTTCTTGTTTCGTATCCTTTCTGAACAGGATTTAGGGGAGAAGATTGATCCTGGTCTGAGACCAATTTTAGTGCGGGATTTTTGTGTTCGAGCAGGCCAAATGTATATCAAGATCGGCAGAAGAGAAATAGAATACAATTCCAATTTCAGGTAATTCTGGACCGTGTTCACAGAAATGGAATACAATTCCAATTTTAGATCGTTCCAGACCGTATTCACAGAAATGGAATACAATTCCAATTTTAGATCATTCCGGACCGTATTCACAGAAATGGAATACAATTCCAATTTCAGATCATTCCGGACCATGTTCACGGAAATGGAATGCAATTCCAATTTCAGATCATTCCGGGCCGTGTTCACAGAAATGGAATGCACTTCCAATTTGAGATCATTCCGGACCGTGTTCACAGAAATGGAATACAATTCCAATTTGAGATCATTCCGGACTGTGTTCACGGAAATGGAATACAATTCCAATTTTAGATCATTCCGGACCGTGTTCACGGAAATGGAATACAATTCCGATTTCAGGTAATTCCGGACCGTGTTCACAGAAATAGAATACAATTCCAATTAACGATCATTCCGGACTGTGTTCACAGAAATGGAATACAATTCCAATTTTATATCATTCCGGACCGTGTTCACAGAAATGGAATACAATTCCGATTTCAGGTAATTCCGGACCGTGTTCACAGAAATGGAATACAATTCCGATTTCATGTAATTCCGGACCGTGTTCACAGAAATGGAATACAATTCCGATTTCATGTAATTCCGGACCATGTTCACAGAAATAGAATACAATTCCAATTAACGATCATTCCGGACCATGTTCACAGAAATGGAATACAATTCCGATTTCAGATCATTCCGGACCGTGTTCACAGAAATGGAATACAATTCCAATTTTAGATCATTCCAGACTGTGTTCACGGAAATGGAATACAATTCCGATTTCAGATCATTCCGGATCGTGTTCACAGAAATGGAATACAATTCCGATTTCAGATCATTCCGGACCGTGTTCACAGAAATGGAATACAATTCCAATTTGAGATCATTCCGGACTGTGTTCACGGAAATGGAATACAATTCCGATTTCAGGTAATTCGGACCGTGTTCACGGAAATGGAATACAATTCCAATTTCAGTTAATTCCGGACCGTGTTCACGGAAATGGAATACAATTCCAATTTTAGATCATTCCGGACCGTGTTCACGGAAATGGAATACAATTCCGATTTCAGATCATTCCGGACCGTGTTCACAGAAATGGAATGCACTTCCAATTACAGATCATTCCGGACCGTGTTCACAGAAATGGAATACAATTCCAATTTTAGATCATTCCGGACCGTGTTCACAGAAATGGAATACAATTCCAATTTGAGATCATTCCGGACTGTGTTCACAGAAATGGAATACAATTCCGATTTCAGGTAATTCCGGACCGTGTTCACGGAAATGGAATACAATTCCAATTTCAGGTAATTCCGGACCGTGTTCACGGAAATGGAATACAATTCCAATTTTAGATCATTCCGGACCGTGTTCACGGAAATGGAATACAATTCCGATTTCAGGTAATTCCGGACCGTGTTCACAGAAATAGAATACAATTCCAATTAACGATCATTCCGGACTGTGTTCACAGAAATGGAATACAATTCCAATTTTATATCATTCCGGACCGTGTTCACGGAAATGGAATACAATTCCGATTTCAGCTAATTCCGGACCGTGTTCACAGAAATAGAATACAATTCCAATTAACGATCATCCCGGACCATGTTCACAGAAATGGAATACAATTCCGATTTCAGGTAATTCCGGACCGTGTTCACAGAAATAGAATACAATTCCAATTAACGATCATTCCGGACTGTGTTCACAGAAATGGAATACAATTCCAATTTTATATCATTCCGGACCGTGTTCACGGAAATGGAATACAATTCCGATTTCAGCTAATTCCGGACCGTGTTCACAGAAATAGAATACAATTCCAATTAACGATCATTCCGGACCATGTTCACAGAAATGGAATACAATTCCGATTTCAGATCATTCCGGACCGTGTTCACGGAAATGGAATACAATTCCGATTTCAGATCATTCCGGACCGTGTTCACAGAAATGGAATACAATTCCAATGTCAGGTAATTCTGGACCGTGTTCACAGAAATGGAATACAATTCCAATTTTAGATCATTCCAGACCGTGTTCACAGAAATGGAATACAATTCCGATTTCAGATCATTCCGGACCGTGTTCACAGAAATGGAATACAATTCCAATTTCAGATCATTCCGGACCATGTTCACGGAAATGGAATGCACTTCCAATTTCAGATCATTCCGGGCCGTGTTCACAGAAATGGAATGCACTTCCAATTTCAGATCATTCCGGACCGTGTTCACAGAAATGGAATGCACTTCCAATTTCAGGTCATTCCGGACCGTGTTCACAGAAATGGAATACAATTCCCATTTCAGATCATTCCGGACCGTGTTCACGGAAATGGAATACAATTCCAATTTCAGATCATTCCGGACCGTGTTCACAGAAATGGAATACAATTCCAATTAACGTCATTCCGACTTTGTTCACAGAAATGGAATACAATTCCAATTTCAGATCATTCCGGACCGTGTTCACAGAAATGGAATACAATTCCAATTTCAGGTCATTCCGGACCGTGTTCACAGAAATGGAATACAATTCCAATTTCAGATCATTCCGGACCGTGTTCACAGAAATGGAATACAATTCCAATTTGAGATCATTCCGGACCGTGTTCACAGAAATGGAATACAATTCCAATTAACGATCATTCCGGACCATGTTCACAGAAATGGAATACAATTCCAATTTCAGGTCATTCCAGACCGTGTTCACAGAAATGGAATACAGTTCCGATTTCAGGTAATTCTGGACCGTGTTCACAGAAATGGAATACAATTCCAATTAACGATCATTCCAGACCGTGTTCACGGAAATGGAATACAATTCCGATTTCAGATCATTCCGGACCGTGTTCACAGAAATGGAATACAATTCCAATTTGAGATCATTCCGGACCGTGTTCACAGAAATGGATACAATTCCAATTTCAATCATTCCGGACCGGTTCACAGAAATGGAATGCAATTCCAATTTCAATCATTCGGACCGTTTCACAAAGGGAATACAATTCCAATTCAAGATCATTCCGGACCGTGTTCACAGAAATGGAATACAATTCCAATTTCAGATCATTCCGGACCGTGTTCACGGAAATGGAATACAATTCCGATTTCAGATCATTCCGGACCGTGTTCACAGAAATGGAATACAATTCCCGATTTCAGATCATTCCGGACCGTGTTTCACAGAATATGGAATACAATTCCAATTTGAGTCATTCCGGACCGTGTTCACAGAAATGGAATACAATTCCAATTTCAGATCATTCCGGACCGTGTTCACAGAAATGGAATACAATTCCAATTTCAGGTCATTCCGGACCGTGTTCACAGAAATGGAATACAATTCCAATTTTAGATCATTCCAGACCGTGTTCACAGAAATGGAATACAATTCCAATTTGAGATCATTCCAGACCGTGTTCACAGAAATGGAATACAATTCCAATTAAAGATCATTCCGGACCATGTTCACAGAAATGGAATACAATTCCAATTTCAGATCATTCCAGACCGTGTTCACAGAAATGGAATACAATTCCAATTTCAGATAATTCCGGACCGTGTTCACAGAAATGATAAAATTCCAATTAACGATCATTCCAGACCGTGTTCACAGAAATGGAATACAATTCCATTTCAGATCATTCCGACCGTGTTCCGAAAAAGAATACAATTCCAATTTCAATCATTCCGGACCCGTGTTCACAGAAATGGAATACAATTCCGATTTCAGATCATTCCGGACCGTGTTCACAGAAATGGAATACAATTCCGATTTCAGATCATTCCGGACTGTGTTCACAGAAATAGAATACAATTCCAATTTCAGGTAATTCCGGACCGTGTTCACAGAAATAGAATACAATTCCAATTTCAGGTAATTCCGTACTGTGTTCACGGAAATGGAATACAATTCCGATTTCAGATCATTCCGGACTGTGTTCACAGAAATAGAATACAATTCCAATTTTAGATCATTCCAGACCGTGTTCACAGAAATGGAATACAATTCCAATTTCAGATCATTCTGGACCGTGTTCACAGAAATGGAATACTGTTCCGATTTCAGATCATTCCAGACCGTGTTCACAGAAATGGAATACAATTCCAATTTTTAGATCATTCCGGACTGTGTTCACGGAAATGGAATACTGTTCCGATTTCAGATCATTCTGGACCGTGTTCACAGAAATGGAATACTGTTCCGATTTCAGATCATTCCGGACTGTGTTCACAGAAATAGAATACAATTCCGATTTCAGATCATTCCGGACTGTGTTCACAGAAATGGAATACAATTCCGATTTCAGATCATCCGGACCGTGTTCACAGAAATGGAATACAATTCCAATTTGAGATCATTCCGGACCGTGTTCACAGAAATGGAATACTGTTCCGATTTCAGATCATTCTGGACCGTGTTCACAGAAATGGAATACAATTCCGATTTCAGATCATTCTGGACCGTGTTCACAGAAATGGAATACAATTCCAATTTGAGATCATTCCGGACCGTGTTCACAGAAATGGAATACAATTCCAATTTCAGATCATTCCGGACCGTGTTCACAGAAATGGAATACTGTTCCGATTTCAGATCATTCTGGACCGTGTTCACAGAAATGGAATACAATTCCGATTTCAGGTAATTCCGTACTGTGTTCACGGAAATAGAATACAATTCCAATTTCAGGTAATTCCGTACTGTGTTCACAGAAATGGAATACAATTCCGATTTCAGGTAATTCCGGACCGTGTTCACAGAAATGGAATACAATTCCGATTTCAGGTAATTCCGTACTGTGTTCACGGAAATGAATACAATTCCAATTTCAGGTAATTCCGTACTGTGTTCACGGAAATGGAATACAATTCCGATTTCAGATAACTGGTCCTGACATTGACCATCAATTTGACTCTGCGTGCAGCCTGCCCATCTCTCTGCTGTGACATTAACCCCTGTTCCTGCCATCTAACTGAGATTCCATCTTTTTGTTTTGAATTTTGTCATTGGTCACGAGTGAGGCTTACTTTAACACTAGAATGAAGTTACTGTGAAATTCCCCTAGTCGCCACATTCTGGCACCTGTTCAGGTGAATGCACCTAACCAGGATTGTGGGAGGAAACTGGAGAACCTGGAGGAAACCCGCACAGACCTGGGGACAATGTGCAAACTCTGCGCTGACTATTACCCAAGCTGCAAATTGTAACCAGGTCCCTGGTGCTGAGAGGCAGCAATGCTAACCATTGTGCCACTGTGCTGCCCACTTCTGACTCTTAAAGAATAGGTATACACATTGTGCTTGATCCAGCTGAACAAGTGATAATCATTCCTAGTTCATAACCACCGAGCAATGTCCTGACCAATCAGAATTAAGTTGCCCATTTTAAATTTCAAACAATGTTTTGCAGTTAACTGTCTGTCACCATCAACTGGTACATTCCATGGCAACATATCTACTATTTAGAATCAATTTGACAACAAATCAGCATTCTTTTCACATGCAATAAAAAGTCGTTGTTTCCCTGACATTGGTTTTTTTGCGAGTGTCTTGACAGGTACAAGATGAAAAGCTTCAACAAAATGTCTTTTCTTGAAAATAAGTTCTGTGCTACCAAGTGACTGTTATTGTGAGTTGTTCACCAGTTTATTATTACAGGCTGTACATGACCACACGGATGTCCAACCCAAACTTCCTTCCGGCCGTCTGCAACCTGGTTACTTTGATAAACTGCACGGTGACGTTTGAGGGCCTTCAGGAACAGCTGCTGTCTCGGGTGGTCAAACGCCAGCACCCACAAGTGGAGGAGCAACTCGGGATGTTACTGCAGAGCATTGCCAATGACCTGGTCACCCTGTTGGAGCTGGAGAATAAATCACTGTCCCTGCTGCAGAAGACTGAGGGTAAGAAGAGGTCTGTTGTACAGGCAGAATCTTATCTGATTGTTCTGAAAGGGTGAAAATTGGTGTGAGATGGATTCTCTTCTGATCAGGCACATCTGTTTCAAAGACTTGTCCAAATTGCTGATTCCCATTTATTTGGAGATGCCAGACGTAGGCATTTGCAGGTTTAACAGTCAATCTGATTAAAGCCGGTTTTCATGGAGCAGGATTTTGTTTTATATTCATTTGTGGGATATGGGTACCTCTGGTTGTAAGAACTCAGTAAGAATTTAGCAACACCAATTTATAATCCAACCGATTTATTTGATAGTAAAAAAGCGAGCTTTCGACTCTGTGTCTTCCTCAGGCAAATGCAGTGTTCTGTACATCATATCTCTGGTTGCTCAGCATTTATTGCCCATCCTTGGTTACTGTGGAACTCAATGGCTTGAGGGACCATTTCAGAGGGCAGTTGAGAATCAACCTCATTGCTGTGGCTCTGGATTCACATGTAGGTCAGACCAGATAAGTATTGCAGATTTCCTTCCCTAAAGGCACTCGTGAACCAGATGGGTTTGCTTTTGATAATTGACAATGGTTTCATTGTCATCAGTAGATTCTTCATTCCAGATTTTTCTTATCATTAAATTCACATTCCACCATCTGTCGTGGCGGGAGTCAAACCTGGGTCTCTGGAACATTAGCTCAGTTTCTGGATTAATGGTCTAGCAATAATACTACTAGGCTATCAGCTCCTCTTTATAGGCTCTTCACAGTCAATATGCTGTTTGGCACAAAGTGGCAGTTTTCAGGATGGTGCAGGGATCGGTGAAGACCTCACATGTTCTCAGTCCCAGCACAGGAGCTGCTGGTGGAGGGGGTTCAGTGGAGGAGGAATGTATCTACAGGAACCATCACTCCCCTACCATTTCCCGCTCTCCGGCAGATCAAACGGGTGAGCAAAGCTGCTAGAAAGCCACATATAGCGACAGAAATTGTAAAGTGGGATAAATACTCAAGAATCAAACAACTTGTGTTAAAACATGAACATTTTAATATCTACACTGTGAAAATATAATCGTTAACAATGTACTTTTGGAAAATTGTACCATCATCTATGGATTTTACCACACAAGTCAAATCCTCATGTCCTAGATTTGATTACATCAAAGGTTTCGGTGGATTGCACTAGGGAAAAGTTGACATTTAAATCTGTAATTCATTTTGTGGAAGGATGAGTAATTCTCCATTTGACTATTACAATAACCAAAATTACTCGAATATTTTAGAACATAGAACAATACAGCACAAACAGGCCCTTCGGCCCACGAGTTGCGCCGATCACATCTACCAATCCACAGACCTATCTATAACCCCCTTTCCTATTCTTTTCCATATACTCATCCAGAAGTCTCTTAAAAGACCCCAGTGAGTTTGCCTCAACAACGGCAGTCGGTTCCATTCATTCACCATCCTCTGAGTGAAAAACCTACCCCTGACATCTCCTTTGTATTTGCTTCCCTGCACCTTAAATCTGTGTCCTCTCGTAGTGACCATTTCAGCTCGGGGAAAATAGTCTCTGAGAGTCCACCCTATCTATTCCTCTCAACATTTTATAAACCTCTATCAGGTCGCCTCTCAACCTACGTCTCTCCAGTGAGAAGAGTCCCAGCTCCTCAACCTATCTTCATAAGGCCTGCCTCCCAATCCAGGCAGCATCCTTGTAAATCTCCTCTGAACCCTCTCAATAGCCTCTATATCCTTCCTATAATGAGGCGACCAGAACTGCGCACAATACTCCAACTGGGGTCTGACAAGAGTCTTATAGAGCTGCATCATTACCTCCTGACTCCTAAACTCTATTCCTCGATTAATGAAGGCCAGTTCACCGTACGCCTTCTTGACCATTTCCTCCACCTGCGAGGCCGATTTAAGAGTTCTATGGACCCGGACCCCGAGATCCTTCTGCTCTGCAACACAGCTAAGACTCCTACCCCTTATATTGTACTCCTTCATCCCATTATTCCTGCCAAAATGGACCACTACACATTTATCTGCGTTGAAGTCCATCTGCCACTTCTCTGCCCAGTCTTGCATCCTGTTTATGTCCCGCTGCAACTTTTGGCATCCCTCCAGACCATCTACAACACCACCGATCTTTGTATCGTCGGCGCACTTGCTAACCCATCCCTCCACTTCCTCATCCAGGTCATTTATGAAAATGACAAACAGCAGGGGTCCCAGAACAGATCCCTGGGGCACTCCACTGGTTACCGACCTCCATGCAGAACAAGACCCATCCACAACCACTCTCTGCCTTCTGCCGGCAAGCCAGTTCTGGATCCACGAGGCCAAAGCCCCTTGGATCCCATGCCCTCTCACCTTCTCCAGAAGCCTTGCATGTGGGACCTTATCAAACACATTACTAAAGTGTTTTAAAAGACCCCAGTGAGTTTGCCTCAACAACCTCCGACGGCAGTCGATTCCATTCACTCACCACCCGCTGAGTGAAAAACCTACCCCTGACATCTCCTTTATATTTGCTTCCCTGCACCTTAAATCTGTGTCCTCTTGTAGTAACCATTTCAGCTCAGGGAAATAGTCTCTGAGAGTCCACCCTATCTATTCCGCTCAACATTTTATAAACCTCTATCAGGTCGCCTCTCAACCTTCGTCTCTCCAGTGAGAAGAGTCCCAGCTCCCTCAACCTATCTTCATAAGGCTTGCCTCCCAATCCAGGCAGCATCCTTATAAATCTCCTCTGAACTCTCTCAATAGCCTCTACATCCTTCCTATAATGAGGCGACCAGAACTGCACACAATACTCCAACTAGGATCTGACAAGAGTCTTGTAGAGCTGCATCATTACCTCCTGACTCCTAAACTCTATTCCTCGATTAACGAAAGCCAGTACACCGTACGCCTTCTTGACCACTTCCTCCACCTGCGATTTTAGCTTCAAATCTAGAACATAGAACAATACAGCACAAACAGGCCCTTCGGCCCACGAGTTGCGCCGATCACATCTACCAATCCACAGACCTATCTGTAACCCCCTATCCTATTCTTTTCCATATACTCATCCAGAAGTCTTTTAAAAGACCCCAGTGAGTTTGCCTCAACAACCTCCGACGGCAGCCGATTCCATTCACTCACCACCCTCTGAGTGAAAAACCTACCCCTGACATCTCCTTTGTATTTGCTTCCCTGCACCTATTTAGTGACTTCATTGTTAATCAGTTTAATTCTGAAGAAGAAAGATTAGAATAATGGAGAATATTTAGAATATTTAAATAGAGAAAAGCTGCAGCATGTGACAGTGCAGAGGGACCTGGGGGTCCTTGTGCACAAATTGCAAAAACCCAGTCTGCAGGTGCAGCAGGTGATTAAGAAGGTGAATGCAATGTTGGTCTTTATAGCGAGGGGGATAGAATATAAAAGTAGGGAGGTTCTGTTACAGCTGTATAGGGTGCTGGTGAGGCTGCAGCTGGAGTACTGTGTACAGTTTTGGTCACCGCATTGGAGGAAGGATATATTGGCCTTGGAGGGGGTGCAGAGAAGGTTTACTAGGCTGTTACCAGAGATGAGGGGTTGGATTATGAGAAGAGACTGAATAGGCTCTGTTTGTACTCTTTGGAGTTTAGAAGGCTGAGAGGGGATCTTATAGAGACATATAAGATAATGAAGGGGATGGATAGGGTAGAGGTTGAGAGACTCTTCCTGCTTAGCAAAGATAGCAGGACGAGAGGGCACAGCCTCAAGATTAGGGCGGGGGCGGTTCAGATCGGAGTTGCGGAGGGGTTTCTTCACGCAAAGGGTGGTGAATCTTTGGAATTCTCTGCCTGATGAGGTGGTGGAGGCTTCCTCACTGAATATGTTCAAGTCAAGAGTGGATAGGTTTTTGATTGACAAGGGAATTAAGGGTTATGGGGAGAAAGTGGGAAAGTGGTACTGAACCACTACAGATCAGCCATGATCTTATTGAATGGCGGGGCAGGCTCGAGGGGCTGGATGGCCGACTCCTGCTCCTATTTCCTATGTTATTATGTTCTTAATAAAGATAAAGTTTGGTTAAAACAATAAATATATAAACCTTACTAATTATTCTTACTATTCCATCATAACAATGATTTCTTCATAGAACCTCAGTGCAGAAGAAGGCTATTCAGCCCATCAAGTCTGCACTGACTCTCTGACAGAGCACCTTACCCAGACCCTATCCCCGCAACCCCACGTATCTAATACTCCTAACCTACACATCTTGGGATTTTGATTTGACTTGATTTATTATTGTCACATTATTAACATGCAATGAAAAGTATTATTTCTTGCACACTACACAAAGTATACCATTCATAGGGAAGGAAATGAGAGAGTGCAGAATGTGGTGTTACAGTCATAGCTAGAATGTAGAGAAAGATCAACTTAATGCGAGGTAAGCCCATTCAAAAGTCTGATGACAGCAGGAAAGAAGCTGTTTTTGAGTCAGTTAGCATGTGACCTCAGACTTTTGTTATCTTTTTCCTGATGGAAAAAAGTGGAAGAGAGGATAAAACCAAATTATTACAGATTCTAGAATCTGAGACCAAGAGAGAAAAAGCTGGAAAACCTCAGCAGATCTGGCAGCATCTGTAAGGAGAAAAAAAGGATTGAAGTTTTGAGTCCAGATGATTCAACAAAGGCTTTGACAATGTATAATCTGCACTCGAAATGTCACCTCTTCTCACCTTACAGATGCTGGCAGACATAATATATATAATATACAAATGATTTGGAGGATAATGTAACTGGTTCGATTTGTAAGTTTGTGGACGAAACAAAGGTTGGTGGATTTGCGGAAAGTGATGAGGACCATCAGAGGATACAGCAGGATATAGATCAGTTGGAGACTTGGGCAGAGAGATGGCAGATGGAGTTTAATCCAGACAAATGTGAGGTAATGCATTTTGGAAGATCTAATACAGATAGAAAATACACAATAAATGACAGAAACTTTAAGAGTATTGATAGGCAGAGGGATCTAGGTGTACAGGTATACAGGTCACTGAAAGTGGCAATGCAGATGGAGAAGGTAATCAAGAAGGCATACGGCATTCTTGCTTTCATTGGCTGGGGCATTGAGTTTAAAAATTGGCAAGTCACGCTGCAGCTTTATAGAACCTTAGTTAGGCCGCACTTAGAATATAGTGTTTAATTCTGGTCGCCACGCTACCAGAAGGATGTAGAGGCTTTGGAGAGGGTATAGAAAATATTTAGCAGGAGGATGCCTGGTATGGAGGGCATTAGCTATGAGGAGATGTTAGAGACTTGGACAAGTTGCAGAGTTGGGCCGAGAGGTGGCAAATGGAGTTTAATGCAGAAAAGTGTGAGGTAATGCACTTTGGCAGGAATAACAAATGTGTAGAGTATAGGGCTAATGGTAGGACTCTTAATAGTGTTGAAGAACAGAGGGATCTTGGTGTATATGTGCATAGATCCCTGAAAGTTGGCAATCAAGTCGATAAGGTTGTTAAGAAGGCATATGGAGTCTTAGCTTTTATTGGTAGGGGGATTGAATTCAGAGCCGCAACGTCATGTTGCAACTGTACAAAACTCTGGCGGCCGCACTTGGAGTATTGTGTGCAGTCCTGGTCGCCACATTATAAGAAAGATGTGGAGGCATTGGAGAGGGTACAGAGGAGGTTTACCAGGATGTTGCCTGGTATGGAGCGCAGGTCTTATGAAGAGAGGCTGAGGGATTTGAGGTTGTTTTCATTAGAAAGAAGGCGACTAAGAGGAGACCTTATCGAAACATATAAGATGATTAGAGGTTTAGAAGGGTGGACAGTGATAGCCTTTTTCCTAGGATGGAGAAAGCTAGCACGAGGGGACATAGCTTTAAATTAAGGGGGGTAGTTATAGGACGGATGTCAGAGGTAGGTTCTTTACCCAGAGGGTGGTAAGGTTATGGAATGCCCTGCCTGCTGCAGTTGTAGATGCGCCAAGTTTGGTGGCGTTTAAGAGGTTAGTAGATAAGTTTATGAATGAAAAGGGAATGGTTTAGGTTAGAGGGTCATTGCTTTTTCTTAATTGGTCGGCGCAACATCGAAGGCCAAAGGGCCTGTTCTGCGCTGTAATGTTCTATGTTCTATGTAAACTTGGTTTGTTCTCACTGAAATGACAGAGTTTGGGAGGGGGTGCAGCAACCTGATAGAAATCTACAAGATTATGTGGGGCATGGACAGAATAAATAGTCAGAAGTTTTTTCCCAGGGCCGAAGAGTTAGTTACTTGGGGGCATAGGTTTAAGCTGTGAGGGCAAGTTTTAAAGGAGATGTATGAAATTATAGACCGGTGAGCCTTACTTCTGTTGTGAGCAAAGTTTTGGAAAGGATTATAAGAGATAGGATTTATAATTATATTTATAATTTATAATCATCTAGAGAGAAATAATTTGATTAGGGATAGTCAACATGGTTTTGTGAAGGGTAGGTCGTGCTTCACAAACATTACTGAGTTCTTTGAGAAGGTGGCCAAAGAGGTGGATAAGGATAAGGCAGTTGATGTGGTGTATATGGATTTTAGCAAAGTGTTTGAGAAGGTTCCTCATGGAAGGCTACTGCAGAAAATGCGGATGCATTGGATTGAGGGTGATTTAGCAGTTTGGATTAGGAATTGGCTAGCTGATAGAAGACAGAGGGTGGTAGTTGATGGGAAATGTTCAACCTGGAGTTCACTTACTTGTGGTGTACCGCAGAGATCTGTTTTACATAGAACATAGAACATTACAGCACAGAACAGGCCCTTCGACCTTCGATGTTGCGCCGACCAATATAAAAAGCAATGCCCCTCCAAATTAAACCATTCCCTTCTCTTCCATATACCTATCAACTAACCTCTTAAACGCCACCAAACTTGGCGCATCTACAACTGCTGCAGGCAGGGCATTCCACTCCCAACCACCCTTGGGTAAAGAACCTACCTCTGATATCCGTCCTATAACTATCACCCCTTAATTTAAAGCTGTGTCCCCTCGTGCTAGCTTTCTCCATCCTAGGAAAAAGGCTATCACTGTCCACCCTATCTAAACCTCTAATCATCTTATATGTTTCGATTAGGTCCCCTCTTAGCCGCCTCCTTTCTAACGAAAACAACCTCAAATCCCTCAGCCTCTCTTCATAAGACCTGCCCTCCATACCAGGCAACATCCTGGTAAACCTCCTCTGTACCCTCTCCAATGCCTCCACATCTTTCTTATAATGTGGGGACCAGAACTGCACACAATACTCCAAGTGCGGCCGCACTAGAGTTTTGTACAGTTGCAACATGACGTTGCGGCTCCGAAATTCAATCCCCCTACCAATAAAAGCTAAGACTCCATATGCCTTCTTAACAACCTTCTCGACTGACTGCCCACTTTCAGGGATCTATGCACATACACACCAAGATCCCTCTGTTCATCAACACTACTAAGAATCCTACCATTAGCCCTATACTCTACACATTTATTATTTCTGCCAAGTGCATTACCTCACACTTTTCCACATTAAACTCCATTTGCCACCTCTCGGCCCAGCTCTGCAACTTGTCCAAGTCCCTCTGCAAACTATAACACCCCTCTTCACTATCTACCACTCCACCGACTTTAGTGTCATCTGCAAATTTACTAATCCATCCTTCAATACCCTCATCCAGATCATTTATAAAAATTACAAACAGCAGGGGCCCCAAAACAGACCCCTGAGGTACACCACTTGTAACCGAACTCCACGATGAATATCTCCCATCAACCACCACCCTCTGTCTTCTATCTGCTAGCCAATTCCTAATCCAATTAGCTAAATCACCCTCTATCCCATACATCTGCATTTTCTGCAGAAGTCTTCCATGGGCCACCTTATCAAAACGCCTTACTAAAGTCCATATATACCACATCAACCGCCTTACCCCCATCCACCTCTTTGGTCACTTTTTCAAAAAACTCAATGAGGTTAGTAAGGCACGACCTACCCTTCACAAAACCATGCTGACTATCCCCAATCAATTCATTTCTCTCTAAATAACTATAAATCCTATCCCTAATAATTCTCTCCAATACTTTGCCCACAACAGAAGTAAGACTCACTGGCCTATAATTCCCTGGAAGGTCTCTCTTCCCCTTCTTGAACAATGGGACCACATTCGCTATCCTCCAGTCCTCCGGAACCACACCCGTAACCAACGAGGACCTGAAGATCAGAGCCAGAGGCTCTGCAATCTCCTCTCTTGCCTCCCAGAGAATCCTAGGGTAAATCCCGTCCGGCCCAGGGGACTTATCCAACTTCAAACCCTCAAGAATATCTAGCACATCCTCCCTATCTACTTCGATACTTTCCAGTTTGCTACCCTGTACCTCAGTGTTCTCCATAACTACATTTACATCACCCTGCGTGAATACCGAAGAGAAATATTTATTCAGTGCTCTCCAATCTCTTCAGGCTCCACGCACAACTTCCCACTGCTGTCTATGACTGGCCCTAATCTTGCCTAACCAATCTTCTATTCTTAACATATCTAAAGAAAGCTTTAGGATTCTCCTTAATCCTATCAGCCAAAGTCTTCTCGTGTCCTCTCTTAGCTCTCCTCAATTCACTCTTTAGCTCCCTCCTGGCTAATCTATAGCTATCCATTGCACTAACCGAGCCTTCAAGCCTCATCCTGACATAAGCCTCCTTTTTCCTTTTAACCAGCAAATCAACTTTTTTCGTACACCAAGGTTCTCTTACTCGACCATTTCCTCCTTGCCTGACAGGGACATACTTATCAAGGACTCGCAGCAGCTGCTCCTTGAATAAGCTCCACATTCCAGATGTTCCCAGTCCCTGTAGTTTCCTAGTCCAATCTATGCACCCTAATTCTCTCCTGATGGCCTCATAATTACCCTTCCCCCAGCTATAACTACTGCCCCCAGCTTCATGCCTATCCCTATCCATCACTAAGGTGAACGTAACCGAATTGTGGTCACTATCACCAAAATGTTCACTAACTTCCAAGCCTAACACCTGGTCTGGCTCATTGCCCAGCACCAAATCCAATGTAGCCTCACCTCTAGTTGGCCTATCTACATACTGAGTCAAAAAACCTTCCTGCACACTTTGTACGAAAACTGACCCCTCTAACGAGCTAGAGCTATAGCTATTCCAATCAATATTAGTAAAGTTAAAGTCCCCCATAACAATTACCCTATTACTTTCACTCCTGACCAGAATTGACTTGGCAATCCTTTCCTCAACCTCTCTAGAACTTTTAGGAGGTCTATAAAAGACTCCCAACAGGGTGACCTCTCCTTTCCTGTTTCTAATCTCAGCCCATACTACCTCAACAGAAAAGTCCTCATCAAACTTCTTTTCTGTCACTGTGATACAGTCTTTGACTAATAATGACACTCCTCCCCTCCTTCTACCTCCTTCTCTACTCCAACTAAAGCATTTGAACCCCACTTTTAGGGGTTTTAGGCCACTGCTGTTTGTCATTTTTATAAATGACCTAGATGAGGTTGTAGAAGGATCGGTTAGTAAATGACACTAAAGTCAGAGGAGTTGTGAACAGTGAGGATGGATGTTGCAGTTTGCAGAGGGACATAGATAAGCTGCAGAGCTGGGCCGAGAGGTGGCAAATGGAGTTTAATGCAGAAAAGCATGAGGTGATTCATTTTGGAAGGAGTAACAGGATTACAGAATATTGAGCTATTGGAAAGATTCTTGGTAGTGTGGATGAACAGAGAGATCTTGGTGTCCACGTGCACAGATCTCTGCAAGTTGGAACCCAGGTTGATAGGGTTGTTATGAAGAGTACAGTGTGTTAGCTTTTATTGGTAGAGGGATTGAATTTCATAGCCATGAGATCATGTTGCAGATGTACAAAACTCTGGTGTGGTCGCACTTGGAGTATTGCGTACAGTTCTGGTGCCGCATTATAGGAAAGATGTGGAAGCATTGGAAAGGATGTAGAGGAGGTTTACCAGGATGTTGCCTGGTATGATGGGAAGATCTTATGAGGAAAGCCTGAGAGACTTGAGGTTATTTTCATTAGAGAGAATAAGATTAAGAAGTGACCTAATTGAGATATACAAAGTGATCAGAGGATTAGATAGAGTACACAGTGAGAGTTTTTTTTCTCGGATGGTGATGATTAACTCGAGGAGACAAAGCTTTAAATTGAGGGGTGATAATTATAGGACAGGTGTCAGAGATAGGTTCTTTACTCAGAGAATAGTAATGTATGGAATGCCCTGCCTGCAGCAGTCGTGGACACGCCAACTTTAAAGGCGTTCAGACGGTCAGTGGATAGGCATATGGATAATATTGGAAAAGTTTAGGTTAGAGGGTCATTAGATTGGTTCCACTGGTCGGCGCAACATCGAGGGCCAAAAGGCCTGTACTGCGCTGTAATGTTCTGTGTTCTGAAGTCAGATTAAATCAATCATGGATGTGTCTCTTGTCAAGGGGTGGAGCGAGGGGGCGGGGAGGGGAGTGAATTCTTGCCAGTGAAGCTAGCTGTTGAGCTCTGGGCCGTCACTGTGTCAACACCCGATTTCCCAGCATACTGTGTGTGCTCCTGAAATTTAAGGGCAATTTAGCATGGCCAATCCACCCACCAACATGTCTTTCACATTTTCGCAGAGAACATGCAGATTCCGCACAGACAGTGACCCGAGGCTGGAATTGGTGTTCGGGTCCCCGGTGCTGTGAGTTAGCCGGTGACTGGGGGGTGGTGGGGGAGGTGTAATATCCGGGGCCAGCTGTTGCGGGGAAGTCATTATGAGGTTGGCACAGTGAGCGATTAGCAGCAGGTCTCCATGTCCATCAGGGGAGGGAGTGACAGGAACACACACAGGATGCTGGGAAATTGCCTCAGAGCTCAGTAGCCGGCTTCACCAACGAGAATTCACTACATCCACCACCTCTCTACCCCGATGAGAATCACATCCATAGAATCATAGAATCCCTACATTGCAGAAGGAGGCCATTTGGCCCATTCAGTCTGCACTGACCACAATCCCACCCAGGCCCTATCTCCATAACCCTCAAATTTAACCTGCTCCTCCCCCTGACAGCAAGGGGCAATTTAGCCTGGCCGATTAACCTACTCCTCACAGGAAACTGGAGCACCCAGAGGAAACCCACACAGACATGGGCAGAATGTGCAAATTTCACACACATGGTTGCCCATGCTGGGAATCAAACCCAGGTCTCTGGCATTGTGACGCAGCAGTGCTAATCACTGTGCCACCCGAACCTTGGCTCTTTATTTTAACTAACTGCTGTACAATTGTGACTGGAAATCTCCCAGAACTTGGCACGATTCTCTCCCATTTTCACTCACATTCAGCACTGAGAATTTCTTGGTAAGATCATCTCCTCAGAATGTGCAGTGTTGGGATTGTTTAGAAAGGTTAGACTTTCCTTTAGTGTAAAAAAGCCTTTTCATGGTGTGAATTTTTCTGATCATAGGGCATATCCTCGATGACAAGGATCTCATTGATACTCTCCAGAAATCAAAGGACATGTCTGAAGAGATTAAACTGCGAATTGCTGCATCTGAGGAAAATGAGAAGAAAATCATGGCAGCTCGGAAGAAGTATCTGCCAATGGCGATGCGTGGCTCTGTCTTGTACTTTGTGATGATTGAGCTGTCCAAGCTGAACTGCATGTACCAGTTTTCTCTGCAATGGTTCATGAAGATATTCATTGAGTCAGTGAGTGACATGCACAAGCCACACACAAGGAGGCCACTGGCAGGATTCATACAGCGTACCTTGAAACTACAGCGAACAGACAGTGAATTCAGATCTTTAGCTTCCAGCACTACAAGAATGCACATGAGCTTCAAGTTTCAGTTATGCAATATGATGAATACACTTACTGGGAACATCTACAAGGTATGTCACAGAGTGGAACACTTACCGCTAGTCAAACCAGGGCTAGCACTGATCCAAGCCCACACTTCCAATCTATCGTTATACTGTGACAACCCAGGTTGTGAAATAACTCCTCTCTATAACCCACTCTGCATTTGTTATAACAAAGGTAAACTTAAAAGGGAGCTGATATTGCAATTCCACACATATATATGTGTGAAAATATATATTCTACTATGTGTACCTCAATATGAGAAACCAGATTCTTTAGGTTAACAGGTGAAGAGCTACTCTTATTGCTAAATGCACTCAATTAAAGATGCAGAAATCATTAACCAAAGGCTGCAAGTGTATGAACGTGTACAATAACAGCAGAAGTAGGCCATTTTGCCCCTCAAGTATGCCCCACTATTTTATAATAACTATTGTTGATCCCCTTGTGTTTCAAGTTATACATTCCCTTCTACCCCCGGTAATCTTTGATTCCCTTACCAAAAAAGAACCTGTGTTAGAATTATTCAGTGATCCTGAATCCACCTCCTTGTGAGGCAGAGTTCAAAGTCTCACAACTCTCTGAGAGAAAAGAATTCTCCTCATTTGTATCCGAAAAGGGTAACCCCTTAAGTTAAAACAGTGTTCTCTGGTTCTGACCTCACCCACCAGAGGAAATATCCTTTCTACATCCACTTTGTCAAGACTATTCACAATGACACAGTAGTTAACATTGCTGCCTCACAGTGCCAGGGACCTGAGTTTGATTCTGATTTGGGTGATTATCTATGTGGAGTGTGCACATTCTCTTCATGCCTGCATGGGTTTCTTCCGGTTGCTCCAGTTTCCTCCCATGTTCCAAAGATGTGCAGGTTAGGTGGATTGACCATGTTAAATTGCCCTTACTGCCAGGGGATTATCAGGGTAAATGCCTGGTGTTATGGGGATAGGGCCTGCCCGGGATTGTGGTCAGTACAGACTCAATGGGCCAAATGGCCTCCTTCTGCACTGTACGGATTCTATGATCGTTCGAGAACATAAAGAATAGGAGCAGGAGTAGGCCATCTAGCCTGCCCCACCATTCAAAAAGATCATGACTGATCTGAAATGAATCAGTTCCACTTTCCCGCTTTCTCCCCATAATCCTTAATTCCCCTGTCTCTCAGAAATCTATCTACCCATGATTTAAATATATTCAGTGAGGTAGCCTCCACCACTTCAATGAGCAGAGAATTCCAGAGACTCACCACCCTTTGAGTGAAGAAGTTCCTCCTCAATTCTGATCTTATTTTGAGATCCCCTTATTTTGAGGCTATGCCCTCTAGTTCTGCTATCCTTTCTAAGTGGGAAGAATCTCTCTACCTCTTCCCTATCCATCCCCTTCATTATCTTGTAAGTCTCTATAAGATCCCCCCTCAGCCTTCTAAACTCCAATGAGTACAGACCCAGTCTCTTCAATCTCTCACCCATCATCCTTCTAAACTCCAGTGGAAACAAGCCCAATCTCTCTAACTTTTTCTCATAACACAACCCACTCATTCCAGTTATCCTCTGGCAGCACATTTACATCTTTCCTTAAATAAGGTGACCAAAACTGCATGCACTATTGGAGATGTGGATTCAATCTTGCTCTATATAATGAAAGCATTCTTAGAATGCAAGTTGACAAATCCCCCTGGACATGACAATATAGCTCCCAGACTATTGAAAAAGGTGACAGCAGAGCTAGTGGATGCATTGGCAATCATCTCCTAAAGTTCGATAAATTCTGGAGTAGTTCCTGGAGAATGGAAGATAGCAAATGTCCTCCCCCATACATAAAAAAGGAGCGAGAGAGAAAACGGGGAATTACAGCCCTGTTAGTTTGACATCAGCAGGAGAGAATCCTCACTATTAACTACCTGGCGAATCTTTGTGTCATCCACAAACTTACTAATTCCACCCCCAGATAGACACCAATGTCATTTATGTAAATGATGAATAATAGGGGGCCCAACACAGATCCCTCTGGTACACCATTGGACACTGGATTGCAGTTACTTTTGTCAGCCTCTGTCTCCTACAATTGAACCAATTTTGAATTCTCTTTGTCAAATTATCCTGTATCTTAAATGAATTTACCTTCTTCACAAGTTTCCAATGCGGGACCTTGTCAAAGGCTTTGCTAAAACCATATAAACTACATCGAGTGCACTACCCTTGTCTACATACCTGGTCACCTCCTCAAAAAATTCAATCAAATTTGTTAGGCATGACCTCCCTCTGATGAAGCCATGCTGACTCTCCCTGATCAAGCTTTGCCTCTCCAAGTGGAGATAGATGCTCTCTTTCAGAGTTTCTCTGATAGTTTCCCTACTCTGATGTGAGGTTCACTGGTCTGTAGTTCCCTGGTTTATCTCTACAGCCCTTCTTAAGTAGCGGAACCACATTAGATGTTCTCCAGACGTCTCGCATCTCTCCCGTGGCCTGAGAGGAATTGAAAATTTGGGTCAGAGCCCCTGCAATCTCCTCTCTTGCCTCCCACAGCAGCCTCGGGCACAATGCACCTGGACCTGGAGATTTATCCACTTTTAAGACTGTCAACACCTCCAAAACCTTGTACTTCCCTACATCAATTTGCTGAAGAACCTCACAGTCTCTCCCTGAATTCCATACCATCATCTTCATTCTCTTGGGTGAAGATGGAAGTGAAGTATTCAACATTCTATCAATGACCTCTGGCCCCACCAACAGATCACCTCCACAAGACCCATTCTTTTCCTGGTTATCCTCTTCCCAGTGATATACTGATAGAATATCTGGGGCTTATCCCTACTTTTACCGGCCAGAGCTTTCTCATATCCTCTCTTTGCTGTGCTAATTGCTTTGTCAAGCTCCACCTTGCACTTTCTAAACCTCACTAATGCCTCCATTGGTCTCCTTGTAATTTTTAAAAGCCTTTCTTTTGCTTCTCATTATATCCTGAATATCTCTGGTCATTTCTGGGTTGTTATTCCTATCTGTTACCCTAGAGGGAACATGGTGTGCTTGCCATGTCCTTTTTGAATGCCCCCTCCCCATTGCTATCCTGTAGATTTTCCCATTAGTATGAGTCCCCAGCTGACCTTGGCCAGACCCTGTCTTATTTCACTAAAATCTGCTCTCTCCCAATCTAAAACGTTTTTTGCAGCTTTTCTGTTTCCTTGCCTGTAACAAGCTGAAATTGTACCGTGTTGTGATCACTATCACTAAAACACTCCTCCAGCACCATCTCAATCACCTATCTGACTTCATTCCCCAGAAATCTCTGTCTTCCATATTGCCATATTGATGTAAAAGAAATTGATTTCAAGAAATCTCCTCCATCCAGACCCTTAACACTATGTACGTAATGTTAATGTGGGGAAAGTTGAAATTCCCACCCAATACAATAATCCTACTGTTATTGTTTTTACACACTCCACAAACTGAGCACAGATTTGCCCCTCAATATCCCTCTATAATAAACAGCTAGCAACTAGCTGTCCCTTTTTTATTCCTAAGCTCTACCCATAAAGCTTCATTTGATGGCCCCGCCAATATATTTACCTTATTGAAACATATAAGATGATTAGAGGTTTAGATAGGGTGGACAGTGATAGCCTTTTTCCTCGGATGGAGAAAGCTAGCATGAGGGAACACAGCTTTAAATTAAGGGGTGATGGTTTTAGGACAGATGTCAGAGGTAGGTTCTTTACCCAGAGGGTGGTAAGGATATGGAATGCCCTGCCTGCTGCAGTTGTAGATGCGCCAAGTTTGGTGGCGTTTAAGAGGTTAGTAGATAAGTTTACGGATGAAAAGGGAATGGTTTAGGTTAGAAGGTCACTGCTTGTTCCTAATTGGTCGGCGCAACATCAAAGGCTGAAGGGCCTGTTCTGCGCTGTAATGTTCTATGTTCTATATCATCTTTCCTTCACTGGAGTAACTGCTTCCTTAACTAACAATTCAATGCCTCGTCCTCTTTTACCTCCTCCCTGGTCTCGTCTGAAGATTCTATACCTCAAAATGTTGAGTTGCCAATCACATCCTTCCTTCATGGGACTTGGACAAGTTGCAGAGCTGGGCCGAGAGGTGGCAAATGGAGTTTAATGTGGAAAAGTGTGAGGTAATGCACTATGGCAGAAATAATAAATGTGTAGAGTATAGGGCTAATGGTAGGATTCTTAGTAGTCTAGATGAACAGAGGGATCTTGGTGTGTATGTGCATAGATCCCTGAAAGTAGGCAGTCAGGTCGAGAACATAGAAACATAGAACATAAACATACAGCCAGAACAGGCCCTCGGCCTTCGATGTTGTGCGACAAAATAAAAAGCAATGCCCCCCTAACTAACCATTCCCTTCTCATCCATATACTTATCAACTAACTCTTAAACAACTTGGCGCATCTACAACGCTGCAGGCAGGGCATTCCCCCTATCACTCTTTGAGTAAAGAACCTCTGATATCCTCCTATTCCCCCTCGTGCTAGCTTTTTCCATCTAGGAAAAAGGCTCACTGTCCACCCTATCCAAACCTCTAATTATTTATATGTTTCATAAGATCCCCCCTTAGCCGCCTCCTTTCTAACGATCCTTCAACATAGGACCTGCCCTCCAGGCAACATCCTATAAACCTCCTCTGTAAACATCTTTCTTATAATGTGGCGACCAGAACTGCACACAATACCCAAGTTGGAGAAGGTTGTTAGGAAGGCATATGGAGTCTTTTTATTGGTAGAGGGATTGAATTTCGGAGCCGCAACGTCATGTTGCAACTGTACAAAACTCTAGTGCGGCCGCACTTGGAGTATTGTGTGCAGTTCTGGTCCCCACATTATAAGAAAGATGTGGAGGCATTGGAGAGGGTACAGAGGAGGTTTACCAGGATGTTGCCTGGTATGGAGGGCGTCTTATGAGGAGAGGCTGAGGGATTTGAGGTTGTTTTTGTTAGAAAGGAGGAGGCTAAGAGGGGACCTGATCGAAACATATAAGATGATTAGAGGTTTAGATAGGGTGGACAGTGATAGCCTTTTTCCTAGGATGGAAAAAGCTAGCACGAGGGGACACAGCTTTAAATTAAGGGGTGATAGTTATAGGACGGATATCAGAGGTAGGTTCTTTACCCAAAGGGTGGTTCGGGAGTGGAATGCCCTGCCTGCAGCAGTTGTAGATGCGCCAAGTTTGGTGGCGTTTAAGAGGTTAGTTGATAAGTATATGGAAGAGAAGGGAATGGTTTAGTTTGGAGGGTCATTGCTTTTTATTTTGGTCGGCGCAACATCAAAGGCCGAAGGGCCTGTTCTGTGCTGTTATGTTCTATGTTCACCTATGTCTCTGTGATGGTGACTGTATCACACTTGCACATGTCAAGCATTGTCCTCAACTCATCCATTTTACCTGCAATACTCCAGGAATTAGAATAAAGGCCATCCAGCCTGGCCTTAGTCCCTTGAAACGTAATACAGCTGCACTCCCTCGGACTTGCTTGTTTTACCGTATGATTCTGTGCCCTTATTCTGCTAACGGCTTGTGTTCACCTGCTTCCCCTGCCAAATTAGTTTAAACTCCTCCCAACAGCACTAACAAAGCGTCCCGCAAGGATGTTAGTCCCGCTCTGGTTTACGTGTAGACCATCCCCTTTGTACAAGTCCCACCTTCCCCAGAAATGGTTCCAGTGATCCAGTAATCTCAAATGCTCCCTCCTGCACCAACTCTTAAGCCACAACATTCACATGCCTATTCTGCTATTTCTGCTCGTGAGCATGTGGCTCTGGGAGTAATCCCGAGATTACAACCTAAGAGGTCCTGCTTTTTAATCTACTGCCCAACTCCCTGAATTCTTGGTGCAAGACCTCGTCCTTTTTATCTATGTCATTAGTACCAACATGTACCATAACCTTTGCCTTATTACCCTCCCCCTTCAGAATGCCCTGTAGCTGTACAGTGACATCCCAGACTCGGGCACCAGGGAGGCAACACACCATCCTGGAGTCACATTATTTTTATTAATTTGTGGGAAATGGGTGTCTCTGGCTGGTCAGTATTTATTGCCCATCCATAGTTGCCCAAGGGCAACTACATTGCTGTGGGTTTGGAGTCACATTTCGGCCAGGCCAGTTAAGGACAGCAGATTTCCTTCCCTAAAGGACGTTATTGAACCAGATGGGTTTTTTCGACAATGGACAATGGTTTCACGATCATCAGTAAATTCTTAATTTGAACCCAGTTCCCAGATCATTCACTGAATTTCTGGATTAATAGATTAATAGATTATATATATATATAATATATATATCCTAATATATATATATTAGGATATATATCCTAATATATATTAGGATATATATTATATATCCTAATATATCATAATATATTAGGATAATAATATTATTATTATCCTAATAATAATTAATCCTAATAATTAATTAACAGGATTAATTAATCTATTAATCCTGGATTAATAGTCTCGGGATAATACCACTAGGCCATCGCTTCCCCATTGATGGTCACAGTTGCGCCTGTCTGTACATCTGACGATACAATCCTCTATTATTATTACCCTGCCTCTCTTTCCCTCCCTCCTGTACAGCCAGGCTGCTTATGGTGCCAGGAGCTTGGCTCAGCCTGTGTTCCCTGGAGGAACCAACATCCTTAAGGGAGAGTTTAAACTGGCGGGTGGCGGGGGCAGGGGGGAAGAATCCTCAGCAGCAGGGAAGCAAATGAGGATCTGAAAGGAGATGCAGTACTCAGCAAAGGCAAGCTGAAGTGATATAATCAGCACGAGCGTGGCAGTGAGCAGGGAAACCTGGTGGATTAAATTGCATCTATTTCAAAACAAGAGGGCTGACAGGTAAGGCTGATGAACTTGGCATGGATAATTATGTGGGACTGGAATATTATAATCATAACTGAGACATGGCTAAGGGAGGGACAGAGGCTTTAGGCAGGACAGAGGTAAAGGAAAGAGAAGGAGGGGAGTTGCATTTTTGATGAAGGGGACAATCACAGCAGTCGTCAGAAATGAAATAACTAAAGAATCATTCAGCGAGGCTTTGTGGGTGGAAGGAGATGATGATCTTATTGGGGTTGTACTCTCAGTCCCAAATAGTCAACGACAATTAGAAGAACAAATATGCAGGGAGATTGGGGAGATTTGCAGGAGTAATAAGGTTGTCATAGTTGAGGACTTCTTTTTTCTTAACATAGGCTGGGATTGCCATAGTGTTAAGGGCTTAGATGGGGTGGGATTTGTTAAGTGTTCAGAAATGTTTCCTTAGGCAGTATGTGGAAGGTCCGACTTGGGAAACGACAAAGCTTGACCTACTCCTGGGAAATAGGGCTGAGGTGGGGACCACTTTGGGACCAGTGACCAAAGTTCTATTAATTTTTAAATAATGATGGGCCCGATTGCCCCCTTGCCTTCACTCCAGTGGAGTCAGGTTGCTAGTTGCCCCAATGTGGAGAGCTAGCTAGTGTACTGCCTGCTGGAGTCAAATACTCTGGTAAGACGGGAGAGGCTATTGGGCCTGAAAAAGTCAGTCTCAGGCCTGCTAATTACATTCAAATTAGATTTAAATGAAGATTTAAATTACTTACTTGTTTTCACACCAGTTTCCAGCTGATGGTCTGATAGTGCTGGAAACCCTGTGCTCGGAGTTGTGTGTGCGACGGGAATACGAGTGAATCCCATGCATGCTCAGCTGCGATATTCTCCCACTTCACTGAAAGTGGCAATGCAGGTGGAGAAAGTAGTCAAGAAGGCATACGGCATGCTTGTCTTCATCGGCCAGGGAATTGAGTTTAAAAATTGGCAAGTCATGTTGCAGCTTTTTGGAACCTTAGTGAGGCCACGCTTGGAATATAGTGTTCAATTCTGGTTGCCAAACTACCAGATTTTGGAGAAGGTACAGAAAAGATTTACCAGGATGTTGTCTGGTATGGAGGGCATTAACTATGAGGAGAGGTTGGAAAAACTTGGTTTGTTCTCACTGGAGCAATGGAGGTTGAAGGGAAATCTGATTGAACTCTACAAGATTACGAGGGGTATGGACAGAGTGGATAGTCAGAATCTGTTTTCCAGAATGGAAGAGTCAGTTACAGGGAGTATAGGTTTAAGGTGTGAGAGGCAAGGTTTAGAGAAGATTTACAGAGGGTGTTGGGTGCCTGGAACTCTTGCTGGGAGAGGTAGTGGAAGCTGATACAGTAGTGACCTTTAAGGGACATCTTAACAGATACATGAATGAGATGGGAATCGAGGGATATGGCCCCTGGAAGGGTAGGGGGCATGGTCGGTGCAGGCTTGGAGGGCTGAAGGGTCTGTTCTTGTGCTCTAATTTTCTTTGTTCACTACACTAGAAACTTAGCGTGATGGGGTGGGAAACTCTGCCTCCTGCAATTAAAAGTTTCCTGATGACCATGAAACCAATTGTTATAAAAATCCATCTGTTTCACTTATGTCCTTTAGAGAAGGAAATCTGCCATCCTTACCCCATCTGGATTACAGGTGATTCCAGACCCATAGCAATGTGGCTGACTCTGAAATTGGTGATGGGTAAATAGTGCCCAGCCACATTATTTATCGTACCCTAACTTTGCTTTCTTTATTTTCATTTTTACTTTGTGCCGAAAGTCTTTTGTGTCATACGTTTTTTTGTCCTGCTTTGTTTTGATTTATCTGCTTTGGGATACATGATGTGGAACTGCTGGTGTTGGACTGGGGTAAACACAATAAGAAGTCTCACAACACCAGGTTAAAGTCCAACAGATTTATTTGTTAGCAAAAGCCACTAGCTGCTTCTTCATCAGGTGAGTGGGAATTCTGTTCACAAACAGGGCATATGAAGATAAAATTAAATTTACAAAATAATGATTAAAATGCGAGTCTTTACAGATAATCAAGTCTTAAAGGTACAGACAATGTGAATGGAGAGAGGGCTAAGCACCTGTTAAAGAAATGTGTATTGTCTCCAGACAGGATAGTTAGTGAGATGTTGTAAGTTCAGGCAAGTCCCGGGGGTTATCAATAGTGTGACAAAAACCTAAGATTTTGTGAAGGGTAGGTCGTGCCTTACTAACCTCATTGAGTTTTTTGAAAAAGTGACTAAGGAGGTGGATGGGGGTAAGGCGGTTGATGTGGTATATATGGACTTTAGTAAGGCGTTTGATAAGGTGGCCCATGGAAGACTTCTGCAGAAAATGCAGATGTATGGGATAGAGGGTGATTTAGCTAATTGGGTTAGGAATTGGCTAGCAGATAGAAGACAGAGGGTGGTGGTTGATGGGAGATATTCATCGTGGAGTTCGGTGACAAGTGGTGTACCTCAGGGGTCTGTTTTGGGGCCCCTGCTGTTTGTAATTTTTATAAATGATCTGGATGAGGGTATTGAAGGATGGATTAGTAAATTTGCAGATGACACTAAAGTCGGTGGAGTGGTAGATAGTGAAGAGGGGTGTTATAGTTTGCAGAGGGACTTGGACAAGTTGCAGAGCTGGGCCGAGAGGTGGCAAATGGAGTTTAATGTGGAAAAGTGTGAGGTAATGCACTATGGCAGAAATAATAAATGTGTAGAGTATAGGGCAAATGGTAGGATTCTTAGTAGTCTAGATGAACAGAGGGATCTTGGTGTGTATGTGCATAGATCCCTGAAAGTAGGCAGTCAGGTCGAGAAGGTTGTTAGGAAGGCATATGGAGTCTTAGCTTTTATTGGTAGAGGGATTGAATTTCGGAGCCGCAACGTCATGTTGCAACTGTACAAAACTCTAGTGCGGCCGCACTTGGAGTATTGTGTGCAGTTCTGGTCCCCACATTATAAGAAAGATGTGGAGGCATTGGAGAGGGTACAGAGGAGGTTTACCAGGATGTTGCCTGGTATGGAGGGCAGGTCTTATGAAGAGAGGCTGAGGGATTTGAGGTTGTTTTCGTTAGAAAGGAGGCGGCTAAGAGGGGACCTTATTGAAACATATAAGATGATTAGAGGTTTAGATAGGGTGGACAGTGATAGCCTTTTTCCTAGGATGGAGAAAGCTAGCACGAGGGGACACAGCTTTAAATTAAGGGGTGATAGTTATAGGACGGATATCAGAGGTAGGTTCTTTACCCAAAGGGTGGTTAGGGAGTGGAATGCCCTGCCTGCAGCAGTTGTAGATGCGCCAAGTTTGGTGGCGTTTAAGAGGTTAGTTGATAAGTATATGGAAGAGAAGGGAATGGTTTAGTTTGGAGGGGCATTGCTTTTTATTTTGGTCGGCGCAACATCGAAGGCCGAAGGGCCTGTTCTGTGCTGTAATGTTCTATGTTCTATGTTCTAAGATCCCAGTTGAGGCCGTCCTCACGTATGTGGAACTTGGCTCTCTGTCTCTGCTCAGCGACACACAACCCGGTGTTGTGAGACTTCTTACTATGCTTTGGGATATCCAGGGGGCTCTAGATATGGCAGTGCCACCCTGTGCCTGTGGAGTTTCACCACTAAATGCTTCCCATTGATTTGACACAGCTTTTCCTTCAACATGGACCACAGCAAGTGAACACTCCAAATTCCTCTCCAGCCCTCCAGCCTGAGGAGGTGTCTTTAAGCCAGATACCAAGAGAAACACAATCTTCAGAGTTCCTGGCCATAGCTGATTAAATATATAGGAAAAACATTGATAAAGCTATAGATATACAAGGCTACAGGCCAAATGGTGGAAAATAGTATCTATTCCATTGATAGCTAGTGTAGGCATGATGGGCCAAAAGGCCTCTTCCTGTGCTGTAACAATATGTGGTGGGAGAGGATCCTCGGATTCACAGTGGCGGGGGGGGAGGAGGGACAGTGAGGGGGGGCATAAAGGGGGGCAGTGGGGAGAGTAGTGGCGGTGTGTGAGGGGGGCATTGGGGAGGGCAGTGAGGGGGATCATGAGGGAGACAGTGATGGGATGCCATGAGGGGGAGGTAGTGAGGGCAAGCATTGGGGGGCAGTGAGGGGCATAAGGGGCAGTGGGGAGAGTAGTGGGGTGTGAGGGGGGCATTGGGGAGGGCAGTGAGGGGGATCATGAGGGAGACAGTGATGGGATGCCATGAGGGGGAGGTAGTGAGGCAAGCATTGGGGGGCAGTGAGGGGGCATAAGGGGGCAGTGGGAAGAGCAGTGGGGGGCATGAAGGGGAAAATGGGGGACATGAGGGAGGGCAATGAAGAGAGCATGAGCGGGTGCAGGCAGGGAGGCAATGGTGGGGTGGTGGAAAGAAAGGGTAGTGACGGAGGGCAGTGAGTGGGATAGTGGGGGGGGACAGGGAGGAGGATAGTGGGGGGGGGACAGGGAGGAGGATAGTGGGGGGAGACAGTGAGGGGATAGGGGGGACAGTGAGAGGGATAGTGGGGGGGGACAGTGAGAGGTATAGTGGGGGGACAGTGAGAGGGATAGCGGGAGGGACAATGAGAGGGATAGTGGGGGGGACAGTGAGGGGGATAGTGGGGGGGACAGTGAGGGGGATAGTGGGGGGGACAGTGAGAGGGATAGTGGGGGAGGACAGTGAGAGGGATAGTGGGAGGGACAGTGAGGAGGATAGTGGGAGGGACAATGAGAGGGATAGTGGGAGGGACATAGTGGGGGGTACAGTGAGAGGGATAGTGGGGGGGAGAGGGAGGACAGGAGAGGGATAGTGGGAGGGACAGTGAGAGGATAGTGGGGGGACAGTAATAGTGGGGGGGACAGTAGGGATAGTGGGGGACAGTGAGAGGGATAGTGGGAGGGGGACATTGAGAGGGATAGTGGGGGGGACAGTGAGATATAGTGGGGGGGACAGTGAGAGGGATAGTGGGAGGGACAGTGAGAGGGATAGTGGGGGGGACAGTGAGAGGGATAGTTGGGGGGGGACAGTGAGGGGGATAGTGGGAGGGACAGTGAGAGGGATAGTGGGAGGGACAGTGAGAGGGATAGTGGGGGGGACAGTGAGAGGGATAGTTGGGGGGACAGTGAGGGGGATAGTGGGAGGGACAGTGAGAGGGATAGTGGGGGGGACAGTGAGAGGGATAGTTGGGGGGACAGTGAGAGGGATAGTTGGGGGGACAGTGTGAGGGATAGTGGGGGGGACAGTGGGGGGGATAGTGGGGGGACAGGGAGGGATAGTGGGGGGACAGTGAGAGGGATAGTGGGGGGGACAGTGAGAGGGGATAGTGGGGGGGACAGTGAGAGGGTAGGGGGGTGACAGGAGTGGGATAGTGGGGGACAGTGAGAGGGATAGTGGGGGTGACAGTGAGAGGATAGTTGGGGGGACAGTGAGGGGGATAGTGGGAGGGACAGTGAGAGGGATAGTGGGGGGGACAGTGAGAGGGATAGTTGGGGGGACAGTGTGAGGGATAGTGGGGGGGTGGGGGGGATAGTGGGGGGACATTGAGAGGGATAGTGGGGGAGGACAGTGAGAGGGATAGTGGGGGTGACAGTGAGTGGGATAGTGGGGGGACAGTGAGAGGGATCGTGGGGGGGGACAGTGAGAGGGATAGTGGGGGGACAGTGAGAGGGATAGTGGGCGACAGTGAGTGGGATAGTGGGGGGAGACAGTGAGAGGGATAGTGGGGGAGACAGTGAGAGGATAGTGGGGGGACAGTGAGTGGGATAGTGGGAGGGACAGTGGGAGGGATAATGGGGGGGACAGTGAGAGGGATAGTGGGGGGACAGTGAGTGGGATAGTGGGAGGGACAGTGGGAGGGATAATGGGGGGGACAGTGAGAGGGATAGTAGGGGGGGCAATGAGGGTGGCGGTGAGGGGGGATGGTGAGAGGGGCAGTGAAAGGTAGTGAGGGGGCAATGATGGGGTAGTGATAGGAGCAGTCAGGGGGACAATCCCTCTATATACTGCCCTGTATCTCTGTATCCTTTATATCAGAGTGAGAGAATCATGCTTTCCTCCAACAATACAGATCACAGCTTCAGGATGAGAAGAAATGTCCCTGGTCAAATGATGCTGAATCTGTGTGATTCTGTGCCTCAGAGTGCCGTGGATGTTCAGTTGCTGAGTTTAAAGCCAATAATGATTAGATTGAATGGTGGAGCTGGTTTCAGAGAGCAGAAAGGCTGTTCCATTTCCCATCGTTAGGTTCTTCTGTAATTGCAGGGGACCAACTCCTTTCTCATTCACTACCATTGTGATGTATGGCTTCAGCATGTGTAAAATTTAAAGTGATTAGACACAGAAATGGGAGATGAATTGAGGGATAGAAACTGTGTATAAGTGCAGGATTGATGGGCCAAACGGCTTGTTCCTGTGCTGTTTGTTCTTTGGTCTGGGACAATGCTTCGTGTTTAGGGACACTTCAGTGATGTGTAATGTCTGCTTCTTTCCTCAGCTGGTATGGTACGCGCTGTTCACACAACACCAGCTGTGCTTCTCCTTCATGCTGTGTAGCAGCATCATGCGAACAAACCAGGTTGACAAAGATGAACTCAACGTAATGGGATTCCTACCTGAGGCTGAGTGGCAGATCCTCCTGCACAGTAACATACTGGCTGATGTAGGAGATAACAAGGAGCCCCGGAACGAGGAGGGTATGCATTATTTCTGAAAGAAGATATTTAACAAGGCAGTAGAATTTAGGCTTCATCCCCCATTCTCTGAGGATGCAGGATCACAGTTAGAATCAATCATTTGTACTTTGTCTTCCTGAGCTGGAGGTGATAGTTGAGACTGAAATTCAAGCCCCAATAACAGTTAGGAAAGTGTAAGTGTAGAGAACCACATTATTCTTACTTAAAGAGTTTTAAATGTTTAATCTGCAGATACCAGCTTTGACACCTGGTCGCAACAGGGTCCGAATGTTCAGTGGATGACAGAAGTTATGTGGAAGCAATGTCTGTACATCAACACTCATATCAAGTCCTTCGCATTGCTCTGCAAATCAATGAACACGTACCCCATCCAGTGGAAAGCCTTCCTGAAGGCAGAGGATCTTTATAATTTCCTGAAAAGGCCTTTCTATCTGCTGGGGACAGACTTAAGACCAGGTATGATGTAAAATCACCAGATGACCCTGTCTTGAGCTCTGTATTAGCTTCCCCTTCAACACTGCGATCATTCATTCCAATTTCTCCTTATCAAGATTCTCCATTGATGAGATTGGGTTATGATCTGAACTTTGCCAAGTCTGCTGCTGACATATCTACAGCAGAATTTATCTGCTAACTGCCAATGGGTTCACAGATGGGAGGGTCAGGATTTTCTGGAGGTCTTCCAGAATGGTTGCAGAGCTGGGCCGTGAGGTGGCAAATGGAATTCAATACGGATAAGTGTGAGGTGATTCACTTTGGTAGGAATAACAGGCATATGAAATATAGGGCTAATGGAAGGACCCTTAATAGTGTTGTCGAGCAGAGGGATCTTGGGGTACAAGTACATAGCTCTTTGAAAGTTGGCACCCAGGTTGATAAAGTTGTTAAGAAGGCGTACGGTGTGTTAGCTTTTATTGGTAGAGGGATTGAATTTAGGAGCCGTGAGGTTATGTTACAACTGTACAAAACTCTGGTGCGGCCGCACTTGGAGTATTGCGTACAGTTCTGGTCGCCGCATTATAAGAAAGATGTGGAAGCATTGGAAAGGGTGCAGAGGAGGTTTACCAGGATGTTGCCTGGTATAGTGGGAAGGCCTTATGAGGAAAGGCTGAGGGACCTGAGGTTATTTTCATTAGAGAGAAGAAGGTTACGCGGTGACCTAATTGAGGCGTATAAGATGATCAAAGGACTGGATAGGGTGGATAGTGAGAGCCTTTTTCCTCGGATGGTGATGACCAACACGAGGGGACATAACTTTAAATTAAGAGGTGGTAGTTATAGGACGGATGTCAGAGGCAGGTTCTTTACACAGAGGGTGGTGAGGGCGTGGAATGCCCTGCCTGCAGCAGTTGTGGACTCGCCTACTTTGGGGGCATTCAGATGGTCGGTAGATAGGCATATGGATGATATTGGAATAGTTTAGGTTAGAGGGTGCACTGGCCGGCGCAACATCGAGGGCCGAAGGGCCTGTACTGCACTGTAATGTTCTACGTTCTATGTTCCTGCCATCCTCCAGCCTGTCCCCGCTGGTATCAATGGAGCCAAGGTTACACACGTTATGGCCAAAGTGGTTATGGGGGGAGCCCCGGTTAGCTTCCCTCTCCCTCCTCCTTCCCTCCCTCCATCCTCCGATTTGGGCTGCAGGGGATGGAAAGAGGTGGGGAGAGAGGAGTGAGGGAACTTTGGTTGCTTGGGAAACTCAAGTCAGAGATGGCAATATGAAAGCCTGGCAGGTCATGGAGAGGGTGCAAAAGGAACATAGAACATGGAACATTACAGCGCAGTACACGCCCTTCGGCCCTCGATGTTGCGCTGACCAGTGGAACCAATTTTATGATCCTCTATCCTAAACTATTCCAATGTTATCCATATGTCTGTCCACTGACCATTTGAACGCCCTTAAACTTGACAAGTCCACAACTGCTGCTGGCAGGGCATTCCACGCCCTTACTACCCTCTGAGTAAAGAACCCACCTCTAGCATCTGTCCTATAACTACCACCCCTTAATTTAAAACTATGTCCCCTCGTGTTAGCCACCTCCATCCGAGGAAAAAGGCTCTCGCTATCCCACCCTATCTAACCCTCTGATCATCTTATACGTCTCAATTAAGTCGCCTTCTTCTGTCTAATGAAAATAACTTCAAGTCCCTCAGCCTGTCCTCATAAGACCTACCCATCATACCAGGCAACATCCTGGTAAACCTCCTCTGTACGCTCTCCAGTACCTCCACATCTTTCTTATAATGTGGGGACCAGAACTGTACACAATACTCCAAGTGTGGCCACACCAGAGTTTTGTACAGTTGCAACATGACATCTCGGCTCCGAAATTCAACCCCTCTACCAATAAATGCTAACACACTATACGCCTTCTTAACAACCTTATCAACTTGAATACCAACTTTCAGAAATCTATGCACCTGTACACCGAGATCTCTCTGCTCATCTACACTACTAAGAGTCCTACCATCAGCCCTATACTCTGCACACATATTATTCCTACCAAAGTGAATCATCTCACACTTTTCCACATTAAACTCCATTTGCTACTTCTTGGCCCAGCTCTGCAACTTATCTATGTCCCTCCGCAAACTGTAATGTCCATCCTCACAAAGCGGGAAAGAGGGATGGGTGACACAGTGGCACAGTGCGTTAGCACTGCTGCCATACAGCACCGAGGATCCAGGGTCAATACCGGCCTCAGGTCACTGTCTGTGTGGAGTTTACATGTTCTCCTCATGTCTGTGTGGGCTTCCTCCAGTTTCCTCCCACACTACAAAAATGTACAGGTTAGATGGATTGATTGTGCTAAATTACCCCTTAATGTCATGGTTGGGGGGAGGATGCATGGGGTTGTGGGGTTAAGACCTGGGTGGGGTATTCTGTTCGAAGGGTGGTGCAGATTTGCCATAGAAAACAGAGGGTAGCAGTAGCGGGGTGCTTTTCTGAATGGTAAGCTGCAAATAGTGGTGGTCCACAGGGATCAGGTCTGCAATCCTTGTTGTTTGTAGTATATGTAAATGATTGAGGAAGATGCAGCTGGTCTGATCAGTAGGTTTGCAGATGACAAAAATCGGTGGAGTTGTGGATAGTGAAGAGGATTGTCAGAGGATACAGCAAGATATAGACCGGTTGAGATTTGGGAGGAGAAATGGCAGATGGAGTTTAATCCGAACAAGTGTGAGGTAATCCTTTTGGAATGTCCAGTGCATGTAGGAATTATACAGTAAATGGTAGAACCCTTCGGAGTATTGTCAGGCAGAGAGATCTGGGCAGAGACATCTCCACCAATCACTGAAACGCAGGTGGATAAGACAGTCATGAAGGCATACAGCATGCCTGCCTGCGTCTGTCGGGGCATTGAGTATAAAAATTGGCATGTCATGCTGCAGCTGTACAGAACATTAGTTAGATCTCATTTAGAATATTGTGCACAATTCTAATCGCCGCACTACCTGAAGGGTGTGGAGGCTTTAGAGAGGATACCAAGGTGGTGAATGTCAGGAACACACTGCCTAGGGAGGTGGTGGAGCAGGTATTATAGCGGCATTTAAGGGGCAACTAGACTGATACAGGAATAAGATGGCAATGGAGGGATTCGGACTCTGTAAATGCAAACAGTTTTGGGCTTTGTCCTTATTGGGTCAAATGGCCTATTTTGCACTGTGGGAATTCTATTATTCTCCCTGGCCCAGTTTCCAGGTTTGCCCACCACTCAATGTCTTCCTGCAGGAAATTAGAATGAGTGTTGGTATTATAGTGGGTGCAGTACATGGTGTGCGCGCAGTACATGGTGTGGGTGCAGTATATTGTGTGCGTGCAGTATATGGTGTGGGTGCAGTATATTGTGTGCGTGCAGTATGTGGTGTGAAGAAAAAGCAACGCAGCACGGGAAACAGGCCCTTCGGCCCAACGAGCCCACGCCGCCGTCCTAACCTCTTAATGACATATCCATGACTTTAGGCTATGTCGATTGTGTAAGATTCCCATATAGGGACCAATATAGGGACAATTTGTTACCCAATCAGCCTAAGAGCACATTTTTGGGATGTGGGAGGAAACCGGAGCACCCGGAGAAAACCCACGCAACCACGGGGAGAACGCGCAAACTCCCGCAGACACAGGCCCAAATCCATGTGTCTGCACAGCAACAGCGATAGTCTCTGAGCTGTCATGTTGCCCATCAGATGGTCCAGTTTAAGCATACACTAACGACGTGAAGCACTAGGCCACTCCTGAAGTAACATCCAAGAGCAGCCCTCGCACGACCTGCCGAATGCATGCGCCTTGTTGGTCAACAAGGTGGACTGAATTGCCTGTGGAAACAAATAAGATATTTAGACAGTCCTACTATATCCCTCTATCTGCAGACCGCTCATGTAGCTGTCCAAGAGACCCTTAAACAACCCTAGCGTGCCTGCTCCCACCACCTTACTCGGTAGTGCATTCCACACCCCCACTACCCTTTGTGTGAAAAACTGCCCTCTAATATTAGTCTTATACATAGCCCCCCTCACCCTAAGGCTGTGACCCCTCGTTCTATCCATTTCTAATGGTGGAAAAAGCTTACCACCATTTACTCTATCTATACCCCTTATAATCTTATATACCTCTAATAGATCCCCTCTCAGCCGACGTCTTTCAAGGGAAAACAACCCAAGTGCGTTCAATCTTTCCTCGTAAGACAGCCCTTGCATATCAGACAGCATCCTGGTAAATCTCCTCTGCACTCTCTCCAGGGACTCCACATCCTTCCGGTACTACGGTGACCAGAACTGGACGCAGTAATCCAAGTGAGGCCTAGCTAATGTTCTATACTGTGGGTGCAGTATATGGTGTGGGTGCAGTATATGGTGTGGGTGCAGTATGTGGTGTGGGTGCAGTATATGGTGTGGGTGCAGTATGTGTGTGGTGCAGTATATGGTTTGGGTGCAGTATATGGTGTGGGTGCAGTATATGGTGTGGGTGCAGTATATGGTGTGGGTGCAGTATATGGTGTGGGTGCAGTATATGGTGTGGGTGCAGTATATGGTGTGGGTGCAGTATATGGTGTGGGTGCAGTATATGGTGTGGGTGCAGTATATGGTGTGGGTGCAGTATATGGTGTGTGTGCAGTATGTGGTGTGGGTGCAGTATGTGGTGTGGTCAGTAATGGTGGTGCAGTATGTGGTGTGGGTGCAGTAATGGTTTGTGCAGTATGTTGTGGGTGCAGTATATGGTGTGGGTGAATGGGTGCAGTATGGTGTGGGTGCAGTATTGGTGTGGGTGTAGTATCTTGTGGGGGTGCAGTATGTGGTGTGGGTGCAGTATGTGGTGTGGGTGCAGTATATGGTGTTGGTGCAGTATATGGTGTGGGTGCAGTATAGTGGTGTGGGTGCAGTATATTGTGTGGGGCAGTATATGGTGTGGGTGCAGTATGGTGTGGGTGCAGTTATGGTGTGGGTGCAGTATATGGTGTATGCAGTATATGTGTGGGTGCAGTATATGGTGTGGGTGCAGTATGTGGTGTGGGTGCAGTATATGGTGTGGGTGCAGTATATGGTGTGGGTGCAGTATATGGTGTGGTGCAGTATGTGGGTGGGTATGTGGTGTGGGTGCAGTATATGGTGTGGGTGCAGTATGGTGTGGGTGCAGTATATGGTGTGGGTGCAGTATATGGTGTGGGTGCAGTATGTGGTGTGGGTGCAGTATATGGTGTGGGTGCAGTATAGGTGTGGGTGCAGTATATTGTGTGGTTGCAGTATATGGTGTGGGTGCAGTATATGGTGTGGGTGCAGTATATGGTTGGGTACAGTATGGTGTGGTGCTATGGTGGGGTGCAGTATATGGTGTGGGTGCAGTATGTTGTGTAGGTGCAGATATGTGTGTGGGTGCAGTATGTTGTGTGGGTGCGTTGTGGTGTGGGTGCAGTATATGGGTGGGTGCAGTATATGGTGTAGGTGCAGTATGTGGTTGGGTGCAGTATGTGGTGTGGGTGCAGTATGTGGTGTGGTGCAATATATGGTGTAGGTGCAGTATATGGTGTGGGTGCAGTATATGGTGTGTGTGGGTGCAGTAATGGTGTGGGTGCAGTATGGTGTGGGTGAGTATGTGGTGCGTGTGCAGTATGTGGTGTGGGTGCAGTATATGGTGTGGGTGCAGTATGATGGTGCGTGTGCAGTATGTGGTGTGGGTGCAGTATATGGTGTGGGTGCAGTATATGGTGTGGTTGCAGTATGTGGTGTGGGTGCAGTATATGGTGTGGTGCAGTATGGGTGCAGTATATGGTGTGGGTGCAGTATATGGTGTGGGTGCAGTATGTGGGTGCAGTAATGGTGTGGGTGCAGTATATGGTGTGGTGCAGTATATGGTGTGGGTGCAGTATATGGTGTGGGTGCAGTATGTGGTGTAGGTGCAGTATATGGTGTGGGTGCAGTAAGGTGTGGGGCAGTATATGGTGTGGGTGCAGTATATGGTGTGGGTGCAGTATGTGGTGGGTGCGTATATGGTGTGGTAGTATGTGGTGTGGGTGGTGTGGGTGCAGTATGTGGTGTGGTGCATTATATGGTGTGCTTACAGTATGTGGTGTGGGTGCAGTATGTGGTATATGGTGGGTGCAGTATGTGGTGTGGGTAGCAAGTATATGGTGTGGGTGCAGTATATGGTGTGCTGGCAGTACGTGGTGTGGTTACGTAATGTAGGTGTGGTTGCAGTATGTGGTGTAAGGGTGCAGTATATGGTGTGGGTGCAGTATATGGTGTGGGTGCAGTGTATGGTCAGTGGGTGCAGTATTTGGTGTGTTGGCAGTATGTGGTGTAGGGTGTAAAAGTACATATGGTGTGTGCAGTATATGGTGTGTGCAGTTATGGTGTGGGTGCAGTATGTGGTGTAGTGCAGTAAATGGTGTGGGTGCAGTCATATGGTGTGGGTGCAGTATATGGTGTGGGTGCAGTATATGCAGTAGTGGGTGCAGTATGTGGTGTGGTGCGTATGGTGTGGGTGCAGTATGTGGGTGTGTGCAGTAAATGGTGTGGGTGCGTATGTGGTGTGGGTGGCAACCCACACAAACAAGTGCAGTATATGTGGTGTGGGTGCAGTATTTGGTGGTGTGGGTGCAGTATGGGTTATGGTGTGGGTGCAGTATAGTATATGGTGTGGGTGCAGTATATGGTGTGGGTGCAGTATTGGTGTGGGTGCAGATATGGTGTAGGTGCAGTTGTGGTGTGGTGCAGCATATATGTGCTGCATATTGGTGTGGGTGCGTCTATGGTGTGGGTGCAGTATATGGTGTGGGTGCAGTTAGTGGGTCATTGGGTGTTGCGATTGGTGTGGGTGCAGTATGTGTGTGTGTGCAGCATATGGTATGGTGCAGTATGGTGTGCTGCAGTATGTGGTGGGTGCCGAATGGTGTGGTGCAGTATTGGTGGTGGGTGCAGTATATGTGTGCTATAGTGGTTGGGTGCAGTAGTGTGGTGCAGTATGTGGTGTGGGTGCAGTATAGTATGGTGTGGGTGCAGTATATGGTTGGGTGCAGTATGTGGTGTGGGTGCAGTATATGGTGTGGGCTGCAGTATGTGGTGTGGGTGCAGTATATGTGGGGTGGGTGGGGCAGCAGTATATGGTGTGGACAGTATGTGGTGTGGGTGCAGTATATGTGTGGGTGCAGTATGTGAGTATGTGGGGGCAGCATATGGTGTGGTGCAGTATATGGTGTGGGTGCAGTATATGGTGTGGTTGCAGTATATGGTGTTGGTGTGGGTGCAGTATGTGGTGTGGGTGCAGTATATGGTGTGGTTGCAGTAGTAGTGTGGGTGCAGTATTGGTGTAGGTGCAGTATATGGTGTGGGTGCAGTATATGGTATGGTGGGTGCAGTATCTAATGGTGTGGATGCAGTATGTGGTTATGGTATGGTGGTGTATGTGGAGTATGTGGGTGAAGTATGTGGTGTGGGTGCAGTATGTGGTGTGGGTGCAGTATATGGTGTGGGTGCAGTATGGGTGTGGATGTATGGTGTGCGTGCAGTATGTGGTGTGGGTGCAGTCTGTAGGTGTGGGTGCAGTATATTGTGTACAGTAAGTAGCAGTATATGGTGTAGGGTGCAGTATGTGGTGTGGGTGCAGTATATGGTGTGGGTGCACCAACAACAAACCAAACAACAAACAACACCAAACAACAAAAAACCAACAAAGTATATGGTGTGGGTGCAGTATATGGTGGGGTGCAGTATATGGCTGTGGGTGCAGTATATGTGTGCGGCTGCAGTATATGGTGAATTGGTGCAGTATGTGTGTGGGTGCAGTATACGGTGTGGTGCAGTATATGGGGTAGGTTGCAGTATATGGTGTGGGTGAAGTATATGGTGTGGGTGCAGTATATGGTGTGGGATGCAGTATATGGTGTGTGTGCAGTATATGGTGTGGTGCCCAGTATATGGTGTGGGTGCAGTATATGGTGTGGGTGCAGTATATGGTGTGTGGGCCAGTATATGGTGTGGGTGCAGTATCAATATGGTGTGGGTGCAGTATATGGTGTGGGTGCAGTATTGGTGTGGGTGAGATATGGGTGTGGGTGCAGTATATGGTGTGTGGGCAGTATATGGTGTGGTGCAGTATATGGTGTGGGTGCAGTATATGGTTTTGTGGTGCAGTATCATGTGAGTTGGGTGCCAGTATATGGTGGTGGGGCAGTATATGTGCGGGAGTATTATGGTGGTCAGGATGTGTGTGGGTCCAGTTATATGGTGTGGGTGCAGTATGTGGTGTGGGTGCAGTATGTGGTGTGGGTGCAGTATATGGTGTGGGTGCAGTATATGGTGTGGTGCAGTATATGGTGTTGTGCGTATATGGTGTGGGTGCAGTATATGGTGTGGGTGTAGTAATGGTGTGGGGTGCAGTATGTTGTGTGGGTGCAGTATATGGTGTGGGTGAGTATGGGTGGGTTGCAGTATATGGTGTGGTGCAGTATTGGTGTGGTGCAGATATGGTGTGGGTGCAGTATATGGTGGGGGTAATGTAGTTATGGTGTGGGTGCAGTATATGTGTGGGTGCGCAGTATATGGTGTGGGTGCAGTATATGGCTTGGGTGCAGTATTTGGGTGGGTGCGTATATGGTGTGGGTGCATTATTGGTGTGGGGTGCAGTACTGGTGTGGGTGCAGTATTGTGGTTGAGTTGCAGTATATGGTGGTGCAATAGGTGGGTGCGTATTTTGTGTGCGTATATGGGTGGGGCAGTATATGGTGTGGGGCAGTATGTGGTGTGGGTGACAGTATGTGGTGGGGTCTGCAGTATATGGTTGTGGGAGGGTTGCAGTATGTGGTGTGGCATGCCAGTTTATATTGTTGTGGGTGCAGTATATGGTGTGGGTTGCAGTATATGGTCGGTGCAGTATGTGGTGTGGGTGCAGTATATGGTGTGGGTGCAGTTTAGTATATGGTTGGGTGCAGTATATGGTGTGGGGCAGTATATGGGGTGGGTGCAGTATTTGGTGTGGTGCAGTATATGGTGTGGGATGCAGTATTGGTGTTGGGTTGCAGTATATGTCGTAGGTGCAGTATATGGTGTGGATGCAGTATATGGTGTGGGTGCAGTATATGGTTGTGGTCGCAGTATAGGTGTGGTTGCGTTCTGGTGTGGGTGCGTATATGGTGTGGGTGCACAATGTGGTGGTATATGGTGTGGGTGCAGATATGGTGTGGGTCAGTATATGGTGTGGGTGCAGTATATGGGTGGGTGCAGTATATGGTGTGGGTGCAGTATATGGTGTGGGTGCAGTATATGGTGTGGGTGCAGTAATGGTGTGGGTGCAGTATATGGTGTGGGTGCAGTATATGGTGTGGGTGCAGTATATTGTGTGGGTGCAGTATATGGTGTGGGTGCAGTTTGGTGTGGATGCAGTATATGGTGTGGGTGCGTATATGGTGGGGTGCAGTATATGGTTTGGTGCAGTATGTGGTGTGGGTGCAGTATATGGTGTGGGAGCGGTGTGGGGTTAGGTGAGTTAGTGTGTTGGAGGAGTGTAGGTAATGGTGTGTGGCGTATTGGGGGGTGTGTGTGGTCTTCAAGTATGTGGTGTGGGTGCAGTATATGGTGTGGGTGCAGTATATGGTGTGGGTGCAGTATATGGTGTGGGTGCAGTATATGGTGTGGGTGCAGTATATGGTGTGGGTGCAGTATGTGGTGTGGGTGCAGTATATGGTGTGGGTGCAGTATATGGTGTGGGTGCAGTATATGGTGTGGGTGCAGTATATGGTGTGGGTGCAGTATATGGTGTGGGTGCAGTATATGGTGTGGGTGCAGTATATGTGTGGGTGCAGTATATGGTGTGGGTGCAGTATATGGTGTGGGTGCAGTATATGGTGTGGGTGCAGTATATGGTGTGGGTGCAGTATATGGTGTGGGTGCAGTATGTGGTGTGGGTGCAGTATATGGTGTGGGTGCAGTATGTGGTGTGGGTGCAGTATATGGTGTGGGTGCAGTATATGGTGTGGGTGCAGTATGTGGTGTGGGTGCAGTATATGGTGTGGGTGCAGTATATGGTGTGGGTGCAGTATATGGTGTGGGTGCAGTATATGGTGTGGGTGCAGTATGTGGTGTGGGTGCAGTATGTGGTGTGGGTGCAGTATGTGGTGTGGGTGCAGTATATGGTGTGGGTGCAGTATATGGTGTGGGTGCAGTAGTGGTGTGTGCAGTAATGTGGGTGCAGTATGTGGTGTGGGTGCAGTATATGGTGTGGGTGCAGTATTGTGTGGGTGCAGTATATGGTGTGGGTGCAGTATATGGTGTGGTGCAGTATATGGTGTGGGTGCAGTATATGGTGTGGTGCAGTATGTGGTGTGGGGCAGTATGGTGTGGGTGCAGTATATGGTGTGGGTGCAGTATATGGTGTGGGTGCGTATATGGTGTGGTGCAGTATGTGGTGTGGGTGCAGTATGTGGTGTGGGTGCAGTATATGGTGTGGGTGCAGTATGTGTGGGTGCAGTATATGGTTGGGTGCAGTATATGGTGTGGGTGCAGTATGTGGTGTGGGTGCAGTATATGGTGTGGGTGCAGTATATGGTGTGGGTGCAGTATATGGTGTGGGTGCAGTATATGGTGTGGGTGCAGTATATGGTGTGGGTGCAGTATATGGTGTGGGTGCAGTATATGGTGTGGGTGCAGTATATGGTGTGGGTGCAGTATGTGGTGTGGGTGCAGTATATGGTGTGGGTGCAGTATATGGTGTGGGTGCAGTATATGGTGTGGGTGCAGTATATGGTGTGGGTGCAGTATATGGTGTGGGTGCAGTATGTGGTGTGGGTGCAGTATATGGTGTGGGTGCAGTATATGGTGTGGGTGCAGTATACTGTGTGTGTGCAGTATGTGGTGTGGATGCAGTATATGGTGTGGGTGCAGTATATGGTGTGGGTGCATCCAGGATGAGTACTCCGGTGTCCGGGATTGGAGTATCGTGCCCGGGATTGAAGATCCGGTCCAGGATTGAAGTATCCGTGTCAAGGACTGGAAATCCGTTGGTTCAAGGATTGAAGTATCCGTGTCCGGGACTGAAGTATCCGTGTCCGGGATTGAAGTATCCGTGTCCGGGATTGAAGTATCCGTGTCCGGGATTGAAGTATCCGTGTCCGGGATTGAAGTATCCGTGTCCGGGATTGAAGTATCCGTGTCCGGGATTGAAGTATCCGTGTCCGGGATTGAAGTATCCGTGTCCGGGATTGAAGTATCCGTGTCCGGGATTGAAGTATCCGTGTCCGGGATTGAAGTATCCGTGTCCGGGATTGAAGTATCCGTGTCCGGGATTGAAGTATCCGTGTCCGGGATTGAAGTATCCGTGTCCGGGACTGAAGTGCCGTGTCCGGGATTGAAGTATCCGTGTCCGGGATTGAAGTATCCGTGTCCGGGGGACTGAAGTATCCGTGTCCGGGATGAAGTTCCGTGCCGGGATTGAAGTATCCGGTCCGGGATTGAAGTATCCGTGCCGGGATTGAAGTATCCGTGTCCGGGATTGAAGTATCCGTGTCCGGGATTGAAGTATCCGTGTCCGGGATTGAAGTATCCGTGTCCGGGATTGAAGTATCCGTGCCGGGATTGAAGTATCCGTGTCCAGGATTGAAGTATCCGTGTCCGGGATTGAAGTATCCGTGTCCAGGACTGAAGTGTCCGTGTCCGGGATTGAAGTATCCGTGTCCGGGATTGAAGTATCCGTGTCCGGGACTGAAGTATCCGTGTCCGGGATTGAAGTATCCGTGTCCAGGACTGAAGTGTCCGTGTCCGGGATTGAAGTATCCGTGTCCGGGATTGAAGTATCCGTGTCCGGGATTGAAGTATCCGTGTCCGGGACTGAAGTATCCGTGTCCGGGATTGAAGTATCCGTGTCCGGGATTGAAGTATCCGTGTCCAGGACTGAAGTGTCCGTGTCCGGGATTGAAGTATCCGTGTCCGGGATTGAAGTATCCGTGTCCGGGATTGAAGTATCCGTGTCCGGGATTGAAGTATCCGTGTCCGGGATTGAAGTATCCGTGTCCGGGATTGAAGTATCCGTGTCCGGGATTGAAGTATCCGTGTCCGGGATTGAAGTATCCGTGTCCGGGATTGAAGTATCCGTGTCCGGGATTGAAGTATCCGTGTCCGGGATTGAAGTATCCGTGTCCGGGATTGAAGTATCCGTGTCCGGGATTGAAGTATCCGTGGCCAGGATTGAAGTATCCGTGTCCGGGACTGAAGTACCGTGTCCGGGATTGAAGTATCCGTTCCAGATTGAATATCCGTGTCCAGGACTGAAGTATCCGTGTCCGGGATTGAAGTATCCGTGTCCGGGATTGAAGTATCCGTGTCCGGGATTGAAGTATCCGTGCCCGGGATTGAAGTATCTGTGTCCGGGATTGAAGTATCTGTGTCCAGGACTGAAGTATCTGTGTCCGGGATTGAAGTGTCCGTGTCCGGGATTGAAGTATCCGTGTCCGGGATTGAAGTATCCGTGTCCGGGATTGAAGTATCCGTGTCCGGGATTGAAGTATCCGTGTCCGGGACTGAAGTATCCGTGTCCGGGATTGAAGTATCCGTGTCCGGGACTGAAGTATCCGTGTCCGGGATTGAAGTATCCGTGTCCGGGATTGAAGTATCCGTGTCCGGGATTGAAGTATCCGTGTCCGGGATTGAAGTATCCGTGTCCGGGATTGAAGTATCCGTGTCCAGGATGAAGTATCCGTGTCCGGGATGAAGTCTCCGTGTCCGGGATTGAAGTATCCGTGTCCAGGATTGAAGTATCCGTGTCCGGGATTGAAGTATCCGTGCCCGGGATTGAAGTATCCGTGTCCAGGATTGAAGTATCCGTGCAAGGACTGGAATATCCGTGTCAAGGATTGGAGTATCCGTGTCCGGGACTGAAGTATCCGTGTCCGGGACTGAAGTTCCGTGTCCGGGATTGAAGTATCTGTGCCGGGATTGAAGTATCCGTGTCTGGGATTGAAGTATCCGTGACCGGGATTGAAGTGTCTGTGTCCAGGATTGAAGTATCCGTGTCCGGGAGAAGGTCCGTGTCCGGGATTGAAGTATCCGTGTGGGATTGAAGTATCCCTGTCCGGATTGAAGTATCTGTGCCCGGGATTGAAGTGTCCGTGTCGGGATTGAAGTATCCGTGTCCAGGATTGAAGTATCCGTATCCGGGATTGAAGTATCCGTGTCCGGGATTGAAGTATCCGTATCCGGGATTGAAGTATCCCTGTCCTGGATTGAAGTATCCGTGTCCGGGATTGAAGTATCTGTGCCCGGGATTGAAGTGTCCGTGTCCGGGATTGAAGTATCCGTATCCGGGATTGAAGTATCTTGGTCGCGATCTTTCATTGAGTTGATCTTTCTCTGCACCCTAGCTATGACTTTCACACTACATTCTGCATTCCCGCATTTCCTTCTCTATGAACAGTATGCTTTGTCTGTATAGCGGGCAAGAAATAGTACTTTTCACTATACTAATATATGCGACAATAATAAATCAAATCAAAATACACAGATTAAAGTCGCCCATAATCACAGATTGTCCTTTAACACATGCATTTCTGATTTTCTGTCTAATATTATTCCTGTCCATGACAGTTTTGTAGACTCTGTACCACCCGCACCAATGTTTCTTGCTGGTTTGTGTTTCTTAACTCGACTCATGCAGATTCCACACTGTCTCTGCTAAAATCTTTCCTCAATATCTTCTTCCACAAGGCAACTGCATCATCTTTTCCTGTTTGTCTATCCTTCCTAAACACTCAATAATCTTCAATGTTTAATTCCCATCCTTGCTTACTTAGAGCCACATCTCTGTAATGCCAACAATATTATACACCTTTACATCAATTCAGAACTCAGTGTCCAGTATCTGAGAGACCAGTACAGGGATTCATATCGAGACTGGTACAGAACAAAGAACAAAGAACAACACAGCATGGGAAACAGGCCCTTCGGCCCAACGAGCCTGCGCCGCCATCCTAACGTCTTAATGACAGATAGGGACCTATTTGTTACCCAATCAGCCTAAGAGCACATTTCTGGGATGTGGGAGGAAACCGGAGCACCCGGAGAAAACCCATACAACCATGGGGAGAATGTGCAAACTCCCGCAGACACAGGCCCAAATCCATGTGTATGCACAGCAACAGCGATAGTCCCTGAGCTGTCATGGTGCCCATCAGATGGTCCAATTTAAGCATACACTAACGATGTGAAGCACTAGGCCGCTCCTGAAGCAACATCCAAGAGCAGCTCTCGCACGACCTGCCGAATGCATGCACCTTGTTGGTCAACAAGGTGGACCGAACATCCTGTGGAAACAAATAGGATATTTAAACAGTCCTCCTATAACCCTCTATCTGCAGACCGCTCATGTGGCTGTCCAAGAGACCCTTAAACAACCCTAACGTGCCTGCTCCCACCACCTTACTCGGCAGTGCATTCCACATCCCCACTACCCTTTGTGTGAAAAACTGCTCTCTAATATTCGTCTTATACATAGCCCCCCTCACCCTAAGGCCGTGACCCCTCGTTCAATCCTTTTCTAATGGTAGAAAAAGCTTACCACCATTTACTCTATCTATACCCCTCATAATCTTATATACCTCTAATAGATCCCCTCTCAGCCGACGTCTTTCAAGGGAAAACAACCCCAGTGCATTCAATCTTTCCTCGTACGACAGCCCTTCCAAACCAGGCAGCATCCTGGTAAATCTCCTCTGCACTCTCTCCAGGGCCTCCACATCCTTCTGGTAGTAAGGCGACTAGAACTGGACGCAGTACTCCAAGTGAGGCCTAACTAACGTTCTGTACACTTGCAACATTAGACTCCTACTCTTGTATTCTATACCTCTTCCTATGAAGGCTAATATACCATACGCTTTCTTTATCACATTCTCCACCTGTACTGACACCTTTAGCGACTTGTGAACCTGCACCCCCAGGTCTCTCTGCATCTCTATACTCCGGATAGTTTTACCTTTTATCCTATAACTCTCCTCTACATTATTCCGGCCAAAATGCATCACCTCGCATTTATCCGGATTAAATTCCATTTGCCATCTATCTGCCCAACCTACCAGTCTATGTATGTCCTGTTGTATTGCCTGGCACTGCTCCTCAGTTCCTGCCAATCCAAGCATCTTAGTGTCATCAGCAAATTTGCTGATCACACCACCGACCCCCTCTTCCAAGTCATTTATATAAATCACAAATAGAAGAGGTCCTAGTAATGAGCCCTGTGGCACACCACTAGTGACTGACCTCCAGTTGGAAAAAGAGCCTTCCACTACTACCCGCTGTCTCCTCCTTCCAAGCCAGTTCTCAACCCATCTACATACCTGGCCCTGTATCCCATGCGCCTTCACCTTTTTTATCAGCCTACTATGGGGAACCTTGTCAAACGTCTTACTGAAATCCAAGTAGACGACATCAACGGCTTGTCCTTCATCAACCGTTTTTGTCACCTCTTCAAAAAATTCCACTAGATTCGTAAGGCACGACCTCCCCTTAACGAAGCCATGCTGCGTATCCCTGATCAGATCACAGCGCTCCAGATGTTCATACATTCTGTCCCTGAGGATCCTCTCCATTAGCTTACCTATAACTGAAGTCAAGCTCACCGGCCTTGGTACAGGCGTTCAGTATCTGAGAGACGAGTACAGGGATTCAGGTAGAGACTGGTACAGGCGTTCAGTATCTGAGAGACCATTTCAGAGATTCAGATAAAGACTGGTACAGGTGTTCAGTATCTGAGAGACGAGTATAGGGATTCAAATAGAGACTGGTACAGGCGTTCAGTATCTGAGAGACCAGTACAGGGATTCAGATAGAGATTGGTACAGGCGTTCAGTATCTGAGAGACCAGTACAGGGATTCAGACAGAGACTGGTACAGGCATTCAGTATGTGAGAGATCAATACAGGGATTCAGATAGAGAGACTGGAACGGGTGTTCGGTATCTGAGAGACCAGTACAGGAATTCAGATAGAGATTGATCCAGGTGTTCAGTATCTGAGAGGCCAGCACGGAGGTTCAGATAGAGACTGGTACAGGCGTTCAGTATGTGAGAGACCAGTATAGGGATTCAGATAGAGACTGGTACAGACGTTCAGTATCTGAGAGACCAGTATAGGGATTAAAGATAGAGACTGGTACATAGAACATAGAACATTACAGCACAGAACAGGCCCTTTGGCCTTCGATGTTGCGCCGACCAATATAAAAAGCAATGCCCCTCCAAACTAAACCATTCCCTTCTCTTCCATATACTTATCAACTAACCTCTTAAACGCCACCAAACTTGGCGCATCCACAACTGCTGCAGGCAGGGCATTCCACTCCCGAACCACCCTTTGGGTAAAGAACCTACCTCTGATATCCGTCCTATAACTATCACCCCTTAATTTAAAGCTGTGTCCCCTCGTGCTAGCTTTCTCCATCCTAGGAAAAAGGCTATCACTGTCCACCCTATCTAAACCTCTAATCATCTTATATGTTTCGATCAGGTCCCCTCTTAGCCTCCTCCTTTCTAACGAAAACAACCTCAAATCCCTCAGCCTCTCCTCATAAGACCTGCCCTCCATACCAGGCAACATCCTGGTAAACCTCCTCTGTACCCTCTCCAATGCCTCCACATCTTTCTTATAATGTGGGGACCAGAACTGCACACAATACTCCAAGTGCGGCCGCACTAGAGTTTTGTACAGTTGCAACATGACGTTGCGGCTCCGAAATTCAATCCCTCTACCAATAAAAGCCACGACTCCATATGCCTTCCTAACAACCTTCACGACCTGACTGCCTACAGGCGTACAGGCGTTCAGTATCTGAGAGACCAGTACAGGTATTCAGATAGAGATTTGTACTGGTGTTCAGTAACTGAGAGACTAGTACAGAAATTCAGATAGAGACTGGTACAGGCGTTCTGTATCTGAGAGACCATACAGGGATTGTTAGAGACTGATACAGGTTTTCAGTATCTGAGAGACGAGTACAGGGATTTAGATAGAGACTGATACGGGTGTTCAGTATCTGACAGACCAGTACAGGGATTCAGATAGAGATTGGTACAGGCATTAAGTATCTGAGAGACGAGGACGGGGATTCAGAAAGTGACTGGTACAGGAGATCAGTATCTGAGAGACCTGTACTGGGATTCAGATACAGACTGGTACAGGTGTTCATTATCTGAGAGATCAATACAGGGATTCAGATAGAGACTGGCACAGGTGTTCAGTATCTGAGAGACCAGTACAGGGATTCAGATAGACACTGGTACAGGCGTTCAGTATCTGAGAGCCAGTACAGGGATTCAGACAGAGACTGGTACAGGCATTCAGTATGTGAGCGATCAATACAGGGATTCAGATAGAGAGACTGGAACGGGTGTTCGGTATCTGAGAGACGACTACAGGAATTCAGATAGAGATTGATCCAGGCGTTCAGTATCTGAGAGGCCAGCACGGAGATTCAGATAGAGACTGGTACAGGCGTTCAGTATGTGAGAGACCAGGATAGGGATTCAGGTAGAGACTGGTACAGACATTCAGTATCTGAGAGACCAGTATAGGGATTAAAGATAGAGACTGGTACAGGCGTTCACTATCTGAGAGACCAGTACAGGGATTCAGATAGAGATTTGTACTGGTGTTCAGTAACTGAGAGACCAGTACAGAAATTCAGATAGAGACTGGTACAGGCGTTCTGTATCTGAGAGACCAGTACAGGGATTCAGATAGACACTGGTACAGGTTCTCAGTATCTGAGAGACCAGTACAGGGACTCAGATAGAGACTGGTACAGGCGTTCAGTACCTGAGAGACCAGTACAGGGATTTAGATAGAGACTGGTACAGGCATTCAGTATCTGAGAGACCAGTACAGGGATACAGATAGAGACCGGTACAGGTGTTCAGTATCTGAGAGACCAGTACAGGGATACAGATAGAGACTGGTACATGTTTTCAGCATCTGAGAGACCAGTACAGGGATTCAGATAGAGACTGGTACAGGTGTTCAGTATCTGAGACCAGTACAGGGATTCCGATAGAGACTGGTGCAGGTGTTCAGTACTTGAGAGACCAGTAGAGGGATTCAGATAGAGACTGGTTCAGGTATTCAGTATCTGAGAGACCAGTACTGGTATTTAGATAGAGACTGGTGCAGGTGTTCAGCAGCCGAGAGACCAGTACAGGGATTCTGATAGAGACTGGTACAGGCGTTCATATCTGAGAGATGAGTACAGGCATTCAGATAGAGACTGGTACAGGCGTTTAGTATCTGAGAGACCAGTACAGGGATTCTGATAGAGACTGGTCCAGGCGTTCAGTATCTGAGAGAACAGTACAGGGATCCAGATAGAGACTGGTCGAGGTGTTCAGCATCCGAGAGACCAGTACAGTGATTCAGATAGAGACTGGAACAGGTGTTTAGTATCTGAGAGACCAGTACAGGGATTCAGATAAACACTGGTTCAGGTATTCAGTATCTGAGCAATCAGTACAGGGATTTAGATAGAGACTGGTGCAGGTGTTCAGCAGCTGAGAGACCAGTACAGGGATTCAATAGAGACTGGTACAGCTGTTCAGTATCTGAGAGACCAGTACAGGGATTCAGATAGAGACTGGTCGAGGTGTTCAGTATCTGAGAGACCAGTACAGGGATTCAGATAGAGACTGGAACAGGTGTTTAGTATCTGAGAGACCAGTACAGGGATGCAGATAGAGACTGGTCAAGGTGTTCAGTAACTCAGAGATGAGTCCAGGGTTTCAGATAGAGACTGGTACAGGTTTTCAGTATCTGAGAGACCAGTACAGGGATTCAGATAGAGACTGGTACAGGTGTTCAGTATCTGAGACCAGTACAGGGATTCCGATAGAGACTGGTGCAGCTGTTCAGTACTTGAGAGACCATTAGAGGGATTCAGATAGAGACTGGTTCAGGTATTCAGTATCTGAGAGACCAGTACTGGTATTCAGATAGAGACTGGTACAGGCGTTCATATCTGAGAGACAAGTAGAGGCATTCAGATAGAGACTGGTACAGGCATTTAGTATCTGAGAGACCAGTACAGGTATTCAGATAGAGACTGGTTCAGGTATTCAGTATCTGAGTGACCAGTACAGGGATTCAGATAGAGACTGGTCCAGGTGTTCAGTATCTATGAGACCAGTACAGCGATTCAGATAGAGACTGGAACAGGTGTTTAGTATCTGAGAGACCAGTACAGGGATTCAGATAGAGACTGGTACAGGCGTTCAGTATCTGAGAGACAAGTACAGGGATTCAGATAGAGACGGGTACAGGTGTTCAGCAGCTGAGAGACCAGTACAGGTATTCAGATAGAGACTGGTCGAGGTGTTCAGTATCTGAGAGACCAGTACAGGGATTCAGATAGAGACGGGTACAGGTGTTCAGTATCTGAGAGACCAGTACAGGGATTCAGATAGAGACTGGAACAGGTCTTTAGTATCTGAGAGACCAGTACAGGGGTGCAGATAGAGACTGGTCAACGTGTTCAGTATCTCAGAAATGAGTCCAGGGTTTCAGATAGAGTCTGGTACAGGTTTTCAGTATCTGAGAGACCAGTACAGGGATTCAGATAGAGACTGGTCCAGGTGTTCAGTATCTGAGAGACCAGTACAGGGGTTCAGATAGAGACTGGTTCAGGTATTCAGTATCTGAGAGACCAGTACAGGGATTCAGATAGAGACTGGTACAGGCGTTCAGTATCTGAGAGACCAGTACAGGGATTTAGATAGAGACTGGTACAGGCGTTCAATATTTGAGAGACCAGTACAGGGATTCAGATAGAGACTGGTACAGGCATTCAGCATCTGAGAGACCAGTACAGGGTTTCAGATAGAGACTGGTACAGGTGTTCAGTATCTGAGACTAGTACAGGGATTCCGATAGAGACTGGTGCAGTTGTTCAGTATTTGAGAGACTAGTACAGGGATTCAGATAGAGATTGGTACCGGTGTTCAGTATCTGAGAGTTCAATACAGGGATTCAGATAGACACTGGTACAGGTGTTCACTATCTGAGAGACCAGTACAGGGAGTCGGATAGAGACTGGTACAGGTTTTCAGTATTTGAGAGACCAGTACAGGGACACAGATAGAGACTGGTACGGGCGTTCAGTATCTGAGAGACCAGTACAGGGATTTAGATAGAGACTGGTCCAGGTGTTCAGTATCTGAGAGACCAGTACAGGGATTCAGATAGAGACTGGTCCAGGTGTTTAGTATCTGAGAGACCAGTACAGGGATTCAGATAGAGACTGGAACAGGTGTTTAGTATCTGAGAGACCAGTACAGGGATTCAGATAGAGACTGGTACAGGTGTTTAGTATAGAATATAGAACATAGAACATTACAGCACAGAACAGGCCCTTCGGCCTTCGATGTTGTGCCGACCAAAATAAAAAGCAATGCCCCTCCAAACTAAACCATTCCATATACTTATCATTTAACCTCTTAAACGCCACCAAACTTGGCGCATCTACAACAGCTGCAGGCAGGGCATTCCACTCCCTAATCACTCTTTGAGTAAAGAACCTACCTCTGATATCCGTCCTATAACTCATACCCCTAATTTAAAGCTGTGTCCCCTCGTGCTAGCTTTCTCCATCCTAGGAAAAAGGCTATCACTGTCCACCCTATCTAAACCTCTAATCATCTTATATGCTTCAATAAGATCCCCTCTTAGCCGCCTCCTTTCTAACGAAAACAACCTCAAATCCTTCAACCTCTCTTCATAGGACCTGCCCTCCATACCAGGCAACAGGTATGTGAGAGACCAGTACAGGGATTCTGATAGAGACTGGTACAGGCGTTCAGTATCTGAGAGACCAGTACAGGGTTCAGATAGAGACTGGTCGAGGTGTTCAGTATCCGAGAGACCAGTAGAGGGATTCAGATAGAGACTGGTCCAGGTGTTCAGTATCTGAGTGACCAGTACAGGGATTCAGATAGAGACTGGAACAGGTGTTTAGTATCTGAGAGACCAGTACAGGGATTCAGATAGACACTGGTTCAGGTATTCAGTATCTGAGCAACCAGTACTGGAATTTAGATAGAGACTGGTGCAGGTGTTTAGTATCTGAGAGACCAGTACAGCGATTCAGATAGAGACTGGAACAGGTGTTTAGTATCTGAGAGACCAGTACAGGGATTCAGATAGAGATTGGTACAGGCGATCAGTATCTGAGAGATGAGTACAGGGATTCAGATAGAGACGGGTACAGGTGTTCAGCAGCTGAGAGACCAGTACTGGTATTTAGATAGAGACTGGTCGAGGTGTTCAGTATCTGAGAGACCAGTACAGGGATTCAGACAGAGACTGGTACAGGCATTCAGTATGTGAGCGATCAATACAGGGATTCAGATAGAGAGACTGGAACGGGCGTTCGGTATCTGAGAGACGACTACAGGAATTCAGACAGAGATTGATCCAGGCGTTCAGTATCTGAGAGGCCAGCACGGAGATTCAGATAGAGACTGGTACAGGCGTTCAGTATGTGAGAGACCAGGATAGGGATTCAGATAGAGACTGGTACAGACATTCAGTATCTGAGAGACCAGTATAGGGATTAAAGATAGAGACTGGTACAGGCGTTCAGTATGTGAGAGACCAGGATAGGGATTCAGGTAGAGACTGGTACAGACATTCAGTATCTGAGAGACCAGTATAGGGATTAAAGATAGAGACTGGTACAGGCGTTCACTATCTGAGAGACCAGTACAGGGATTCAGATAGAGATTTGTACTGGTGTTCAGTAACTGAGAGACCAGTACAGAAATTCAGATAGAGACTGGTACAGGTGTTCTGTATCTGAGAGACCAGTACATGGATTCAGATAGACACTGGTACAGGTTCTCAGTATCTGAGAGACCAGTACAGGGACTCAGATAGAGACTGGTACAGGCGTTCAGTACCTGAGAGACCAGTACAGGGATTTAGATAGAGACTGGTACAGGCATTCAGTATCTGAGAGACCAGTACAGGGATACAGATAGAGACCGGTACAGGTGTTCAGTATCTGAGAGACCAGTACAGGGATACAGATAGAGACTGGTACATGTTTTCAGCATCTGAGAGACCAGTACAGGGATTCAGATAGAGACTGGTACAGGTGTTCAGTATCTGAGACCAGTACAGGGATTCCGATAGAGACTGGTGCAGGTGTTCAGTACTTGAGAGACCAGTAGAGGGATTCAGATAGAGACTGGTTCAGGTATTCAGTATCTGAGAGACCAGTACTGGTATTTAGATAGAGACTGGTGCAGGTGTTCAGCAGCCGAGAGACCAGTACAGGGATTCAGATAGAGACTGGTACAGGCGTTCATATCTGAGAGACGAGTACAGGCATTCAGATAGAGACTAGTACAGGCGTTTAGTATCTGAGAGACCAGTACAGGGATTCTGATAGAGACTGGTCCAGGCGTTCAGTATCTGAGAGAACAGTACAGGGATCCAGATAGAGACTGGTCGAGGTGTTCAGCATCCGAGAGACCAGTACAGTGATTCAGATAGAGACTGGAACAGGTGTTTAGTATCTGAGAGACCAGTACAGGGATTCAGATAAACACTGGTTCAGGTATTCAGTATCTGAGCAATCAGTACAGGGATTTAGATAGAGACTGGTGCAGGTGTTCAGTATCTGAGAGACCAGTACAGGGATTCAGATAGAGACTGGTACAGGTGTTCAGTATCTGAGAACAAGACCAGTACAGGGATTCAGATAGAGACTGGTCCAGGCGTTCAGTATCTGAAAGACCAGTACAGGGATTCAGATAGAGACTGGTCCAGGTGTTCAGTATCTGAGAGACCAGTACAGGGATTCAGATAGAGACTGGAACAGGTGTTTAGTATCTGAGAGACCAGTACAGGGATTCAGATAGACACTGGTTCAGGTATTCAGTATCTGAGCAACCAGTACTGGAATTTAGATAGAGACTGGTGCAGGTGTTCAGCAGCTGAGAGACCAGTACAGGGATTCAGATAGAGACTGGTCCAGGTGTTCAGTATCTGAGAGACCAGTACAGGGATTCAGATAGAGACTGGAACAGGTGTTCAGTATCTGAGAGACCAGTACAGGGATTCAGATAGAGACTGGTCCAGGTGTTCAGTATCTGAGAGACCAGTACAGGGATTCAGATAGAGACTGGAACAGGTGTTTAGTATCTGAGAGACCAGTACAGGGATTCAGATAGACACTGGTTCAGGTATTCAGTATCTGAGCAACCAGTACTGGAATTTAGATAGAGACTGGTGCAGGTGTTCAGCAGCTGAGAGACCAGTACAGGGATTCAGATAGAGACTGGTCCAGGTGTTCAGTATCTGAGAGACCAGTACAGGGATTCAGATAGAGACTGGAACAGGTGTTCAGTATCTGAGAGACCAGTACAGGGATTCAGATAGAGACTGGAACAGGTGTTCAGCAGCTGAGAGACCAGTACAGGGATTCAGATAGAGACTGGTCCAGGTGTTCAGTATCTGAGAGACCAGTACAGGGATTCAGATAGAGACTGGAACAGGTGTTCAGTATCTGAGAGACCAGTACAGCGATTCAGATAGAGACTGGAACAGGTGTTTAGTATCTGAGAGACCAGTACAGGGATTCAGATAGAGACTGGTACAGGCGTTCAGTATCTGAGAGACAAGTACAGGGATTCAGATAGAGACGGGTACAGGTGTTCAGCAGCTGAGAGACCAGTACAGGTATTCAGATAGAGACTGGTCGAGGTGTTCAGTATCTGAGAGACCAGTACAGGGATTCAGATAGAGACGGGTACAGGTGTTCAGTATCAGAGAGACCAGTACAGGGATTCAGATAGAGACTGGAACAGGTGTTCAGTATCTGAGAGACCAGTACAGGGGTGCAGATAGAGACTGGTCAACGTGTTCAGTATCTCAGAAATGAGTCCAGGGTTTCAGATAGAGACTGGTACAGGTTTTCAGTATCTGAGAGACCAGTACAGGGATTCAGATAGAGACTGGTCCAGGTGTTCAGTATCTGAGAGACCAGTACAGGGGTTCAGATAGAGACTGGTTCAGGTATTCAGTATCTGAGAGACCTGTACAGGGATTTAGATAGAGACTGGTACAGGCGTTCAATATTTGAGAGACCAGTACAGGGATTCAGATAGAGACTGGTACAGGCGTTCAGTATCTGAGAGACCAGTACAGGGATTTAGATAGAGACTGGTACAGGCGTTCAATATTTGAGAGACCAGTACAGGGATTCAGATAGAGACTGGTACAGGCATTCAGCATCTGAGAGACCAGTACAGGGTTTCAGATAGAGACTGGTACAGGTGTTCAGTATCTGAGACTAGTACAGGGATTCCGATAGAGACTGGTGTAGTTGTTCAGTATTTGAGAGACTAGTACAGGGATTCAAATAGAGATTGGTACCGGTGTTCAGTATCTGAGAGTTCAATACAGGGATTCAGATAGACACTGGTACAGGTGTTCACTATCTGAGAGACCAGTACAGGGATTCGGATAGAGACTGGTACAGGTTTTCAGTATTTGAGAGACCAGTACAGGGACACAGATAGAGACTGGTACGGGCGTTCAGTATCTGAGAGACCAGTACAGGGATTTAGATAGAGACTGGTCCAGGTGTTCAGTATCTGAGAGACCAGTACAGGGATTCAGATAGAGACTGGTACAGGTGTTCAGTATCTGAGAAACCAGTACAGGAATTCAGATAGAGACTGGTGCAGGTGTTCAGCAGCTGAGAGACCAGTACAGGGATTCAGATAGAGACTGGTCCAGGTGTTCAGTATCTGAGAGACCAGTACAGGGATTCAGATAGAGACTGGTTCAGGTGTTCAGTATCTGAGCAACCAGTACAGGGATTCAGATAGAGACTGGTGCAGGTGTTCAGTATCTGAGAGACCAGTACAGGGATTCAGATAGAGACTGGAACAGGTGTTTAGTATCTGAGAGACCAGTACAGGGATTCAGATAGAGACTGGTACAGGTGTTCAGTATCTGAGAGACCAGTACAGGGATTCAGATAGAGACTGGTCCAGGTGTTCAGTATCTGAGAGACCAGTACAGGGATTCAGATAGAGACTGGTACAGGTGTTCAGTATCTGAGAGACCAGTACAGGGATTCAGATAGAGACTGGTCCAGGTGTTCAGTATCTGAGAGACCAGTACAGGGATTCAGATAGAGACTGGTACAGGTGTTCAGTATCTGAGAGACCAGTACAGCGATTCAGATAGAGACTGGAACAGGTGTTTAGTATCTGAGAGACCAGTACAGGGATTCAGATAGAGACTGGTACAGGCGTTCAGTATCTGAGAGACAAGTACAGGGATTCAGATAGAGACGGGTACAGGTGTTCAGCAGCTGAGAGACCAGTACAGGTATTCAGATAGAGACTGGTCGAGGTGTTCAGTATCTGAGAGACCAGTACAGGGATTCAGATAGAGACGGGTACAGGTGTTCAGTATCAGAGAGACCAGTACAGGGATTCAGATAGAGACTGGAACAGGTCAGTATCTGAGAGACCAGTACAGGGGTGCAGATAGAGACTGGTCAACATGTTCAGTATCTCAGAAATGAGTCCAGGGTTTCAGATAGAGACGGTACAGGTTTTCAGTATCTGAGAGACCAGTACAGGGATTCAGATAGAGACTGGTCCAGGTGTTCAGTATCTGAGAGACCAGTACAGGGGTTCAGATAGAGACTGGTTCAGGTATTCAGTATCTGAGAGACCTGTACAGGGATTTAGATAGAGACTGGTACAGGCGTTCAATATTTGAGAGACCAGTACAGGGATTCAGATAGAGACTGGTACAGGCGTTCAGTATCTGAGAGACCTGTACAGGGATTTAGATAGAGACTGGTACAGGCATTCAATATTTGAGAGACCAGTACAGGGATTCAGATAGAGACTGGTACAGGCATTCAGCATCTGAGAGACCAGTACAGGGTTTCAGATAGAGACTGGTACAGGTGTTCAGTATCTGAGACTAGTACAGGGATTCCGATAGAGACTGGTGTAGTTGTTCAGTATTTGAGAGACTAGTACAGGGATTCAAATAGAGATTGGTACCGGTGTTCAGTATCTGAGAGTTCAATACAGGGATTCAGATAGACACTGGTACAGGTGTTCACTATCTGAGAGACCAGTACAGGGAGTCGGATAGAGACTGGTACAGGTTTTCAGTATTTGAGAGACCAGTACAGGGACACAGATAGAGACTGGTACGGGCATTCAGTATCTGAGAGACCAGTACAGGGATTTAGATAGAGACTGGTCCAGGTGTTCAGTATCTGAGAGACCAGTACAGGGATTCAGATAGAGACTGGTCCAGGTGTTCAGTTTCTGAGAGACGAGTACAGGCATTCAGATAGAGACTGGTTCAGGTGTTTAGTATAGAACATAGAACATAGAACAATACAGCACAGAACAGGCCCTTCGGCCTTCGATGTTGTGCCGACCAAAATAAAAAGCAATGCCCCTCCAAACTAAACCATTCCATATACTTATCATTTAACCTCTTAAACGCCACCAAACTTGGCGCATCTACAACAGCTGCAGGCAGGGCATTCCACTCCCTAATCACTCTTTGAGTAAAGAACCTACCTCTGATATCCGTCCTATAACTCATCCCCCTTAATTTAAAGCTGTGTCCCCTCGTGCTAGCTTTCTCCATCCTAGGAAAAAGGCTATCACTGTCCACCCTATCTAAACCTCTAATCATCTTATATGCTTCAATAAGATCCCCTCTTAGCCGCCTCCTTTCTAACGAAAACAACCTCAAATCCTTCAACCTCTCTTCATAGGACCTGCCCTCCATACCAGGCAACAGGTATGTGAGAGACCAGTACAGGGATTCTGATAGAGACTGGTACAGGCGTTCAGTATCTGAGAGACCAGTACAGGGTTCAGATAGAGACTGGTCGAGGTGTTCAGCATCCGAGAGACCAGTAGAGGGATTCAGATAGAGACTGGTCCAGGTGTTCAGTATCTGAGTGACCAGTACAGGGATTCAGATAGAGACTGGAACAGGTGTTTAGTATCTGAGAGACCAGTACAGGGATTCAGATAGACACTGGTTCAGGTATTCAGTATCTGAGCAACCAGTACTGGAATTTAGATAGAGACTGGTGCAGGTGTTTAGTATCTGAGAGACCAGTACAGCGATTCAGATAGAGACTGGAACAGGTGTTTAGTATCTGAGAGACCAGTACAGGGATTCAGATAGAGACTGGTACAGGCGATCAGTATCTGAGAGATGAGTACAGGGATTCAGATAGAGACGGGTACAGGTGTTCAGCAGCTGAAAGACCAGTACAGGGATTCAGATAGAGACTGGTCGAGGTGTTCAGTATCTGAGAGACCAGTACAGGGATTCAGATAGAGACGGGTACAGGTGTTCAGTATCTGAGAGACCAGTACAGGGATTCAGATAGAGACTGGAACAGGTCTTTAGTATCTGAGAGACCAGTACAGGGATTCAGATAGAGACTGGTCCAGGTGTTCAGTATCTGAGAGACCAGTACAGGGGTTCAGATAGAGACTGGTTCAGGTATTCAGTATCTGAGAGACCAGTACAGGGATTCAGATAGAGACTGGTACAGGCGTTCAGTATCTGAGAGACCAGTACAGGGATTAGATAGAGACTGGTACAGGTGTTGAGTATCTGAGAGACCAGTAGAGGGATTTAGATAGAGACTGGTACAGGCATTCAATATTTGAGAGACCAGTACAGGGATTCAGATAGAGACTGGTACAGGCATTCAGCATCTGAGAGACCAGTACAGGGTTTCAGATAGAGACTGGTACAGGTGTTCAGTATCTGAGACTAGTACAGGGATTCCGATAGAGACTGGTGCAGTTGTTCAGTATTTGAGAGACTAGTACAGGGATTCAGATAGAGATTGGTACCGGTGTTCAGTATCTGAGAGTTCAATACAGGGATTCAGATAGACACTGGTACAGGTGTTCACTATCTGAGAGACCAGTACAGGGAGTCGGATAGAGACTGGTACAGGTTTTCAGTATTCGAGAGACCAGTACAGGGACACAGATAGAGACTGGTACGGGCGTTCGGTATCTGAGAGACCAGTACAGGGATTTAGATAGAGACTGGTCCTGGTGTTCAGTATCTGAGAGACCAGTACAGGGATTCAGATAGAGACTGGAACAGGTGTTTAGTATCTGAGAGACCAGTACAGGGATTCAGATAGAGACTGGTCCAGGTGTTCAGTTTCTGAGAGACGAGTACAGGCATTCAGATAGAGACTGGTACAGGTGTTTAGTATAGAACATAGAACATAGAACAATACAGCACAGAACAGGCCCTTCGGCCTTCGATGTTGTGCCGACCAAAATAAAAAGCAATGCCCCTCCAAACTAAACCATTCCATATACTTATCATTTAACCTCTTAAACGCCACCAAACTTGGCGCATCTACAACAGCTGCAGGCAGGGCATTCCACTCCCTAATCACTCTTTGAGTAAAGAACCTACCTCTGATATCCGTCCTATAACTCATACCCCTTAATTTAAAGCTGTGTCCCCTCGTGCTAGCTTTCTCCATCCTAGGAAAAAGGCTATCACTGTCCACCCTATCTAAACCTCTAATCATCTTATATGCTTCAATAAGATCCCCTCTTAGCCGCCTCCTTTCTAACGAAAACAACCTCAAATCCTTCAACCTCTCTTCATAGGACCTGCCCTCCATACCAGGCAAGAGGTATGTGAGAGACCAGTACAGGGATTCTGATAGAGACTGGTACAGGCGTTCAGTATCTGAGAGACCAGTACAGGGATTCAGATAGAGACTGGTACAGGCGATCAGTATCTGAGAGATGAGTACAGGGATTCAGATAGAGACGGGTACAGGTGTTCAGCAGCTGAAAGACCAGTACTGGGATTCAGATAGAGACTGGTCGAGGTGTTCAGTATCTGAGAGACCAGTACAGGGATTCAGATAGAGACTGGAACAGGTTTTCAGTATCTGAGAGACCAGTACAGGGATTCAGATAGAGACTGGAACAGGTGTTCAGTCTCTGAGAGACCAGCACAGGGGTTCAGATAGAGACTGGTTCAGGTATTCATTATCTGAGAGACCAGTACAGGGATTCAGATAGAGACTGGTACAGGCATTCAGTATCTGAGAGACCAGTACAAGGATTTAGATAGAGACTGGTACAGGCGTTCAATATTTGAGAGACTACTACAGGGATTCAGATAGAGACTGGTACAGGCGTTCAGCATCTGAGAGACCAGTACGGGGATTCCGATAGAGACTCGTCGAAGTGTTCTGTATCTGAGAGAGACCAGTACAGGGTTTCAGATAGAGACTGGTACAGGTGTTCAGTATCTGAGACTAGTACAGGGATTCCGATAGAGACTGGTGCAGTTGTTCAGTATTTGAGAGACCAGTACAGGGATTCAGATAGAGATTGGTACCGGTGTTCAGTATCTGAGAGTTCAATACAGGGATTCAGATAGAGACTGGTACAGCCGTTCACTATCTGAGAGACCAGTACAGGGAGTCGGATAGAGACTGGTACAGGTTTTCAGTATTTGAGAGACCAGTACAGGGACACAGATAGAGACTGGTACGGGCGGTCAGTATCTGAGAGACCAGCACAGGGATTTAGATACAGACTGGAACAGGCGTTCAGTATCTGAGAGACCAGTACAGGGATTCAGATAGAGACTGGTACAGGTGTTCAGTATCTGAGAGACAGTACAGGGATTCAGATAGAGACTGGTACAGGTTTTCAGCATCTGAGAGACCAGTACAGGGATTCAGATAGAGACTGGTCCAGTTGTTCTGTATCTGAGAGACCAGTACAGGTATTCAGATAGAGACTGGTTCAGGTATTCAGTATCTGAGAGACCAGTACAGGTATTCAGATAGAGACTGGAACAGGTGTTCAGTATCTATGAGACCAGTACAGGGATTCAGATAGACACTGGTCCAGGTTTTCAGTGTCTGAGAGACCAGTACAGGGTTTCAGATAGAGACTGGTACAGGTGTTCAGTAGCTGAGAGTCCAGTACGGGGATTCAGATAGAGACTGGTACAGGTGTTCAGTATCTGAGAAACCAGTACAGGGACTTAGATAAAGACTGGTACAGGCATTCAGTATTTGAGAGACGTACAGGGATTCAGATAGAGACCGGTACAGGTGTTCAGTATCTGAGACCAGTACAGGGATTCAGAAAGAGATTGGTGCAGGTGTTCACTATCTGAGAGACCCCTACAGGTACAGGGATTCAGAAAGAGATTGGTGCAGGCGTTCACTATCTGAGAGACCAGTACAGGGATTCAGATTGAGACTTGTACAGGTTTTCAGTAAGTGAGAGAGCAGTACAGGTATTCAGACAGAGACTGGTACAGGTGTTCAGTATCTGAGACCAGTCCAGGGATTCCGATACAGACTGGTGCAGGTGTTCAGTATCTGAGAGATCAATACAGGGATTCAGATAGAGACTGGTACAGGCGTTCAGTATCTGAGAGACCAGTACAGGGACTCAGATAGAGACTGGTACAGGCGTTCAGTATCTGAGAGACCAGTACAGGGATTCTGATAGACACTGGTACAGGCGTTCAGTATCTGAGAGACCAGTACAGGTATTCAGATAGAGACTGGAACAGGTGTTCAGTATCTGAGAGACCAGTACAGGGATTCAGATAGAGACTGGTTCAGGTATTCAGTATCTGAGCGACCAGTACAGTGATTCAGATGGAGACTGGTACAGGTGTTCAGTATCTGAGAGACCAGTACAGGGATTCAGATAGAGACTGGTACAGGTGTTCAGTATCTGAGAGACCAGTACAGGGATTCAGATAGAGACTGGTACAGGCGTTCAGTATCTGAGAGACGAGTACAGCGATTCAGATAGGGACTGGTACAGGTGTTTAGTATCTGAGAGACCAGTACAGGGATTCTGAAAGAGACTGGTACAGGCGTTCAGTGTCTGACAGACCAGTAGAGGGATTCAGACAGAGACTGGTGCAGGTGTTCAGTATCTGAGACCAGTACAGGGATTCCGATACAGACTGGTGCAGGTGTTCAGTATCTGAGAGATCAATACAGGGATTCAGATAGAGACTGGTACAGGCGTTCCGTATCTGAGAGACCAGTACAGGGATTCAGATAGTGTATGGTACAGGTGTTCAGTATCTGAGAGAACAGTACAGGTATTCAGACAGAGACTGGTACAGGTGTTCAGTATCTGAGACCAGTCCAGGGATTCCGATACAGACTGGTGCAGGTGTTCAGTATCTGAGAGATCAATACAGGGATTCAGATAGAGACTGGTACAGGCGTTCCGTATCTGAGAGACCAGTACAGGGATTCAGATAGTGTATGGTACAGGTGTTCAGTATCTGAGAGAACAGTACAGGTATTCAGATAGACACTGGGACAGGTGTTCAGTATCTGAGGGACCAGTACAGGGATTCAGATAGAGACTGGTACAGGCATTCAGTATCAGAGAGAGCTTTTCAGGCATTCAGATAAAGACTGGTACAGGTGTTCAGTATCTGAGAGACCAGTACAGGGATTTAGATAGAGACTGATACGGGTGTTCAGTATCTAACAGACCAGTACAGGGATTCAGATAGAGATTGGTACAGGCATTCAGTATGTGAGAGATCAATATAGGGATTCAGACAGAGAGACTGGAACGGGTGTTCAGTATCTGAGAGACCAGTACAAGGATTCAGAGAGAGACTGGTACTGGTGGTCAGTATCTGAGAGGCCAGTACAGGGATTCAGATAGAGATTGGTACAGGTGTTCTGTATCTGAGAGGCCAGCACGGAGATTCAGATAGAGACTGGTACAGGCGTTCAATATGTGAGAGACCAGTATAGGGATTCAGACAGAGACTGGTACAGGCGTTCAGTATCTGAGAGACCAGTATAGGGATGAAAGATACAGACTGGTACAGGCGTTCAGTATCTGAGAGACCAGTACAGGGATTTAGATAGAGACTGGAACAGGTGTTTAGCATGTGAGAGATCGGTACAGGGATTTAGATAGAGACTGGTACAGGTGTTCAGCATCTGAGAGACCAGTACAGGGATTGAGGTAGAGACTGGTACAGGTGTTCAGTATCTGAGAGACCAGTACAAGTATTCAGATAGAGATTGGTACAGGCGTTCAGTATCTGAGAGACCAGTACAGGGATTCAGATAGAGATTGGTACAGGTGTTTAGCATCTGAAAGACCGGTACAGGGATTTAGATAGGGACTGGTACAGGTGTTCAGTATCTGAGAGACCATAGACTAAAAGACATAGGAGCAGAACTAGACCACTTGTCCCATCGAGTTTGTTCTGTCTTTCAATCATGCCGGATATTTTTTTCTCATCCCCATTCTCTTGCTCCTTATCCCCTTATTAATCATCTACCTATCTCTGTCTTAAAGAACTCAATGACCCTGCCTTCACAGCCTTTTGCGGCAAATAGATTCCCCACTCTCTGGCTAAAGAAATTCCTCCTCACCTCTGTTGTAACAGATTGTCCCTTTTGCCTGAGCTTGTGCCCTTTGGTTCGAGTTTATCCGATTAGTGGAAACATCCTCTCCACGTTCACTCTATTCAGGCCCCTCAATATTCTGTAAGTTTCAATAAGATCCAACTTCATCCTTCTAATCTCCAACAAGTACAGACCCAGAGTCCTCAAACGTTTCTCATACGACAAGCTCTCCATTCCAGTGATCATTCTTGTGAACCTTCTCTGGACACTTTCCAAGGCCGGCACATCCTTCCTTCGGTGCAGTACCCAAAACTGCTCACAATTTTCCAAATGGGCTGTGACCAGAGCCTTATACAGCCTCAGGAATACATCCCTGTCCTTGTATTCTCGCCCTCTCGACAGGAATGCTAACATTGTATTTGCCTTCCTAATTGCCAACTGAACCTGCACGTTAACCTTAAGAGAATCTTGAACAATGATTCCCAGGTACAAGGATTCAGATAGAGACTGGTACAGGTGCTGAGCCCCTGTCAGACCAGTATAGGGGTTCAGATAGAGACTAGTTCAGAAGCTAAGAACTGAGAGACCAGCATTGGGGATCAAGTGTTTACCTTGGGGAAAGAAGAAAGCTGAGAGCCAGAATGCATGTGGTAATGTGCTATCAACCTCCTCTGTCCCTTTTGCAGATGGAGCATGTACTTTCACAGTTCCCTGGGGAAAAATCCTGTTGTAAATCAAGAAATCAATAATGTTAGAACATCATACACTGATAAATCACACTACCTGATCAATGCATATCCAGAAAGTTTGTAATAGAACATAGAACATAGAACATTACAGCACAGAACAGGCCCTTCGGCCTTCGATGTTGCGCCGACCAATATAAAAAGCAATGCCCCTCCAAACTAAACCATTCCCTTCTCTTCCATATATTTATCAACTAACCTCTTAAACGCCACCAAACTTGGCGCATCAATAACCGCTGCAGGCAGGGCATTCCACTCCCGAACCACCCTTTGGGTAAAGAACCTGCCTCTGATAATATATGGAGAGCTTGTGGTAATGTATAACCACAGACTGTAGTTCCATTATAATATATATCCAGAATTTGTAATTATATTTAAAGATTGTAATTATATCCAGAAGTTGTAAAGTATATCCAGAAAGTGTGGGCTGATAAATGGTAGACGGAGTTTAATTTAGATAAATGTGAAGTGATGATTGAACCAGGGCAGGACTTACTCAGGTAATGGTAGGGCATTGGGAAGAATTATAGAACAAAGAGATCTCAGGGTACAGGTTCATAGCTCCTTGAAAGTGGAGTCACAGGTGGACAGAGTGGTGAAGGAGGCATTCGGCATGCTTGGTTTCATCGGTCAGAACATTGAATACAGGAGTTGGGACGTCTTGTTGAAGTTGTACAAGACATTGGTAAGGCCACACTTGGAATACTGTGTACAATTCTGGTCACCCGATTATAGAAAGGATATTATTAAACTAGAAAGAGTGCACAAAAGATTTACTAGGATGCTACTGGGACTTAATGATTCAGTTATAGGGAGAGGCTGGATCGAATGGAACTATTTTTTCTGGAATGTCGGAGGCTGAGGGGTGATCTTATAGAGCTCTATAAAATAATGAGAGGCACAGATAAGTTAGATTGTCCATATCTTTCCCCAGAGGTAGAGGAGTCTAAAATTAGAGGGCATAGGTTGAAGTGAGCAAGGATAGATACAAAAGGGTCCAGATGGGCAATTGTTTCACACAGAGGGTGTGAGTGCCTGGAACAAGCTTTCACAGGTAGTAGTAGAGGTGGGTACAATTTTGTCTTTTAAAAAGCATTTAGATAGTTACATGGGTACAATGGGTATAGAGGGATATGGGCCAAATGCAGGCAATTGAGACTAGCTTACGGGTTTAAACAAATGGGTGACATGAACAAGTTGGGCTGAAAGGCCTATTTCCATGCTGTAAACCTCTCTGACTCTACTGTACATCCACAGACTGGGTAATGCATAAGGTCTAAACTGGGAAGAGCCTGATACAGGGGTCGGGGGTAGGGCTGTGAGTTCAGGTCTGAGCATTTTGACTCCAATTGTGTGGGGGTGCGGGCAGTGACAATCCTGAGAGGACAGGGATTGAATTCTGTGAATATGTGCTAGGTTTGTGAATCGAGAGAGATGAGAAGATAACGTTAAGCTGGCAGCATGGAGATCATTTATCCTTTTGCGGCACTGGGTGTCCATCCACTTATGCAGCGAGCTGGCATTTACAAATCTGCCAGTCTCTTCCATGTGGGATTGGTGACCTTGCTTGAGAATGTCCTTCCTGTGGTTGGATACGAGACATCTTGACTAGTCTCATTAGAAAGGGCTCTAAAAATTTGGGAACAGGTTTCTTTGAAGCCACTCTGCCTTGGACAGGAAGATGTGTCACTGGGACAACCTTTAAATGATGATCAAAGAGACCAGTTGATGGTAGGATGAACAAATGAATGGCTGCCTGCAACTGCGAGGACGCGAAGACCAGCCACCATTGGTGACAAGCTAATCAGTGCTTTTCCCACAAGGTGCACTGCAGGTTCCTCAGGCAGCACCTCCGAACACCACAGCCAGTACCACCGAGAAGGACAAGAGTAGCAGATACTTGGGAACACACCACTTGGAGGTTCCCCTCCAAGTCACTCAACATCTTGACTTGGAAATAGATCAGCATTTCTTCATTGTCACTAGATCAAAATCCTATCTGCATGTTCTCCCCATGTCTGCGTGGGTTTCCTCTGGGTGCTCTGGTTTTCTTCCAGTCCAAAGGTATGTGGGTTAGGTAGATTGGCTACTTTAAATTGACCCTTAGTGTCAAGGTGACTGGCAGGGTAAATATGTGAGGTTACCCTGGATGGGATTGTTTTTGGTGCAGGCTCAAATGGGCCAAATGACCTCCTTCTGAACTGTAGGGATTCTATGATTGTATGAACAAAGTTTCAGTTAAGGTTTATTTATTTGTCAGAAGTAAGGCTTAGATTAACACTGCAATGAAGTTCCTGTGCAGGAGGGAGGACAGTTTTTAAAAATATTTGCAGGAATAATGCTTTATTCTGTAAAGAAGGCTATGTGTGTAAATGATTTGATTATGCTGGGAAGAGGCTAACAGGTAATATGTCTGGGAGAATTGAGGGAAGAGGATAAAGATGCTAGGTACTTGTAATGGGAGTTCTCTGATCAAGTGGTTTATCAATAAATTGACCAGGTTTAGAAATATGCATTAGGAGATAGAGACTTCTTAATTTTTCAGCTGGTGAAAATTAAAAAGAAGTTAGAGGTGACATGAAACACAGGAATTCCACATGGGTAAACAGGAGAGGCTGCTTTTCACTTTATTTGTCTGAAAACAAAGAGAAGTAGAAACATGAAAGATTTTATATTTTAGAGAAGTTGAGTTGAAAGAAGTACTGAAGATAATGGAGTTACTGAAGAAAGAGTAAAAAAGATATTGAGAAGGAAATGTCGAGGAGATTTGGCAGTAGCTATGTGAGGAAGGCCTCTTAAAAACAGCTCAGGGTTGTGAACATGTGCAAACTGAATCAGCTATCCAATCAAGACAGAACGGTCATGGGCTGTGAAAAATTGTCTTGTTTCTGAACACCTCCTGGATTTCCACAGCTGTGGAATTATGAAAAGGACAGACATATGCCGATGAAATGTATTGCAAACAAGCATCTAATTAAACATTTTGGGAGGAGGAATGAGGAGAAGCAATCAGAACAAAACAGTAGGATTTTAAATCAGATACAAGACTTTCTTAAATATAATGACAGGATGAATAGAGAAGACTGTTATATCAGCAAATAGCATCTTTGGCTTATTAATAGTTAAATAAAATTCAAAACTGTGGGAGCTATAATATTACGCATTGATTAGGCAACTATGTTTAATTCTGGCCACCAGAAATAATACAAGGTCTCATATTAGAAAGAATCACAAGGCCTGAGTGACGTTGCACAAGACTGATTAGAATGATACTAAGAACTATTGTTCCTGGTATCATACAACCAGGAGGTTGTATGGTATCGTTTATTAATGTGACAACAGGGTTGTCTTATATATTACCAGATTTTTACAGTTAAACATCTATAAGGGAACATTGCCTAGAAAGCATTTACTTGTAGGTCTGACTAAGTAGGGAGGCTTTTGAGAGGAATGTTCTGTGAGACTAAAGTTAACTGTGTAACTGTAATCTTGTGTGTTTGCTTTTTCTTTTCTTGTATTAAAGATTTTCCTTTTAATTTTTGAAATCTGAGAAGTGTTTCTGAGCTGTTTGTTGCTGAGATCAGTAGTTTCTTCTCATTTTCAGAATACAAAATAAAAGCTGTGGCCTGTAAACGAGGTTTCCCTCTGCAATTTGCTTTGCTGTGTCCATAACATTACCTTTGTTCAGCAGTTGCAACAAACTGTTTTGACCAGGTCTTGAAGAAGTTCACTCTATTACTAAGATCATCAATCCATGACGCGAGAGGTTTGCAGGATTCATACGAATGGAGCTACAACGGAGAAGAAGAATAAATTCCGAGAAAGATGCAACTTCAAAAAAAAACACTCTCTCGCTTTTGATAACCTCTCAAAGTCCCTTGTATCATACACACTTCTTATTAGCATCACATTTACAACAACTTGAGAAATAGGCAATGAATTTACTCCAATATTTAAAATGCTCATCTGCTTTAACTCTGTACTCCCTACTGTTCACTGTCAAACTCAGCTTACATTCATAAAACATAGAACATTGAAGATAGGAGCAGGAGGCCATTCAGCCCTTCGAGCCTGCTCTGCCAATCATCATGATCATGGCTGACCATCTAACCCAATAACCTAATCCTGCTTTCTCCACATAACCTTTGATCCCATTCACCCCAAGTGCTATATCCAGCTGCCTCTTGAATACATTCAATCTTTTGGAATCAACTATTTCCTGTGGTAATGAATTCCACAGGCTCACCACTTTCTGGGTGAAGAAATGTCTTCTCATCTCCGTCCTAAATCGTCTACCCTCAATCCTCAGACTGCGACCCCTGGTTCTGTATTGGGAACACCTTCCCTGCATCTCCTCTGTCTAGTCCTGTTAGAATTTTATAAGTCTCTATGAGATCCCCTCATTCATCTGAACTCCAGCAAAAACAATCCTAACCTGATAATCTCTCCTTATACATCAATCCTGCCATTCCCAAAATCAGCCTGATAAACCTTCACTGCACTCCCTTGAGAGCAAGAACATCTTTCCTCAGAAAAGGAGACCAAAACTGTACACAATACTCTAGGTGTGGCCTCACCAGGACACTGTATAATTGCAACAACACATCCCTGCTCCTGTACTCGAAACCTCTCACATTGAAGGCCAACAGCTAATTTTCTTTACCGCCTGCTGCATCTGATGCTTACCTTCAGCGACTGATGCACAGATCCCACTGCAGACTCCCTTCTCCCAATTTACAGCCATTCAGGTAGTAATCTGCCTCCTTGATTTTGCTTCCAAAGTGAATAACGTCATTATACTGCATCATGAAAAGATAAGGAAGTATGGAATAGAAGGAAATTTGGCCAACTGGATAAGTAACTGGCTGTATCATAGAAGACAGAGGGTAGTGGTGGAGGGAAAATTTTCAGACTGGAGGCCAGTTACCAGCGATGTACCACAGGAGTCAATACTGGGTCCTCTGCTATTTGTGATTTTTATCAATGACTTGGAAGAGGGGGCTGAAGGGTGGATTAGTAAATTTGCTGATAACACCAAGGTTGGTGGAGTAGTGGATGCAGTGGAGGGCTCTTGTAGGCTACAAAGAGACATTGAGAGAATGCAGAGCTGGGCTGAAAAGTGGAGTTTAACCCTGAAAAGTGTGAGGTGATTCATTTTGGTAGGTCAAATGTGAATGTGGATTACAGAGTCAACGGCAAGATTCTGAGGAATGTGGAAGAACAGAGAGATCTTGGGGTTCATATCCACAGTTCTCTGAAGATTGCCACTCAAGTGGACGGAGCCATGAAAAAGGATTATCGTGTGTTAGTGTTTATTAATAGAGGGTTTGAGTTTAAGAGCTGTGGGGTTATGCTGCAACTATACAGGACATTGGTGAGACCACATTTGAAATATTGTGTTCAGTTCTGGTCACCTCACTATAAAAAGGATGTGGAAGCATTGGAGAGAGTGCAGAGGAGATTTACCAGGATATTGCCTGGTTTGGAGGGTAGGTCTAATGAGGAAACGTTGAGGGAGATGGGGCTTTTCTCTTTGGAGGTTTATAAGATGAGGAGAGAGATTGATAGAGTGGACATGCAAACTATTGCCTGTAGTGGATGTAGCTGTTACTAGCGGGTATAACTATAAGGTTCAAGGTGGGAGATAGGTAGATTCTTTACTCAGAGAGTGATTGGGGTGTGGAATAGAGTGCCTGCTGTGATAGTGGAGTCAGACACTTTAGGAACTTTAAAGCAGATATTGAATAGGCGCATGCAGCACACCAGGATGATAGGGAGGAGAATAGCTTGATCTTGGGATTGGACATTGCTCGGCACAACATTGAGGGCCAAAGGGCCTGTATGGTGCTGTAATATTCTATGTTATCTATGTTACCTGAGATACAACATTAGTGTTTCCCTGCCTCCCACTTCCTCCAACCAGAACAAAAGGAACTGTGAGGAGGAGAAGCAAAGTAAAAACAAGATAAGATTCTTATTCTTATATCTTTCTCAAGAGTACAAGGGCAGAGATGGTAGTTTAAGTAGTGATATGCTTTCCCTGTTAGATGGAATCAGGGATCTTTCTAGGTGACTATGAGTGTGGGAAGTGTGACCAGTTAAAGTGGCTTGGTTGGAGCGGCAGCTGGATACATTGGAAAGCAAACAGAGAGTATGATAGACACCAGTTTCAATTCCATTCGTCTCCTTTCTGCTCACTTGTCCAATTCACTGCTGCCTACAGCTATTCTCCTCACTCACAACCTCATGGCCAATTTCTGCATCTCCTGCAAACCTTCTGATCACGCCCCCTACAACGACCTAATCATTGATATCTAGCAGAAAGATCAGGGACCTAATACTGACCCCAATGGAAACAACCTTCTCATTGCAAAACATCCGTCAACAATTACACTTAGTTTCCTGACACTGAGCCGACTTACTATCCTAGCTTGCTGCTTGCCCATATTCTATGGGCTTTTTGTTAAAGAGTCCTCCAAGTGGGACTTTATCAAAAGTCTTGCTAGAAACCAGGTAGACCACATCAACTGCATTACCCTCATCAATCCTCATTGCTACTTTCTCACACAATTCTATTATGTTAGTCAGACACAATCTTCACAAATCTATCCCTAATAAAATCACAGCCAATCTGATCTCTGCTCATAGCTACAATCTTTTCTGTAATGCTGGAACTGTACACAAGTACACTATCTGGAGCCTGGCCCATGTTTTACGCAATTTAACGTAATCTTCCTGCTTTTATACTCAAGGCCTCTGCTAATGAAAGAAATTATCCTGCTGACCTTTTTACTTCATAGGAAGAATGGATTTCAGTTCATAGAATCATTGAATTCCTACAGTGCAGAAGAAGGCCATTCAAACCATCAAATCTGCATCAACTCTGACACAGCATCCCACCCAGACACTAACCCTGTAACTCTTCATATTTTTGTCGCTAATCCCCCTAACCCACACTTCTTGTGATTTAACCTACATATCTTTAGACTATGGGAGGAAACTGGAGCACCCAGAGGAAACCCTCGCAGACATGTGGAGTATGTGCAAACTCCATGCAGCCACCTAAGGCTGGAGTTAAACCCAGGTCCCTGGTGCTGTGAGTAGCAGTGCTAACCACTGTGCCACCATGCCATCCTAATTCATGGGGTATTAGCACCAATATAGGGAAAGAGGGCTGTACCATGGGATGAACAACATTTAAAGTGAGCTGCAATAAACTGGGAGAAGAGCAACCGGCAGAGGGGACAAAAGAACATTCCGGGAGAAATCGACTCAGTGGGTAGCATATTCCTTTAATTTGCGGAGAAGCTGTAGTTAATGAGTGTGGATGTGTGTGAATGTGCTCCTGTCTACTGCAACAATTGAATGATTGACTGATTGAATCATATTCCTCTGGCTGTTGATAATAGTACAGATTATTCTCAACTAGTCCATGCTTGCAAAACTCAAAAAAAAATCAGATGTGATTCAGAGATTGGGCAGTACTTGCTGAATAATACTGAATGCGCTAATAGCTGAGTTAACAAGTCGGCTTGTAATATGGCTATTCACACTCACTGGAAATGACATATCTTCATACACAGAGCCCATTCCCTGTAAGTAATAGAAATATGTTCAGGTCTCTCAGCTTTTTCAAACTACCCAGGAGCTCGAAGGTTTTATTGTTCCATGTTGCTTTCTGCTTGGTAATGTTTCAGCTAGAGTCTAGATGCTAACTGATGTACTCCTTTCCTGTAGCATGAATTATGATTGTTTGAAATTTGACATTCTAACATTTGTCTTGTCTCTCATTTCAGAAATATTCAACTTTTGTAGAAGCAAGCTGTTATCTGTTTTATTTATTCCTCCTAGTTCACTGGAACTATACTGTATTAATGTATGTATCAGACTAAGTGTGTGAAACAGACAGATTAGAAGCAGTTATGGACAAGATCTCACACCATTAATAAGCCCTGTTTAATTTTAACCCTCTATCACCTCTCCAATAGACAACACAATAACTGATTCGTTTTGTGCCTATCCCTCTATTTACAAAAGCCACAATCCCATATACCCTAACTGCTTTCTCAACTTCCCTTATCACCTAGTCTGCACATTCCCTCAGATCCCTCTGCTCCTGCGTTCCCTTTAGAATTGGATCCTTTATTTTATGCTGTTTCTCCCTCATGCTTTCCATCATTTCAATCACTTCACATTTCTCTGCAATAAATTTCACCCGTCATTTGTCAGCCCTTTGCATCAACCAGTCTGTGACCTTTAGAAATTTATTGCACAGTGAATCTCTGTCTGCCGAACCAACTGTTCTGCTAATCCATATTCCCCACGTTATCGATGGCCTATCAGCAATAGAAAATAACCTACCTGCCAAAGTTTGGGCATCTTCATGCTGAGCAAAGAGTTGTAGATGTCTTCAAGAACATCACTGAGGATGATCTGTCCCTTCACTGCACGGCACAGAGAGCGAAGTGACGAACAAATCAGTGACAGCAGTCGGTTAAATTGATTGATCTCCTGCCTCAGAATGGTCAGCAGAGCTGACTTGGTTAAGCAATCATATCCTGGTGAAGAGAAGGGAAAGTTAGTGAAGAAGACAGTCTGACCTGGACAAACTGTTGCTGAACACATAGGGGTTAGAATGGACTGAGAGTTGAGGCAGTGGCAGCTCGTCCAGGTTGGAATAAATCAGTAATAATTCCTGAAAATCTCACTGCACTAAGTCTAGCCTTACCTTGGATCGATCCTACATATTCTTTCCAGGCAGGTAAGGCCAGCAGATGGTTCAAGCTCATCAAAGATTCATGTTTCTCTTCCACTGTCTCAGGCAGTTTATTCAATATGCTCTCCGCTTTCTCCAACACAATTTCACTTTCAGTCCTTTGATCCCTGAAACAGGTAAAGACACTCAGTCTGAGAGCGGCCATTATCCAGAACCTGTCCAATGATTGAACACCAGACTGAGGACCCACTGTGTAACATCATGGGAAACAATACTTCACTGTATCCCAATACACATGACAATAATAAATCAAATCTGAACACTTCACAAAGAGTCAGCACAGAGGGACCAAACCATTCCCCCAATCCACACAGTCACTGAGAGACTCTCTCAACATCAACCCCATAAACAATTCGTCCTCCCTCCTGTTCCTGAGCCCACTGCCGACACCCAACCATATCCTGAATACACTCATTAACCTGGAGTCACCCCCCCTTTTAATTCAGAAACTCCCATTGACCCAAAACCTCTCTATTGACCCCAAACCAATTAATCTTAAACCTCCCATTGATACTGAATCCCTTATTGACCCTGAATCTATTCACCCTGAACCCCACCCATTGACCCTATACCCATTGACCCCAAATCTATTGACCCTGAGCCCACTGATCCTAAACCCATTAACCTCAAACTATTGACCCTGAACCCATTGACCCTGAATCCATTGACCCTAAACTCACCCACTGACCCTGAACCCACTGACCCTGAACCCATTGACCCTGAATCCACCCACTGACCCTGAACCCATTGACCCTAAACCCACCCACTGACCCTGAACCCATTGACCCCAAACCCACCCAATACCCTGAACCCATTGACCCTGAACCCCCCCACTGACCCTGAACCCATTGACCCCAAACCCACCCATTACCCTGAACCCATTGACCCTGAATCCATCCATTGATTCTAAACCCATTGATTCTGAACCCACTGATCCCGAGCTCATTGACCCCAAATTCACCCATTGACTCGAAACCCATTGACCCCAAACCCACTGACCCAGAACTGTTTGTTACTGAACCCATTGACTCCAAACACTGCCACTGACCCTGAATTGCTTGACCCTGAACCCTCCCATCGACCCTGAACCCACTAACCTTGAACCCACCCATTGACCTTAAACCCACTGACCCCAAATCCGTTGACCCGGAACTCCCACACTGTCCCCAAACCATCCCTACCATTCACCTGAACCCACTGACCCCAAACCCCACCAATGAATCTGAACCCATTGATTCTGATCTCCCCATTGAACCTGAATCCATTGACCCCAAACCCATTGGCCCCCAAACCCATTGATCCCGAACTCCCATTGACCCTGAACCCCTTATTGACTCTGAACCCATTGACCCTGAACCCCTTATTGACTCTGAACCCATTGACCCTGAACCCCTTATTGACTCTGAACCCATTGACCCTGAACCCCTTATTGACTCTGAACCCATTGACCCTGAACCCCTTATTGACTCTGAACCCATTGACCCTGAACCCCTTATTGACTCTGAACCCATTGACCCTGAACCCCTTATTGACTCTGAACCCATTGACCCTGAACCCCTTATTGACTCTGAACCCATTGACCCTGAACCCCTTATTGACTCTAAACCCATTGACCCTGAACCCCCCTTTGACCTGAATCCATTGATCCTGAACTCCCCCATTGATCTTGAACCTACTGACCCAGAAATCACACCCCATTCACCCTGAACCTATTGTTCCAGAAACCCCTCCAACCAATCTATAACCTGCTGTATCCTCTGATGGTCCTCATTGCTACTTATAAATCCACCAACTTTGTGTTGTCTGCAAACTTACTAATAAAGCCAGTTACATTTTCCTCCACACCATTCATATATATTACAAACAGCAAAGGTCCTAGCCCTGATCCCTGAGGAACACGACTTGTCTCAGCCCTCCATTCAGAAACGTATCTTCCACTGCTACCCTCTATCTTCTATGACCGGGCCAGTTTTGTGTCCACCTTGCCAGCTCACCTCTGATCCCCATGTGACTTCACCTTCTGCACCAGTCTGCCATGAGGGACCTTGTCAAAGGCCTTACTGAATTCCATGTAGACAACATTCACTGCCCTACCCTCATCAATCATCTTCATCACTTCCTCAAAAAACTCGATCAAGTTAGTGAGACATGACCTTCCATTCACAAAACCATATTGCCTCTCACTAATACGTTCATTTATTTCCAAGTGGGAATAATTCCTGTCTCAAAGAATCTCTCCTTTTAATTTCCTTACCACTGATGTAAATCTCACAGGCCTGTAATTACCTGGATTATTCTTGCAACTCTTCTTAAACAAAGGAACAACATTGGCTATCCTCCAAATTTCTGGGACCTCTCCTGTACAGTAAGAACCCTCACAACATCAGGTTAAAGTCTAACAGGTTTGTTTGATAGCACAAGTTTTTAGTGTCTTGCTCCTTCTTCAGGTGAGTGAAGAGTTCTGTTCACAAACATGACAATATATAGACACAGGCTCAATTTACAAGATAATGATTGGAATGTGAATCTTTACAGGCAATCAAGTCTTTACAAGTACAGACAATGTGAGTGGAGAGAGGGTTAAGCACAGGTTAAAATAGGTGTGAATTGTCTCCAGCCAGGACGATCACACTGTCTGTAACCTCCATGAATTGCTTGGGCTTGCAAAATTTCACTAACTGTCCGGTAAAGACTCGCATTCCAACCATTATCTTATAAATTGAGCCTGCGTCTATATATGCCCATCTGTGAACACAAATCTTCACTCACCTGAGGGAGGAGCAAGACTTCAAAAGCTTGTGCTACTAAATGAACTTGTTAGACTTTAACTTGGTGTTGTGAAACTTCTTATTATGCTTACATAAGTACGTAAGAACTAGGAACAGGAGTCGGCCATTCGGCCCCTCGAGTCTGCTCCGCCATTCAATAAGATCATGGCTGATCTTTTTGTGGACTCAGTTCCATTTACCTGCCCGCTCACCATAACCCTTAATTCCTTTACTGTTCAAAAATCTATCTATCCTTGCCTTAGAAACATTCAATGAGGGAGCCTCAACTGCTTCACTAAACAGGGAATTCCACAGATTCACAACCCTTTGTGTGAAGAAATTCCTCCTCAGCTCAGTCCTAAATCTGCTCCCCCTTATTTTGAGATTATGCCCCCTAGTTCTAGTTTCACCCACCAGTGGAAACAACTTCCCTGCTTCTATCTTATCTATTCCCTTCATAATCTTATATGTTTCTATAAGATCTCCCCTCATTCTTCTGAATTCCAGTGAGTATATTCCCAGTCTACTTGGTATCTCCTCATAAGCCAATCCTCTCAACTCTGGAATTAACCTGGTGAATCTCTTCTGCACCCCCTCCAGTGCCAGTATATCCTTTCTCAAGTCCAACACCAACATTTCCACATCATGACTTCCCCTGTAGCCAGTGAAGATACAAAGATTTCTCTCAAGGTCCCAGCAATTTCATTTCTTGCCTCTCTCAATATTTTGGGGTATGTCCCTTCAGGCCTTGGGAACTTGTCTACCTTAATGTTTCTCAAGAACCCCAATACCTCCTCCCTTTTGATCTCAACATGATTCAAACTAATCATTTGTTGTAATTAGCCTTTCCCCAATTTAGCACCTTAACTTGAGGACCACCCTTATCTTTATCCATCAGTACCTTAAAGCTCACTGAATTGTGGTCACTGTTCCCGAACTGCTCCCCTACTGAAACGTCAACCCACCTGGCTGGGCTCATTCCCCACAAGCAGATCCAGTATGGCCCCTTCCCTTGTTGGACTATCTACAAATTGTTTCAAGAAGCCGCATGGATGGTCCTCACAAACTCTGCCTCATTCACACCCCTCAACCTCCATCATACCAGTGAGAACAAACCAAGTTTCTCCAATCTCTCCTCATAGCTAATGCCCTCCACACCAGGCAACATCCTGGTAAATTTTTTCTGTACCCTCTCCAAAGCCTCCACATCCTTCTGGTAGTGTGGCGACCAGAATTGAAAATTATATTCCAAGTGCGGCCTCACTAAGATTCTTTAAAGCTGTAGCACAACTTGTCAATTTTTAAACTCAATACCCCGGCTGATGAAGGCAAACATGCTGTATGCCTTCTTGACTAACTTCTCCACCTGCATTGCAGGAGAAGGAATAGGGCTACTGGCCCCACTCCCTAGTTTCCCTTCAGTTAATTCACCTTTGCTTTGGTTCCCAACCACCCACCCCCCGCCAAGTTAGTTCAAAAACTCCCCTGTGATACTAGCAAACCTCCCAGCCAGTTTTGATGCAACCCATCCTTTTTGTACTGCCCCGGAAGAGACCCCAATGGTCCAGATATTGAAACCTTCCCTCCAGAAACAACATAGAACATTACAGTGCAGAACAGGCCCTTCGGCCTTCGATGTTGCGCCGACCAATTAAGAAAAAAAGGGAATGCCTGTTAATGTCCACATTTGTCTCTGGTAACTCTCCCCAAACTCAAAATACCACCCAACCCAATCATATTTAGTGGTTAACGGTCAGTAATTCGAGCACTAGTTAATGGTTAGTAACTACAACGCTGGTTAACGATCTGTACTTGGAGCACTGGTTAAGTCAGTAACTGAAGCACTAGTTAACAGTCAGTAACTGCAGTCCTGGTAAATATTAACTGGAACAGTGATTAATGGTCAGCAACTACAACACTGGTTAATGATCAGTACTTGGAGCATTGATTAACAGTCAGTAACTGGAGCACTAGTTAATAGTCAGTAATTGCAGCGCTGGTAAGTATTAACTGGAACACTAGTTAATAGTCAGTAACTACAACACTTGTTAATGATCAGTACTTAGAACATAGAATATAGAACATTACGGTGCAGTACAGGCCCTTTGGCCCTCGATGTTGCTCCGACCAATGTAACCAATCTAATGACCCTCTATCCTAAACTATTCCAATGTTATCCATATGCCTATCCACTGACCATTTGAACGCCCTTAAAGTTGGCGAGTCCACAACTGTTGCAGGCAGGGAATTCCATGCCCTTACCACCCTCTGAGTAAAGAACCTACTTCTGACATCAGTCCTATAACTACCACCCCTTAATTTAAAGCTATGTCCCCTCGTGTTAGCCAGAGGAAAAAGGCTCTCACTATCCACCCTATCTAACCCTCTGATCATCTTGTATGCCTCAATTAGGTCACCTCTTAACCTTCTCTCTAATGAAAACAGCCTGAAGTCCCTCAGCCTTTCCTCATAAGACCTTCCCACCACATCAGGCAACATCCTGTAAACCTCCTCTGCATCCTTTCCAATGCCTCCACATCTTTCTTATAATGCAGTGACCGGAACTGTATGCAATACTCCAAGTAAGGCCACACCAGAGTTTTCTACAGTTGCAACAAGACCTAACAGCTTCGAATTTCAATCCCTCTACCGATAAATGCTAACACACTGTACGCCTTCTTAACAACTTCGGATTAGTAAATTTGCAGATGACACTAAAATCGGTGGAGTGGTAGATAGTGAAGAGGGGTGTTATAGTTTGCAGAGGGACTTGGACAAGTTGCAGAGCTGGGCCGAGAGGTGGCAAATGGAGTTTAATGTGGAAAAGTGTGAGGTAATGCACTATGGCAGAAATAATAAATGTGTAGAGTATAGGGCTAATGGTAGGATTCTTAGTAGTCTTGATGAACAGAGGGATCTTGGTGTGTATGTGCATAGATCCCTGAAAGTAGGCAGTCAAGTCGAGAAGGTTGTTAAGAAGGCATACGGAGTCTTAGCTTTTATTGGTAGGGGGATTGAATTTCGGAGCCGCAACGTCATGTTGCAACTGTACAAAACTCTAGTGCGGCCGCACTTGGAGTATTGTGTGCAGTTCTGGTCCCCACATTATAAGAAAGATGTGGAGGCATTGGAGAGGGTACAGAGGAGGTTTACCAGGATGTTGCCTGGTATGGAGGGCAGGTCTTATGAAGAGAGGCTGAGGGATTTGAGGTTGTTTTCGTTAGAAAGGAGGCGGCTAAGAGGAGACCTTATCGAAACATATAAGATGATTAGAGGTTTAGATAGGGTGGACAGTGATAGCCTTTTTCCTAGGATGGAGAAAGCTAGCACGAGGGGACACAGCTTTAAATTAAGGGGTGATAGTTATAGGACGGATATCAGAGGTAGGTTCTTTACCCAAAGGGTGGTTCGGGAGTGGAATGCCCTGCCTGCAGCAGTTGTAGATGCGCCAAGTTTGGTGGCGTTTAAGAGGTTAGTTGATAAGTATATGGAAGAGAAGGGAATGGTTTAGTTTGGAGGGGCATTGCTTTTTATATTGGTCGGCGCAACATCGAAGGCCGAAGGGCCTGTTCTGTGCTGTAATGTTCTATGTTCTAACTTTATCAACCTGGGTGCCAACTTTCAGCGAGCTACACACATGTAAACCGAGATCTTTCTGCTCGTCCACACTACTAACAATCCTTCCATTAGCCCTATATTTTGCACACATATTACTCTTACCATAGTGAATCACCTCACACTTTTCCACATTAAACTCCATTTCCCACTTCTCGGCCCAGCTCTGCAACTTATCTATGTCCCTCTGCAAACTGTAACATCCATCCTCACTGTCTAAAACTCCTCTGATTTTGGTGTCGTCAGCAAATTTACTAACCCATCCCTCTGCACCCTCATCCAGGTCATTTATAAAAATAACAAACAACAGAGGCCCCAAAACAGATCCCTGAGGTACACCACTTGTAACTGAACTCCAGGTTGAATATATCCCATCAACCACCACCTTCTGTCTTCTATCAGCTAGACAATTCCTGATCCAAACTGCTAAATCACCTTCAATCCCATGCATCTGCATTTTCTGCAGTAGCCTACCATGGGGAACCTTATCAAACACTTTGCTAAAATCCATATACACTACATCAACTGCCTTACCTTTATCGACCAGTTTGGTCACCTTTTCAAAAAACTCGATAATGTTTGTGAGGCACGACCTACCCTTCACAAATCCATGTTGACTATCCAGAAGGGGTCATGAGAAGGCCTTGGCTGGTAGGATTAAGGAGAATCCCAAGGCCTTCTACAAATATGTGAAAAGTAAAAGGATGAGAATAGAAGGGATAGGACCTATAAAAGGTAAAGGGGGAAAAGTCTGTATGGAACCGGAAGAAATGGCAGAGGTACCTAATGAGTACTTTGCCTCAGTATTCACGGTGGAAAGTGATCTGGGAGGATGCACTACAAGTTTGCGGCAGACTGAAAAGATTGAGTATGTAGATATTAAGGAAGCAGATGTATTAGAACTTCTAAATGCTATCAAGATAGACAAGTCTCCGGGACCAGATGGGATGTACCCCAGGTTATTGTGGGAGGTGAGGGATGTCATTGCAGAGCCCCTGGCGATGATCTTTGCGTCGTCGATGGAGACGGGAGAGGTTTTGGAGGATTGGAGGATTGCGGATGTGGTCCCTATTTTCAAGAAAGGGAACAGGGATAGTCCTGGAAATTACCGACCGGTGAGTCTGACCTCAGTGGTTGGTAAGCAGATGGAGAGGCTTCTGAGGGACAAGATTTACGAGCATTTGGAGAAGTTTAGGTTGATTAGAAATAGTCAGCATGGTTTTGTAAAAGGCAGGTCGTGCCTTACGAGCTTAATTGAGTTCTTCGAAAATGTGACTGAACACATTGACGAAGGAAGAGCAGTGGACGTGGTGTACATGGACTTCAGCAAGGCATTTGACAAGGTCCCACATGCAAGACTTCTTGAGAAGGTGAGAGGCCATGGGATCCAAGGGGCTTTGGCCTTGTGGATCCAGAACTGGCTTGCCTGCAGAAGGAAGAGGGTGGTTGTGGATGGCTCTTTTTCTGCATGGAGGTCGGTCACCAGTGGAGTGCCCCAGGGATCTATTCTAGGACCCTTGCTGTTTGTCATTTTCATAAATGACCTGGATGAGGAAGTGGAGGGCTGGGTGAGTAAGTTCGCCGATGACACGAAGGTCGGTGGTGTTGTGGATGGTCTGGAGGGATGTCAGAAGTTGCAGCATGACATCGACAGGATGCAAGACTGGGCGGAGAAGTGGCAGATGGACTTCAACGTGGATAAATGTGTTGTGGTACATTTTGGCAGATCCAACGGGATGAATGAGTACACTATCAAAGGTAGGAGTCTTAGCTGTGTGGAAGAGCAGAGGAATCTTGGGGTCCGGGTCCATAAGACTCTCAAATCGGCCTCCCAGGTGGAGGATGTGGTTAAGAAAGCTTACGGTGTACTGGCCTTCATTCATCGAGGGATTGAGTTCAGGAGTCAGGAGGTAATGCTCCAGCTTTATAGGACCCTTGTCAGACCACACTTGGAGTACTGTGCGCAGTTCTGGTCGCCTCACTATAGGAAGGACGTGGAAGCTATTGAAAGGGTGCAGAGGAGATTTACAAGGATGTGCCTGGATTGGGAGGCATGCCTTATGAAGACAGGTTGAGGGAGCTGGGACTGTTCTCCCTGGAGAGACGAAGGTTGAGAGGCGACCTGATAGAGGTTTACAAGATGTTGAGAGGAATAGATAGGGTGGACTCTCAGAGACTAGTTCCCAGGGCTGAAATGGTCGCGACGAGAGGGCACAGATTTAAGGTGCAGGGAAGCAAGTACAGAGGGGATGCTAGGGGAAAGTTTTTCACTCAGAGGGTGGTGAGTGAATGGAATCGGCTGCCGTCGGTGGTGGTCGAGGCGAACTCGCTGGGGTCTTTTAAAAGACTTCTGGATGAGTATATGGGATCCAAATGGGATTGGGGGTTATAGATAGGTCTATGGCTGGGTAGGTTTTGATGTGTTCGGCACAACTTGTGGGCCGAAGGGCCTGTTTGTGCTGTAGTGTTCTATGTTCTATGTTCTCTGTTCTATCCCTAATCAATTCATTTCTGTCTTGGAGCACTGGTTAACAGTCAGTAACTAGAGCACTAGTTAACAGTCAGTAACTGCAGCACTGTAAATAATAACTGGAGCACTGGTTAATGGTCAGTAACTAGAGCACTGATTAACAGTCAGTAATTGGAACACCGGTTAACAGTCAGTACTGGAGCACTGGTTAATGATTAGTAACTGGAGCACTGGTTAACAGTCAGTAACTAGAACACTGGTTAATAGTCAGTAACTAGAGCATTGGTTAATGGTCGGTAGCTGGAGCACTGGTTAACAGTCAGTAACTAAAACACTGGTTAACAGTTGGTTACTGGAACACTGGTTAATGGTTAGTAACTAGAGCACTGTGTTTTTTGTTTTTTGTGTCGGTCTTCAAGGAGGAGGACACAAATAGTTTGCGGGATATTAAAGATAGAAGAATGGTAGGAGATGAGATCCTTAATGTGATTATTGTCACTAGAGAAGTAGTACTTGATAAACTAACAGGACTGAAGGTAGACAAGTCCCCGGGACCAGATGGAATGCATCCCGGGGTCCTCAAGGAAATAGCAGAGGTGATAGCGCATGCCTTAGTAATTATTTATCAAAATTCGCTGGACTCCAGGAAAATGCTGGTAGATTGGAAAGCGGCTAATGTTACGCCGCTGTTCAAAAAAGGTAGCAGACAAAACGCAGGTAATTATAGGCTGGTTAGCTTAACATCCATAGTTGGAAAAATGTCAGTATCCATCATCAAAAAAGAAATAACGAGGCACCTAGAAAAGAACGGTTTGATCAAGCAGACGCAGCACGGATTCATGAACAGAAGTTGTGTTTAACAAATTTATTGGATTTCTATGAGGATGTGACTAGTGCAGTAGACAGTGGGGAACCAGTGGATGTGGTGTTTCTAGATTTTCAGAAGGCATTTGATAAGGTGCTTCACAAAAGGTTGCTGGAAAAGGTTAGGGTGCGCGGAGTTGGGGGTAAGGTGTTAGCATGGATAGAGGATTGGTTATCTAAAAGGAAGCAGAGACTTGGAATCAATGGTGCTCTTCTGTTTGGCAGCTGGTGACTAGTGGAGTGCTGCAGGGATCGGTGCTGGGACCTCAACTTGTTACCATTTACACAGGCAATCTGGAGGAAGGGGCTGAGTGTGGGATAACGAAATTTGCTGATGACACAAAGATGAGAGGGAAAGCAAATTGCGTGGAAGGTGTGGAAAGTCTGCAGAGAGATCTGGATAGGTTGAGTGAGTGGGCAAGGACCTGACAGATGGAGTATAACGTTAGCAAGTGTGAGGTTATCCATAGAAATAATAGTAGAGGGATTATTATTTAAAAGGTGAAAAGCTGCAGCATGCGACGGTGCAGAGGGACCTGGGGGTCCTTGTGCACAAATCGCAAAAACCCAGTATGCAGGTACAGCAGGTGATTAAGAAGGCGAATGCAATGTTGGTCTTTATAGTGAGGGGGATAGAATATAAAAGTAGGGAGGTTCTGTTACAGCTGTATAGGGCACTGGTGAGGCCACAGCTGGAGCTGGAGCAGTTTTGGTCGCTGCATTTGTGGAAGGATATATTGGCCTTGGAGGGGGTGCAGAGATGGTTCACTAGGCTGATACCGGAGATGAAGGGTTGGATTATGAGGAGAGACTGAATAGACTGGGTCTGTACTCATGGAACATAGAACACTACAGCACAAACAGGCACTTCGGCCCACAAATTGCGCCAATCATACCCAAACCTATTCAGCCATAGACTGTAACTCCCAATCCCATTTAATCCCATGTACTCATCCAGAAATCTGTTAAAAGACCCCAGCGAGTTCACCTCCACCATCACCAATGGCAGCCGATTCCATTCACTCACCACCCTCTGAGTGAAAAACTTACCTCTAACATCTCCTCTGTACTTATCCCCCAACACTTTAAACCTGTGTCCTCTCATAGCGACCATTTCAGCCCTAGGAAATAGCCTCCAAGAATCCACCCTATTTATTCCTCTCAACATCTTATAAACCTCTATCAGGTCATCTCTCAGCCTTCGTCTCCAGGGAGAAGACACCTAGCTCTCTCAACCTATCTTCATAAAGCATGCCCCCCAATCCAGGCAATATCCTCATAAGTCTCCAATGCACCCTCTCAATAGCTTCCACATCCTTCCTATAGTGAGGCGACCAGAACTGCGCACAGTACTCCAACTGGGGTCTGACAAGGGTCTTATAAAGTTGCAGCATTACCTCCCGACTCCTAAACTCAATCCCTCGATTAATGAAGACTAGTACACCATATGCCTTCTTGACCACATCCTCCACCTGTGAGGCCGATTTAAGAGTCCTGTGGACCCGGACCCCAAGATCCTTCTGCTCCTCAACACTGCCAAGATTCCTACCCTTGATATTGTACTCCTTCATCCCATTGGTCCTGCCAAAATGGACCACCACACATTTATATGCATTGAATTCTATCTGCCAATTCTCCACCCAGTCTTGCATCCTATCTATGTCTTGCTGCAACTTCTGTTGGTGTTTAGAAGGCTGAGGGGGGATCTTATGGAGACATATAAGATAATGAAGGGGATAGATAGGGTCGAGGTTGAGAGACTCTTCCTGCTTGGAAAGGATAGCAGAACTAGAGGGCACAGCCTCAAAATAAGAGCGGGGGGGGGGGGGGGGGGGGGGGGTGGCGCAGCGGTGCAGTTTAGATCGGAGTTCAGGAAGAACATATTCACTCAAAGGGTGGTGAGTCTCTGGAATTCTCTGCCCGTTGAAATGGTGGAAGCTACCTCGCTGAATATATTTAAATCACGGCTAGATAGATTTCTGACACTCAAGGGAATGAAGGGTTATGGGGAGAAAGCGGGAAAGTGGTACTGATCCACTTCAGATCAGCCATGATCTTATCGAATGGGGGGAACAGGCTCGAGGGGCTGGATGGCCGACTCCTGCTCCTATTTCTTATGTTCTTATGTTCACTGGCTAACGGTCAGTAACTGGAGCACTGGTTAACAGTTGATTACTGGAGCACTGGTTAATGGTTAGTAACTGGAGCACTGGTCAACAGACAGTAACTAGAGCACTGGTCAACAGTCGGTACCTAGGGCACTGGCTAATGGTTAGTAACTACAGCACTGGTTAATGGTTAGTAACTGGAGAACTGGTCAACAGTCAGTAACTAGCACACTGGTTAATGGTTAGTAACTAGGGCACTGGCTAATGGTTAGTAACTGGAGAACTGGTCAACAGTCAGTAACTAGCACACTGGTTAATGGTTAGTAACTAGAGCATTGATTAATGGCCAGTCACTGGAGCACTGGTCAACAGTCAGTACCTAGGGCACTGGTTAATGGCTAGTAACTACAGCACTGGTTAATGGTTAGTAACTGGAGAACTGGTCAACAGTCAGTAACTAGCACACTGGTTAATGGTTAGTAACTAGGGCACTGGCTAATGGTTAGTAACTACAGCAGTGGTAAATGGTTAGTAACTAGGGCACTGGTTAATGGTCAGTCACTGGAGCAATGGTTAATGATTAGTAACTAGAGCATTGGTTAATGGTCAGTAACTGGAGCACTGGTCAACAGTCAGTAACTAGAGCACTGGTTAATGGTTAGTAACTACAGCACTGGTTAATGGTTAGTAACTGGAGAACTGGTCAACAGTCAGTAATTAGGGCACTGGTTAATGGTTAGTAACGGGAGCACTGGTTAACAGTCAGTACAGCACTGGTTAATGGTTAGTAACTGGAGCACTGGTTAACAGTCAGTACAGCACTGGTTAATGGTCAGTAACTGGAGCACTGCTTAACAGTAATTAGAGCACTTGTTAACAGTCAGCAGTAGCAGCACTGGTTAACATTCATTAACTAGAGCACTGGTTAAGAGAAACGAGAGCACTTGTTAACAGTAAACAACTGGAGCACTGGTTAACAGTCAGTAATTGGGACACTGATTAACAGTCAGTAACTAGAGAATTGGTTAACGATCAGGAACTGGAGCACTGTTAATGATCAGTAAGTGGAACATTTGCTAACAGCAACTGGATACTGGATAACACTAACTAGAGTACTGGTTAATGTCAGTAAATAGTGCATTTATTAACAGTAACTAGAACAGTAGTTAATGGTCAATAACTGGAGTACTGGTTAACGGTAACTGGAGTACTGGTTAATAGTCAGTAACTGGAGCACTGGTTAACAGTAACTGGAACACTGGTTAACAATCAGTAATTACTTGTTGAAGTTGTACAAGACATCGGTAAGGCCACACTTAGAATACTGTGTACAGTTCTGGTTACTCTATTATAGAAAGGATATTATTAAACTAGAAAGAGTGCAGAAAAGATTTACTAGGATGCTACTGGGATTTGATGGTTTGAGTTATAAGGAGAGGCCGGATAGACTGGGACTTTTTTCTCTGGAGTGTAGGAGGCTGAGGGGTGACCTTATAGAGGTCTATAAAATAACGAGGGGCACAGATCAGCGAGATAGTCAATATCTTTTCCCAAAGGTAGGGGAGTCTAAAACTAGAGGGTATAGGTTTAAGGTGAGAGGGGAGAGATAGAAAAGTGTCCAGAGGGGCAATTTTTTCACACAGAGGGCGGTGAGTGTCTGGAACAAGCTGCCAGAGGTAGTAGTAGAGGCGGGTACAATTTTGACTTTTAAAAAGCATTTAGATAGTTACATTTGTACGATGGATATGGAGGGATATGGGCCAAATGTGGGCAATTGGCATTAGCTTAGGGGTTTTTAAAAAAAGGACATGACAAGATGGGCCAAAGGGTCATTTCCATGCTGTAAACCTTTCTGACTTTCTGAAGTGAAGTTGTTTCTCTGGTTATTCTGAGGCTAATAAAATTCAATCACATTATTTGTGAGGGAACCTGATGTAGGCCTCGGGATGTTTCCGTTCCCCAGAGGAGTTTGGGAATGAACTAATCACTGCACTATTGGCTGTCTATGGAATTCAGTTCCATTAGCAGATCACAGTGCGCTGACAAACTCTGATACTGTACATCCACTGGGCCCATCACTCCTGTCTGGGCTGCTGCTGGATGTTGGACTGACCTGATTGACTGCAGCCCCTCACTCAGATGGGGTTCGATACCCTCGATGGTGTCCACGAACTCACTGGCCTGGCTTTCGAGGTAAGCTTTCTGAGCGTTGGGATGCATTCCGAAGATATCTGGAGAGTCAGTGTCTGGCAGTGTTTCAATGTGCTTTATACATTGCAGCAAATCTATGTTCTCTGAGATCATACTGTAAACCTAATGATGTGAAAGAAAGATATTAACATCCAACAGCTCCATCATTCAATTAGATCCTAACTGACCTCTCCCTTCCATCCCTTCCATTGGCCTGGCCTTTATAACTTTTATTCAAAATTAATTTGCCTCAGTTTGAAACTTTCAACCTCAGCAGCTTCTTGGGCCGAGAGGATTTCTACATTTCCTCGACCTTTGTGTGAAAAGCGCTTCCTGACATTTCTGTCTGAATGTCTTTGCTCTAGTTTTAAGGTTCTGCCCAGAACCTCACAGTGGAAACTGTCCCCATCCACTTCATCAATCCCAATATTAAAGTTTATTTATTGATCACAAGGAGGCTTACATTAACACTGTAATGAAGCTACTGTGAAAATCTCCTCGTTGCCACACTCTGGTGCCTGTTCGGGGACAATTTATCACTGCCAATAGACCTGACCAGCCTGTTTTTCAGACTGTGGGAGGAAACTGGAGTATCCAGAGGAAACCCATGCAGACATAGGGAGAACATGCAGTCTCTAGCCGGGAATTGAACCCAGGTCCCTGGTGCTCTGAGGCAGCAGTGCTAACCACTGTGCCACAGGACAGTCCTGTGGATGTCACTGGTTGAGTCAATATTTATTCCGTAAATCCCTAATTTTGTTTGAACTGAGTGGTTAGCTTGGCCATTTCAGGCGTTGGTTGAGAGTCAATCACATTGGAATCATGTGCAGGCCAGAGTAGATAAGGACAGTAGATTTCCTTCCCTAAAGGAAATTGATGAAGCAGATGGGTTTTTACAACAATTGACGATGGTATCATTCCGTGTTTAATTCTAGATATTTATTGAATTCAGACTTCACCAGCGGCTGTGGTTGGATCATGTTCTGGGTCTCTGGATTGCTAGTGCAGTGACAACATCACAGTACCATGGCTCCCTGTTAAATGATTAATCTCTCCTTCATCTTTCGAGGGAATACCAAGTCTACTCAATGGAATAAAGACTGGAAAATCTCAGCGGGTCTGTCAGTGTGTGTGAAGAGAGAAACACAGAGTGTTTCAAACATCTGACTGCTTTTTAATCACATGACCCAATGAGCCTATTCCGGTATTCCGGAGTGATCACATGACCCAATGAGCCTGCTCCGGTATTCCGGAATGATCACATGACCCAATGAGCCTGCTCCGATATTCCGGAGTGATCACATGACCCAGCTAGCCTGCTCTGGTATTCCGGAGTGATCACATGACCCAGCAAGCCTGCTCCAATTTTCCGGAATGATTGCATGATCTAGTGAGCTTGTTCTAATATGCCGGAGTGATCACATGACCCAGCAAGCCTGCTCTGGTATTGCAGATCAATCTTGGGCTTCAGCTACATTTTCCGATCTGCTTCCCAGCTCTCCCAGTTTCTCTGGAGACCAGGGTCGGGATTTTTCAGTCCCATCATGGTGCAGTGTCCCAGACAATCCCAGCAGGATTAGAGATTCCCAGACCAGTTGCAGGCTTAAATCTGTTCAGCGATGCAGCATCCTGAGCAGCTGGGATGGGGAATTCCAAAGATCTACAACTCCCTGAGTGAAGAGATTTCTCCCCATCTCAGTCCCGAATGATTGGTCCATTATCCTGAGACTGTGCCCCTGTGTTTACACTCCCCACTAGCAGAGACATTCTCTCAGTGTCTACCACCCCCACCCCCCACCCCCCGTCAAACTCCTTCAGAACCCCAGAGGTTTCACTGAGATCACTTCCTGTTCTTCTAAAGTGCTATTATCAGGCGTCCCTGGAGTGGGGAGATCACTGGTTCTCCCCCATACTGCTGGATGAGGGGATTGGGGCAGGTTAACAGATGGGATTTATTACTCACCTCATCAGTGGAGAAACTGAAGTCTTCCTCCAGAACCTCTGGTCGGTAAAACCAGTTGAGTGTGCTGTTGAGACATCGCCTGTCCCAGTTGTCAGTAACACGGCCCCCGTACACCACCTCTCCTGTCAGGTAGCGTAATGCTGCCCACGGAATTTCCACCTCGTTACGAATGAGCATCTCCAGGTTCTGAATAGCCACCTCGAATCAGAAACAAGAGATAGCAGAGGTCACAAAGCTGTCATTATAGTAGATGCAGCATCTTAACGATGGATCTTCACAGATATTACTGGCAGGAACAGCCATCTGGCAATCTTCAACAACTTTCAGTCTTCTGGAACCTGCTCCCATTTCACACATCAGGCTCCAGCTGCAAATCAGCCTGTGGATAAGGAACAGCTGGCTGCCCTCTGACCTCAGCATTAACCCCTCACCCTGACCCCCACCACCAACCACATTTCCGGTGTCCCCCTTCATAATAAGTACTCCAGCCTGAGTCCTACTGGGGGGGACAACTTGTCTGAGGGAGGCAGCAGTGGCCCGCTGTCTAAACCTGAGCCAGTACACCAAAAAATCTAAGGAAGAGAGAGGCAAGGCAATACTAATAGGGGACTCCACTGTAAGGGGTTCAGACAGGCGTTTTTATGGACGCAGACGAGAGTCGTGGATGGTGGTTTGTCTTCCTGGAGCTGGGATCTGGGATGTTTCTGGACGCCTCTCAGACATCCTGAAAGGGGAGGGTGAGGAACCTGAAGTTGTGGTGCATATAGGTACTACAGACAAAGGCAGGAAGAGGGAGGCAGTCATCAAAAGGGATTATAGGGAACTGGGTAGGAAGCTGAGGAAGAGAAAAGTGAAGGCAGTAATTTCAGGATTGCTGCCTGTGCCTCGGGAGAATGAGAGCAGGAATCAAATGAGGTGGAGGATGAATGCATGGCTGAGGGACTGGAGCAGGGGGCAGGGATTCAGGTTCATAGATCATTGGGACCTCTTTAGGGGCAGGTGTGACCTGTACAGTAAGGACGGGTGGCACTTGAACCCTAGGGGGACTAATATCTTGGCAGGTAGACTAGCTAGGGCTACTGGGGAGTCTTTAAACTAGAAAAGCTGGGGGGTGGGAATACCGATGGGATGGTGAATAAGGAAGTTAGTTCCCAGGTCGGGAAGGACTATAGGCACTCTGAGAGGGGGGTTAGGCAGGTGGTGGAAAAGGGAAATATCCTGACTGAGGGGCTGCGATGTGTCTATTTTAATGCCAGGAGTGTAGTAAACAAGGTAGATGAGCTTAGGGCATGGATTGCTGCTTGGGAGTGTGATGTGGTGAGTGTGAACAGAGACTTGGTTGTCTCAGGGACAGGACTGGGTACTTCAGGTACCGGGATTCAGGTGCTTCAGGAGGGACAGGACTGGGGGCAAAAGAGGAGGTGGTGTGGCACTGTTGATCAGGGACAGTGTCATGGCTGTAGAGAAGGTGGAAGACGGGGAGGGATTGTCTATGGAGTCTCTGTGGGTGGAAGTTAGGAACAGCAAAGGCTCGATAACTTTGCTGGGTGTATTCTATAGGCCGCCCAATAGCGACAGGGAACTTGAGGTGCAGATAGGGAAACAGATCCTAGACAGATGTAGAAATAACAGGGTTGTCGTGATGGGAGATTTCAATTTCCCAAACATCGACTGGAATATCCCAAGGGTAAGGGGTTTGGATGGTGTGGAGTTTGTTAGGTGTGTTCAGGAAGGTTTCCTGACACAGTACATGGAAAAGCCTACGAGAGGAGAGGCTGTACTTGACCTGGTGCTTGCTAATGAGCCAGGGCAGGTGTCGGATCTCACGGTAGGTGAGCATCTTGGGAATGGGGATCATAATTCTATCTGGAGGATAGCAAATGCGGTCCCATTGTTCAAGAAGGGGAAGAGAGACTTTAAGAGGGTGATTTAGCTAATTGGATTAGGAATTGGCTAGCAGATAGAAGACAGAGGGTGGTGGTTGATGGGAGATATTCATTGTGGAGTTTGGTTACAAGTGGTGTACCTCAAGGATCTGTTTTGGGGCCCCTGCTGTTTGTAATTTTTATAAATGATCTGGATGAGGGTATTGAAGGATGGATTAGTTAATTTGCAGATGACACCAAAGTTGGAGGAGTGGTAGATAGTGAAGAGGGGTGTTCTAGTTTGCAGAGAGACTTGGACAAGTTGCAGAGCTGGGCCGACAGGTGGCAAATGGAGTTTAATGTGGAAAAGTGTGAGGTAATTCACTTTGGCAGGAATAACAAATGTGTAGGGTATAGGGCTAATGGTAGGACTCTTAATAGTGTTGAAGAACAGAGGGATCTTGGTGTATATGTGCATAGATCCCTGAAAGTTGGCAATCAAGTCGAGAAGGTTGTTAAGAAGGCATACGGAGTCTTAGCTTTTATTGGTAGGGGGATTGAATTTCGGAGCCGCAACGTCATGTTGCAACTGTACAAAACTCTAGTGCGGCCGCACTTGGAGTATTGTGTGCAGTTCTGGTCCCCGCATTATAAGAAAGATGTGGAAGCATGGAGAAGGTACAGAGGAGGTTTACCAGGATGTTGCCTGGTATGGAAGGCATGTCTTATGAAGAGAGGCTGAGGATTTGAGGTGTTTTCTTTAGAAAGAAGGTGGCTGAGAGGAGACCTTATTGAAACATATAAGATGATTAGAGGTTAGATAAGGTGGACAGTGATAGCCTTTTTCCGAGGATGAGAAAGCTAGCACGAGGGGACATAGCTTTAAATTAAGGGGTGGTAGTTTTAGGACAGATGTCAGAGGTAGGTTCTTTACCCAGAGGGTGGTAAGGGTATGGAATGCCCTGCCTGCGTCAGTTGTAGATGCGCCAAGTTTGGTGGCGTTTAAGAGGTTAGTAGATAAGTTTATGGACGAAAAGGGAATGGTTTAGGTTAGAGGGTCACTGCTTTTTCCTAATTGGTCGGCGCAACATCGAAGGCCGAAGGGCCTGTTCTGCGCTGTAATGTTCTATGTTCATCCATTTCACGATAGCGATGGAAAGAGATAGGATCAGGCAGGCTAGGAAGGTGTATGTCTGGAGTAAGGGGAAATATGAAAACATTAGGCAGGTAATTGGACATATAAACTGGAAGGAGGTGTTCTTGGGGAAGAGTACAGAAGGAAAGTGGGGGATATTCAAGGAATGTTTGTCTGAGGCACTGCAAGACAACGTTCTGAGGAGTCAAGGAGGTTCTGATAGGATGCGGGAACCGTGGTGCACGAAGGTTGTGGTGAACCTAGTTAGGAAGAAAAGAAAGGTGTATAAAAGGTTCAGAGGGCTAGGGGATGTTAGGGATCTAGAGGAGTATAAGGTGTGTAGAAGGGAACTTAAAAAGGAAATTAGGAGAGCCAGAAGGGGTCATGAGAAGGCCTTGGTAGGTAAGATTAAGGAGAATCCCAAGGCCTTCTACAAATATGTGAAAAGTAAAAGGATGAGAAGAGAAGGGATAGGGCCTATAAAAGGTGAAGGGGGAAAAGTCTGTGTGAATCCGGAAGAAATGGCAGAGGTGCTTAACGAGTACTTTGCCTCGGTATTCACGGTGGAAAGTGAACTGGGAGATTGCACTGTAGGTTTGAGGCATACGGAAAAGATTGAGTATGTGGATGTTAGGAAAGAGGATGTGTTGGACCTGTTAAATTCTATCAAGATAGACAAGTCGCTGGGACTGGATGGGATGTACCCCAGGTTATTGTGGGAGATGAGGGAAGTGGTTGCAGAGCCCCTGGCGATGATCTTTGCGCCGTCCATGGAAACGGGAGAGGTTCCGGAGGATTGGAGGATTGCGGATGTGGTTCCTATCTTTAAGAAAGGGAACAGGGATAGTCCAGGAAATTACTGACCGGTGAGTCTGACTTCAGTGGTTGGTAAGCTGATGGAGAGGCTTCTGAGGGATAAGATATGTGAACATTCGAAGAAGTTTGGATTGATTAGAAATAGCATGATTTTGTCAAGGGCAGGTCATGCCTTACGAGCCTAGTTGAGTTCTTCGAAAATGTTACTGAACACATTGATGAAGGAAGAGCGGTGGACATAGTGTACATGGACTTCAGTAAGGTGTTTGATAAGGTCCCCCATGCAAGGCTTCTGGAGAAGGTGAGAGGGCATGGGATCCAAGGGGCTTTGGCCTCGTGGATCCAGAACTGGCTTGCCGGCAGAAGGCAGAGAGTGGTTGTGGATGGGTCTTGTTCTGCATGGAGGTCGGTAACCAGTGGAGTGCCCCAGGGATCTGTTCTGGGACCCCTGCTGTTTGTCATTTTCATAAATGACCTGGATGAGGAAGTGGAGGGATGGGTTAGCAAGTTTACCGACGATACAAAGATCGGTGGTGTTGTGGATGGTCTGGACGGATGTCAAAAGTTGCAGTGGGACATAGACAGGATGCAAGACTGGGCGGAGAAGTGGCAGATGGACTTCAACGCGGATAAATGTGTAGTGGTCCATTTTGGCAGGAATAATGGGATGAAGGAGTACAATATAAGGGGTAGGAGTCTTAGCTGTGTTGTAGAGCAGAAGGATCTCGGGGTCCGGGTCCATAGGACTCTTAAATCGGCCTCGCAGGTGGAGGAAGTGGTCAAGAAGGCGTACGGTGTACTGGCCTTCATTAATCGAGGAATAGAGTTTAGGAGTCAGGAGGTAATGATGCAGCTCTATAAGACTCTTGTCAGACCCCAGTTGGAGTATTGTGCGCAGTTCTGGTCGCCTCATTATAGGAAGGATGTAGAGGCTATTGAGAGAGTTCAGAGGAGATTTACAAGGATGCTGCCTGGATTGGGAGGCAGGCCTTATGAAGATAGGTTGAGGGAGCTGGGACTCTTCTCACTGGAGAGACGTAGGTTGAGAGGCGACCTGATAGAGGTTTATAAAATGTTGAGAGGAATAGATAGGGTGGACTCTCAGAGACTATTTCCCCGAGCTGAAATGGTCACTACGAGAGGACACAGATTTAAGGTGCAGGGAAGCAAATACAAAGGAGATGTCAGGGGTAGGTTTTTCACTCAGAGGGTGGTGAGTGAATGGAACCGACTGCCATCGGAGGTTGTTGAAGCAAACTCGCTGGGGTCTTTTAAAAGACTTCTGGATGAGTATATGGAAAAGAATAGGATAGGGGGTTATAGATAGGTCTGTGGATTGGTAGATGTGATCGGCACAACCCGTGGGCCGAAGGGCCTGTTTGTGCTGTATTGTTCTATGTTCTATTTCCCCATAGCATCCCAGCACCATTCCCCAGCGCCTCTACACTGTCCCCATCAAACACTCCCAGGACAGGTACAGCACGGGGTTAGATACAGAGTAAAGCTCCCTCTACACTGTCCCCATCAAACACTCCAGGACAGGTACAGCACGGGGTTAGATACAGAGTAAAGCTCCCTCTACACTGTCCCCCCATCAAACACTCCCAGGACAGGTACAGCACGGGGTTAGATACAGAGTAAAGCTCCCTCTACACTGTCCCCCCATCAAACACTCCCAGGACAGGTACAGCACGGGGTTAGATACAGAGTAAAGCTCCCTCTACACTGTCCCCCATCAAACACTCCCAGGACAGGTACAGCACAGGGTTAGATACAGAGTAAAGCTCCCTCTACACTGTCCCCCATCAAACACTCCCAGGACAGGTACAGCACGGGGTTAGATACAGAGTAAAGCTCCCTCTACACTGTCCCCATCAAACACTCCCAGGACAGGTACAGCACGGGGTTAGATACAGAGTAAAGCTCCCTCTACACTGTCCCCCCATCAAACACTCCCAGGACAGGTACAGCAAAGGGTTAGATACAGAGTAAAGCTCCCTCTACACTGTCCCCCCATCAAACACTCCCAGGACAGGTACAGCACAGGGTTAGATACAGAGTAAAGCTCCCTGTACACTGTCCCACATCAAACACTTTTTTTCTCACATTTTCCCAATGACTGATGTTTATCTCACTGCCCTGAAATTTCCTCCTTTCTTTCTTTGTCTCTTTTTGAACAATGGAGTTACTTTTGCTATCTTCCCATCTAATGGCATCTTTCCCGAATCTGGGAAAACTAAAACCAATGCATCAACTGTCTCACTAAACACTTCTTTTAAAACCCTGGGATGAAATCCACCAAGATCTTGCGATCTACAATTTGCTCAATTCCGTTTCCCTGGTGATTGTAATTTTCCTGATTCCCTCCCTTCCACTTCCTGATTTTTAGATGTTTCTGGGATGGTACTTCTGTCCTATAACAAAGACCAATGAAAAATACCTGTTCAATTCATCCGCCACCTCCTTGTTATCCATTATCAATTCTCCACATTCACTTTCTACAGGAACAACACTAATACTGTCAAATGATTTATTTAAATATTTAGGGAAATTCTTCGGGTGGCATGATGGCCCAGTGGTTAGTACTGCTGCTCTCAGCTCCAGGGACTCAGGTTCGATTCCTGGCTTGGGTCACTGTCTGTGCAGAGTCTGCACATTCTCCCCACTTCTGCGTGGGTTTCTTCCAGGTGCTCCAGTTTCCTCCCAGCGTCCAAAAGATATAACAGGGTAGTTGTAATGGGGGACTTTAACTTTTCTAATATCGATTGGAAAAACAATAGTTCAAGTACGTTAGAGAGGTCAGTTTTTGTCCAATGTGTGCAGGAAGGTTTCATGACTCAGTATGTAGATAGGCCAACAAGAGGCGAGGCTATATTGGATTTGGTACTGGGTAATGAACCAGACCAGGTGTTAGACTTGGAGGTGGGTGAGCACTTTGGTGATAGTGACCACAATTCGGTTACGTTTACCTTAGTGATGGAAAGGGATGGGCACATACTGAATAACAGTAGTTATAACTGGGGGAAAGGTAATTATGAGGCTATTAGGAGAGATTTAGGATGCATAGGGTGGAGCAGGATATTGCAGGGGCTGGGGACATCTGAAATGTGGAGCATATTTAAGGAACAGCTTCTGCATGTCCTTAATGAATATGTACCTGCCAGGCAGGGAGGAAGTGGTCGAGTGAGGGAACCATGGTGTACTAGGGAAGTTGAATCTCTGGTGAAGAGGAAGAAGGAGGCTTATATAATGATGAGATGTGAAGGCTCAGTTAGGGCACTGGAGAGCTATAAATTAGCCAGGAAGGAGCTAAAGAGGGAGTTGAGAAGAGCTAGAAGAGGACACGAGAAGACTTTGATGGATAGGATTAAGGAGAATCCTAAAGCTTTTTACAGGTATATAAATAATAAAAGATTGGTTAGGGCAAGATTAGGGCCAGTCAGAGATAGCAGTGGGAAATTGTGCGTGGAGCCTGAGGAGATAGGAGAGACACTGAATGAGTATTTTTCGTCAGTATTCACGCAGGAGAAAGACAATGTTGTCGGGGAAAATACTGCGATACCAGGTTGTAGACTGGGCAGGATTGAGGTTCATAAGGAGGAGGTGTTAGCGAATCTTGAGGGTATGAAAATTGATAAGTCCCCTGGGCCAGATGGGATTTACCCTAGGATTCTCTGGGAGGCTAGAGAGGAGATTGCAGAGCCTTTGGCTTTGATCTTCATGTCGTCGTTAGCTACAGGTATAGTGCCGGAAGACTGGAGGATGGCAAATGTTGTCTCTTTGTTCAAAAAGGGGAGTAGGGACCATCCTGGAAATTATAGACCGGTGAGCCTGACTTCTGTTATGGGCAAAGGCTTGGAAAGAATTATAAGGGATAGGATTTATAAGCATCTAGAGAGAAATAAATTGATTAGGGATAGTCAGCACGGTTTTGTGAAGGGTAGGTCGTGCCTCACAAACCTTATTGAGTTTTTGAGGAGGTGACCAAAGAGGTAGATAAGGGTAAGGCAGTTGATGTAGTGTATATGGATTTTAGCAAAGCGTTTGATAAGGTTCCCCATGATAGGCTACTGCAGAAAGTGCAGATGCATGGGATTGAAGGTGATTTAGCAGTTTGGATTAGGAATTGGCTAGCTGATAGAAGACAGAGGGTGGTGGTTGATGGGAAATATTCAACCTGGAGTGCAGTTACATGTGGTGTACCTCAAGGATCTGTCTTGGGGCTATTGCTGTTTGTCATTTTTATAAATGACCTAGATGAGGGTGTAGAGGGTTGGATTAGTAAATTTGCTGATGATACCAAAATGGGGGGAGTTGTAGACAGCGAGGATGGATGTTACAGTTTGCAGAGGGACATAGATAGGTTGCAGAGCTGGACCGTGAGGTGGCAAATGGAATTCAATACGGATAAGTGTGAGGTGATTCACTTTGGTAGGAATAACAGGCATATGAAATATAGGGCTAATGGAAGGACCCTTAATAGTGTTGTCGAGCAGAGGGATCTTGGGGTACAAGTACATAGCTCTTTGAAAGTTGGCACCCAGGTTGATAAAGTTGTTAAGAAGGCGTACGGTGTGTTAGCTTTTATTGGTAGAGGGATTGAATTTAGGAGCCGTGAGGTTATGTTACAACTGTACAAAACTCTGGTGCGGCCGCACTTGGAGTATTGCGTACAGTTCTGGTCGCCGCATTATAAGAAAGATGTGGAAGCATTGGAAAGGGTGCAGAGGAGGTTTACCAGGATGTTGCCTGGTATGGTGGGAAGGCCTTATGAGGAAAGGCTGAGGGACCTGAGGTTATTTTCATTAGAGAGAAGAAGGTTACGCGGTGACCTAACTGAGGCGTATAAGATGATCAAGGGACTGGATAGGGTGGATAGTGAGAGCCTTTTTCCTCGGATGGTGATGACCAACACGAGGGGACATAACTTTAAATTAAGAGGTGGTAGTTATAGGACGGATGTCAGAGGCAGGTTCTTTACACAGAGGGTGGTGAGAGCGTGGAATGCCCTGCCTGCAGCAGTTGTGGACTCGCCTACTTTGGGGGCATTCAAATGTTCGGTGGATAGGAATATGGATGATATTGGAATAGTTTAGGTTAGAGGGTCCACTGGCCGGCGCAACATCGAGGGCCGAAGGGCCTGTACTGCGCTGTAATGTTCTATGTTCTATGTGCTGGTTAGATGCTAAAACTCCAAACAGGGCACCCTGTTGTTCTTACTCACTAGAAAATATGTACCTCCAAATCACAAGAGGCGAACTGGTACGGGGTGTTCCAGCCCAAAGCGCTGTACTTGTTCCTTTCCTGGATAACGGCATTGAAAAAACACAGACTAAAGAGCAACCTCCTCCAATTCAGCCCAGTGTTCTCCTTCATAAAGATTCCTTCCGTGACCTCGCCAGAGCCACCGCTTCCAAAGCTGCTCAGCAGTTTATTCTTCAGCCCCTGTGGTGGCTCCACAGCAACCTTTCAGAGAGAGACAAATGAACATTTTTTCACATTCACCCCCGAGCCACCCACACCCCCAGGTCTCAGTTTCATCTCGCATTCACAGCTCACCCTTGGCAGGATATTGGATTGGATGGAGGATCACGGATGGGTTCTTTCTCTACTGAGTTTGCACACGCACTTCCAAGGAGCAATCCCAGGAAACGATCCAAGAAACAGTTCAAGGAGAAATCCAAGGAACAGTCCAAGGAGAAGTCCAAGGAATAGTCCAAGGATAAGTCCAAGGAACAATCCAAGGAACAGTCCAAGGAATAGTCCAAGGAATAGTCCAAGGAACAGTCCAAGGAGCAGTCCAAAGAGAAGTCCAAGGAATAGGCCAAGGAACAGTTCAAGGAACAATTCATGGAACTGTCCAAGGACATTGACATTAATACTGTGTTTATCATGGGGCTGTAACCTGTCACCTTACCTTCACCCCTTGGTAGAGAATGGAGATGGGAAATGTATGGTCAGACTTGGAGCTCAGCAGCAGCCTAAAGTTAGGATTGATGTTCATTTCTGGTTTTCTGAATCTGGAAAGAGTGACAGAAATGCAATGTTTTAAAAGTTTAAGTTTTAAGTTTATTTATTAGTGCTGGAAGTAGGCTTACATTTACATTGCACTGAAGTTACTGTGAAAATCTCCAAGTCGCCACACTCTGTTCAGAAACACTGAGGGAGAATTTAACATGGCCAATGCACCTAATCAGCATATCTTTCAGACTGTGGGAGGAAATTGAAGCATCTGGAGGAAATCCACGCAGACGTGGAAAGAATGTGCAAACTCCACACAGACCTAAGCCAGGAATCAAACTGAGGTCCTGCCTTGTTGTTTCAGGATATGGCACACCCAGAATTAACACAATATCAGTGACACAATCATATAACAAGGCACAGAATCAAACACATAGAACATTACAGCACAGAACGGGCCCTTCGGCCTTCGATGTTGCGCCGACCAATTATGAAAAAAGCAATGACCCTCCAAACTAAACCATTCCCTTCTCTTCCATAAACTTATTAACTAACCTCTGAAACGCCACCAAACTTGGCGCATCTACAACTGCCGCAGGCAGGGCATTCCACTCCCTAACCACCCTCTGGGTAAAGAACCTACCTCTGATATCCGTCCTATAACTATCACCCCTTAATTTAAAGCTGTGTACCCTCGTGCTAGCTTTTTCCATCCTAGGAAAAAGGCTATCACTGTCCACCCTATCTAAACCTCTAATCATCTTATATGTTTCGATCAGGTCCCCTCTTAGCCTCCTCCTTTCAAACGAAAACAACCTCAAATACCTCAGCCTCTCTTGATAAGACCTTCCCTCCATACCAGGCAACATCCTGGTAAACCTCCTCTGTACCCTCTCCAATGCCTCCACATCTTTCTTATAATGTGGGGACCAGAACTGCACACAATACTCCCAAGTGCGGCCGCACTAGAGTTTTGTACAGTTGCAACATGACATTGCGGCTCCGAAATTCAATCCCCCTACCAATAAAAGCTAAGACTCTGTATGCCTTAAACACAGAGTAAATGTAATGTTGAGCAGAGATGGGAAAACACTGAAACATGGGGATAACTCCGCGTCTGTACTCTTTCCTATAATTAATTAGAAGCTACTTGTTTGCAAAGACTTCCAGTTAATCTTCAGAAGATTACAAAGACTTAATTAAGAGATGCTGTTCTGTGACCTCAACCTTCAGTTAAAATGCTGAAACAAATTTGGGATGCTGGAAGACAAAGAAGCTCCCAACAGAAACTGGAGGCAAGAGAAAATGCTCCAGAGACTTGAAAGCTGAAAGCAGAGATTCTTACAGCAGCAGAAAAAGAATCAATTAAGTCTCCCTTGGAAGGCAGACTCCACAGAGTCTGCAGGGATGAGCTAAATCTTGTAAAGTTCCAGGCTACAGCGAGCCCGAATAACCCTTTCCCCAATTCAGTGTCAGAGGCACTGTTAAGGAATGTACATCCCAAAACTCAATTCCCCACTTGGAGCCCCAACATGTGGCCTCAGAATTCATAAGTTAAGAAACAAGAATTAATTATTTAAATCTCTTGGGAATGTCACAACTGTCCAACTTGAAAAGCAGAAAGCAGAATGTGGTAATTTGGCCATGAAAAAAATTGTGCTGTGATAGTCAATCTTCCTCACTTATGAAAGTAGGGAAATACAATTCAGCATAGACTCCGAACTGGAGGTAGCTACTTGCACAGGTCCCTCATGATGAAACTAAATCTGTGATGCCCAGGATACCTGTAACATCACTCACACATACTCATACCTGCCAAAGACATCAGTATAGACACTAATAAAGGAAGATGCTTACTATAACATTCTATAACAATTCTACACCATCAATTTTGATCTCGCTGAAGGGAAAAAATATAATAAAACTCATATCTCAACCCTACACCAGTCTTTCAGGAGTTTTGTAACGACACTGTGACCTGCACAGTACCACTGATGAGTTTGTGGACACTTTCTGGTTTGTTTCACTAAAGCTAGACTTGTCTAGAGGAATAGATTGGAGATCTATAGAACATAGAACACTACAGCACAAACAGGCCCTTCGGCCCACAAGTTGTGCCGAACACATCAAAACCTACCCAGCCATAGACCTCTCTATAACCCCCAATCCCATTGGATCCCATATACTCATCCAGAAGTCTTTTAAAAGACTCCAGTGAGTTCGCCTCGACCACCACGACGGCAGCCGATTCCATTCACTCACCACCCTCTGAGTGAAAAACTTTCCCCTAGCATCCCCTCTGTACTTGCTTCCCTGCACCTTAAATCTGTGCCCTCTCGTCACAACCATTTCAGCCCGGGGAAATAGTCTCTGAGAGTCCACCCTATCTAATCCTCTCAACATCTTGTAAACCTCTATCAGGTCGCCTCTCAACCTTCGTCTCTCCAAGGAGAACAGTCCCAGCTCCCTCAACCTGTCTTCATAAGGCATGCCTCCCAATCCAGGCAACATCCTTGTAAATCTCCTCTGCACCCTTTCAATAGCTTCCACGTCCTTCCTATAGTGAGGCGACCAGAACTGCACACAGTACTCCAAGTGTGTAAATGAATATCCTTCATCCTCTTCTGGGATACAGTCCACTGGAAACCGTGTACAATAGTAACCACTTCCTGTCAATTGCCCACAGCAACATTTCCTTCTGCCCAGTTACCTGGAAATTTTGCTGAATCCGAGTCATAAGAACATAAGAACTAGGAGCAGGAGTCGGCCACTCGGCCCCTCGAGCCTGCTCCATCATTCAATAAGATCATGGCTGATCTTTTTGTGGACTCAGCTCCACTTACCCACCCGCTCACCATAACCCTTAATTCCTTTACTGTTCAAAAATTTATCTATCGTTGCCTTAAAAACCTTCAATGAGGGAACCTCAACTGCTTCACTGGGCAGGGAATTCCACAGATTCACAACCCTTTGTGTGAAGAAGTTCCTCCTCAACTCAGTCCTAAATCTGCTTCCCCTTATTTTGAGGCAATGTCCCCTAATTCTAGATTTAAAAGGCATTTGGACATGAATTGGAAAGATTTAAATGGATCTGGGCCAAATGCAGGACACAGACTTAGTTTTGATGGGCATTTCTGTCAGCATGAACCAATTAAAGTTTAAAGTTTATTTATCAATGTCGCAAATAAGGCTCACATTAACACTGCAATGAAGTTACTGTGAAAATACCCAAATCGCCTCTGGCGCCTGTTCGGATACACTGATGGAGAATTAAGCATGGCCAATGCACCTTAACCAGCACATCTTTCAGACTGTGGGAGGAAACCGGAGCACCTGGCGGAAACAGACTCCACACAGACAGTAACCCAAGCCAGGAATTGAATCCGGCTCCCTGGTGCTGTGAGGCAGCAGTAATAACCACCATTCCACCGTGCTGTCCATTTGGGCCAAAGGGCCTGTCTCTGTGCCGCAGAATCTATGATTCAAAGCCAACCCTCAGTCCAGTCTATCAAAGGCCGGGAGTATCCCGCTCTGGGATACAAGCTATCAGCTGCAAGGAATTAGTCAGCTTTTCATCCCATTCCTTTCCTTCTTGGATTGTTTTGGTTTTGTTTCCTGGTTTTTAAAACTCTCCCAATTATCTTTACAATATGACCCACCTTTTCTTTCACTTTGATACCACTCTGAATTTCTTTAATTATCCTTGGAAGATGCATCGTCTGACACAGTCTTTCTTCTTTGGAAAGTGTATATGGGTGGCACATACTCAGAGCTGTTATTTAACAAGGCCATGAAACTCCTTGGATTCCAGCATGGTATACTGCTGACATCACATAATCTTCAAGATTATGCTTAGAGTGGTATATTTTCAATTGTATATTCTCAAGTGAGTATACTCTCCAGGCAGTATACTCTTAGACAGGTATACCCTTGGGGACAAATACACACTCAACAGAGGTATACGCTTAAGACTGGTGTATAGTCCGTGTGTATACTCAGAAGATGGTATATTCTCCATGGATATATACTTAGAGAGGTGTACTCTTAGAGGGCATACTAAAACTGATGTACACACATTGACTTACCCTTAAGGGCAATGTACACTCAGAATATATATATTCAGAGGGGTATACTCTTAGGAGGAAATATTCTGAAGGTTAGTGTATAGTCTGGGGAGAAACACTCAGGGAAGCATACTGTTATAATATTGGAGTAGGCTGTACTCTGAGTGGTTGTACTCTGAGGGAGGGTATCCCTCAGGTAGTTTCTAAGGGGGTGATATAGTCAAGGAACATATTCTCTCAGAGCAGGGATACTCTAAGACGGTACATCCTGACGAAGGGTGTACTCTTGAGGGATACAGTCTCAGAGATGGGATACAATCAAGAAGATATATTCTGAGGGGGATAAACCCTCACAGAGAGATACACTTTCAAAGGGGTACACTGTCAGGAGAGGTATTCTTTCAAAAAATGTATATTCTCAGGGGATGTGGACTTTGAGGAGAATACAGTCTCAGAGAGATATAATTTCAGGTGTAGGTCAATAAGGGGGTATACTCTGACGGAGACACACCCTGAGGGGTTTACTGTCACAGGGGGGATATTTTAGGGGATACAATCTGAGAGGAGGTATACCCTCAGGTATAGTTTGACAAGGGGGTATACTCTCAGGTGTAATTCGATAAGTGGGTATACTCTCAGGTGTAATTCGATAATGGGGTATACTCTCAGGTATAGTTCGATGAGGGGGTATACTCTCAGGTGTAATTTGATAACGGGGTATACTCTCAGGTGTAATTCGATAAGGGGGTATACTCTCAGGTATAGTTCGATAATGAGGTATACTCTCGGGTATAGTTCAATAAGGGGGTATACTCTCAGGTATAGTTCAATAATGAGGTATACTCTCGGGTATAGTTCAATAAGGGGGTATACTCTCAGGTGTAATTCGATACTGAGGTATACTCTCAGGTATAGTTTGATAATGGGGTATACTCTCAGGTGTAATTCGATAAGGGGGTATACTCTCAGACGTAGTTTGATAAGGGGGTATACTCTCAGGTACAGTTCGATAAGGGGGTATACTCACGGATGTAATTCGATACTGGGGTATACTCTCAGGTATAGTTCAATAAGGGGGTATATTCTCAGGTGTAGTTCGATAAGGGGGTATACTCTCAGGTGTAATTTGATAAGGTGGTATACTCTCAGCCATACTTCGATAAGGGGGTATACTCTCAAGTGTAGTTCGATAAGGGGGTATACTCTCAGGTATAGTTCGATATGGAGGTATACTCTCAGGTATAGTTCGATAAGGGGGTATACTCTCAGGTATAGTTCGATAAGTGCGTATACTCTCAGGTGTAATTCGATAATGAGGTATACTCTCAGATATAGTTCGATAAAGGGGTATACTCTCAAGCATAGTTCGAGAAGGGGGTATACTCCCAGGTATAGTTCGATAAGGGGGTATACGCTCAAGTATAGTTCGATAAGGGGGTATACTCTCAGGTATAGTTCGATATGGGGGTATACTCTCAGGTATAGTTCGATAAGGGGGTATACTCTCAGGTATAGTTCGATAAGTGCACATACTCTCAGGTGTAATTTGATAATGAGGTATACTCTCAGATATAGTTCGATAAGGGGGTATACTCTCAGGCATAGTTCGAGGAGGGGGTATACTCTCAGGTGTAATCCGATAAGGGGGTATACTCCCAGGTATAGTTCGATAAGGGGGTATACTCTCAGGCATAGTTCGAGGAGGGGGTATACTCTCAGGTGTAATTCGATAAGGGGGTATACTCCCAGGTATAGTTCGATAAGGGGGTATACTCCCAGGTGTAGTTCGATAAGGGGTATAGTCTCAAGTGTAGTTCGATAAGGGGGTATAATCTCAGCTATAGTTCGATATGGAGGTATACTCTCTGGTATAGTTCGATAAGGGGGTATACTCTCAGGTGTAGTTCGATAATGGGGTATACTCTCAGATGTAATTCGATAAGGGGGCATACTCTCAGGTGTAATTTGATAAGGGGGTATACTCTCACGTATAGTTCGATATGGAGGTATACTCTCAGGTATAGTTCGATAAGGGGGTATACTCTCAGGTATAGTTCGATATGGGGGTATACTCTCAGGTATAGTTCGATAAGGGGGTATACTCTCAGGTATAGTTCGATAAGGGGGTATACTCTCAGGTATAGTTCGATAAGGGGGTATACTCTCAGGTATAGTTCGATAATGGGGTATACTCTCAGATGTAATTCGATAAGGGGGTATACTCTCAGGTATAGTTCGATAAGGGGGTATACTCTCAGGTATAGTTCGATAAGGGGGTATACTCTCAGGTATAGTTTGATAAGGGGGTATACTCTCAGGTATAGTTCGATAAAGGGGTATACTCTCAGGTGTAGTTTGATAAGGGGGTATACTCTCAGGTGTAATTCGATAAGCGGGTATACTCTCAGGTGAAATTCGATAAGGAGGTATACTCTCAGGTGTAGTTCGATAAGGGCGTATACTCTCAGTTGTAATTCAATAATGGGGTATATTCTCAGGTGTAGTTCGATAAGGGGGTATATTCTCAGGTATAGTTCGAGAAGGGGGTATACTCTCACGTATAGTTCGAGAAGGGGGTATACTCTCAGGTATAGTTCGATAAGGGGGTATACTCTCAGGTACAGTTCGATAAGGGGGTATACTCTCAGGTACAGTTCGATAAGAACTGTACGGTTACGTTCACCTTAGTGATGGATAGGGATAGGCATGAAGCTGGGGGCAGTAGTTATAGCTGGGGGAAGGGTAATTATGAGGCCATCAGGAGAGAATTAGGGTGCATAGATTGGACTAGGAAACTACAGGGACTGGGAACATCTGGAATGTGGAGCTTATTCAAGGAGCAGCTGCTGCGAGTCCTTGATAAGTATGTCCCTGTCAGGCGAGGAGGAAATGGTCGAGTAAGAGAACCTTGGTGTACGAAAAAAGTTGATTTGCTGGTTAAAAAGAAAAAGGAGGCTTATGTCAGGATGAGGCTTGATGGCTCGGTTAGTGCAATGGATAGCTATAGATTAGCCAGGAGGGAGCTAAAGAGTGAATTGAGGAGAGCTAAGAGAGGACACGAGAAGACTTTGGCTGATAGGATTAAGGAGAATCCTAAAGCTTTCTTTAGATATGTTAAGAATAGAAGATTGGTTAGGCAAGATTAGGGCCAGTCATAGACAGCAGTGGGAAGTTGTGCGTGGAGCCTGAAGAGATTGGAGAGGTACTGAATAAATATTTCTCTTCGGTATTCACGCAGGGTGATGTAAATGTAGTTATGGAGAACACTGAGGTACAGGGTAGCAAGCTGGAAGGTATCGAAGTAGATAGGGAGGATGTGCTAGATATTCTCGAGGGTTTGAAGTTGGATAAGTCCCCTGGGCCGGACGGGATTTACCCTAGGATTCTCTGGGAGGCAAGAGAGGAGATTGCAGAGCCTCTGGCTCTGATCTTCAGGTCGTCGTTGGTTACGGGTGTGGTTCCGGAGGACTGGAGGATAGCGAATGTGGTCCCATTGTTCAAGAAGGGAAGAGAGACCTTCCAGGGAATTATAGGCCAGTGAGTCTTACTTCTGTTGTGGGCAAAGTATTGGAGAGAATTATTAGGGATAGGATTTATAGTTATTTAGAGAGAAATGAATTGATTGGGGATAGTCAGCATGGTTTTGTGAAGGGTAGGTCGTGCCTTACTAACCTCATTGAGTTTTTTGAAAAAGTGACTAAAGAGGTGGATGGGGGTAAGGCGGTTGATGTGGTATATATGGACTTTAGTAAGGCGTTTGATAAGGTGGCCCATGGAAGACTTCTGCAGAAAATGCAGATGTATGGGATAGAGGGTGATTTAGCTAATTGGGTTAGGAATTGGCTAGCAGATAGAAGACAGAGGGTGGTGGTTGATGGGAGATATTCATCTTGGAGTTCGGTGACAAGTGGTATACCTCAGGGGTCTGTTTTGGGGCCCCTGCTGTTTGCAATTTTTATAAATGATCTGGATGAGGGTATTGAAGGATGGATTAGTAAATTTGCAGATGACACTAAAGTCAGTGGAATGGTAGATAGTGAAGAGGGGTGTTATAGTTTGCAGAGAGACTTGGACAAGTTGCAGAGCTGGGCCGAGAGGTGGCAAATGGAGTTTAATGTGGAAAAGTGTGAGGTAATGCACTATGGCAGAAATAATAAATGTGTAGAGTATAGGGCAAATGGTAGGATTCTTAGTAGACTTGATGAACAGAGGGATCTTGGTGTGTATGTGCATAGATCCCTGAAAGTAGGCAGTCAAGTCGATAAGGTTGTTAAGAAGGCATATGGAGTCTTAGCTTTTATTGGTAGGGGGATTGAATTTCGGAGCCGCAACGTCATGTTGCAACTGTACAAAACTCTAGTGCGGCCGCACTTGGAGTATTGTGTGCAGTTCTGGTCCCCACATTATAAGAAAGATGTGGAGGCATTGGAGAGGGTACAGAGGAGGTTACCAGGATGTTGCCTGGTATGGAGGGCAGGTCTTATGAAGAGAGGCTGAGGGATTTGAGGTTGTTTTCGTTAGAAAGGAGGCGGCTAAGAGGGGACCTAATCGAAACATATAAGATGATTAGAGGTTTAGATAGGGTGGACAGTGATAGCCTTTTTCCTAGGATGGAGAAAGCTAGCACGAGGGGACACAGCTTTAAATTAAGGGGTGATACTTATAGGACGGATATCAGAGGTAGGTTCTTTACCCAAAGGGTGGTTCGGGAGTGGAATGCCCTGCCTGCAGCAGTTGTAGATGCGCCAAGTTTGGTGGCGTTTAAGAGGTTAGTTGATAAGTATATGGAAGAGAAGGGAATGGTTTAGTTTGGAGGGGCATTGTTTTTTATATTGGTCGGCGCAACATCGAAGGCCAAAGGGCCTGTTCTGTGCTGTAATGTTCTATGTTCTAAGAGGGTATACTCTCAGGTATAGTTCAATGAGGGGTATATTCTCAGGTGTAATTCGACAAGTGGGTATCCTCTCAGGTGTAGTTTGATAAGTGGGTATACTCTCATGTGTAATTCGATAAGGGGGTATACTCTCAGGTGTATTTTAATAAAAGGGTATACTCTCAGTTGTAGTTTGATAAGGTATTATACTTGGACACAATCTGCTCTCCCCCCAGCTGCTAGGGTGTGGTTAGATGGACTCACGATTGTATAATGGTCTGAAGAGTTGGCATGAAGGAGGCTGCCAGGTGGCAGTTCTGGAGGAAGACCCATCGCCCTTTGTGGGTCTGGGCTTTGTTGATCAAATCCTCGGCAATGGGTCCCTGTCCCCGGCCGAGGGACACCATATCCAGGTACTCAGTGCTGCCTCGAGTTTCCTTCACAAACCGGAGCACATGACTGACTGGATCGGTACCTGGAGAGACATAATATCAGCACAACTTCACAACCTTCCATACCTACCATCTATGTGGTGACAGACACAATTCACCCACAATGTGAAGTAGATTCAGTATCTTCCAATGCTACAGATCTCAAAATTGTTCCAGCTTCCATCCCCCTCACGAGGCAAACAGTTTTGAAAATCAATACCAAAATATCTCTCTTAAAAAAGTCATCAATAATATTCTGTTCATGAGCACTGCACTGTGGAGTTGTGCAATCCTCACCAAGAACAAACATAGAACAACACTCCACACCATCTCTCCACAACCCCTCCCTCACACACTGACACCATCCCTCTCTCCACACCCCTCTCCCTCACACACTGACACCATCCCTCTCTCCACACCTCCCTCACACACTGACACCATCCCTCTCTCCACACCTCCCTCACACACTGACACATCCCTCTCTCCACACTCCTCCCTCACACACTGACACCATCCCCTCCTCCACACCTCCCACCACTGACACCATCCCTCTCTCCACACCTCCCTCCCTCACACACTGACACCATCCCTCTCTCCACACCTCCCTCCCTCACACACTGACACATCCCTCCTCCACACCCCTCCCTCACACACTGACACCATCCTCTCTCCACACCTCCTCCCTCACACACTGACACCATCCCTCTCTCCACACTCCCTCCCTCACACACTGACACCATCCCTCTCTCCACACCTCTCCCTCACACACTGACACCATCCCTCTCTCCACACTCCCTCCCTCACACACTGACACCATCCCTCTCTCCACACCTCCTCCCTCACACACTGACACCATCCCTCTCTCCACACTCCCTCCCTCACACACTGACACCATCCCTCTCTCCACACTCCCTCCTCACCACTGACACCATCCATCTTATCACATCTCCCTCACACACTGACACCATCCCTCTCTCCACACTCCCTCCCTCACACACTGACACCATCCCTCTCTCCACACCTCTCCCTCACACACTGACACCATCCCTCTCTCCACACCTCTCCCTCACACACTGACACCATCCCTCTCTCCACACCCCCTCCCTCACACACTGACACCATCCCTCTCTCCACACCTCCCTCAGGTGTATATGTTAATAGATCTCTGAAAGTTGGCAATCAAGTCGATAAGGTTGTTAAGAAGGCATGTGGAGTCTTAGCTTTTATTGGTAGGGGGATTGAATTGCAGCTTGGACCAGTACCTGGAACTTCGATGTTGTGGCCATTTCAGAGACATGGATAGAGCAGGGACAGGAATGGTTGTTGCAGGTTCCAGGGTTCAAATGCTTCAGTCGGAGTAGAGAAGGAGGTAGAAGAGGGGGAGGAGTGGCATTATTAGTCAAAGACTGTATCACAGTGACAGAAAGGAAGTTTGATAAGGACTTGTCTGTTGAGGTAGTATGGGCTGAGATTAGAAACAGGAGAGGAGAGGTCACCCTGTTGGGAGTCTTTTATAGACCTCCTAAAAGTTCTAGAGAGGTAGAGGAAAGGATTGCAAAGTCGATCCTGGACAGGAGTGAAAGTAATAGGGTAATTGTTATGGGGGACTTTAACTTTACTAATATTGATTGGAATAGCTATAGCTCTAGCTCGTTAGAGGGGTCAGTTTTTGTACAAAGTGTGCAGGAAGGTTTTTTGACTCAGTATGTAGATAGGCCAACTAGAGATGAGGCTACATTGGATTTGGTGCTGGGCAATGAGCCAGACCAGGTGTTAGGCTTGGAAGTTGGTGAACATTTTGGTGATAGTGACCACAATTCGGTTACGTTCACCTTAGCGATGGATAAGGCATGAACCTGGGGGCAGTAGTTATAGCTGGGGGAATGGTAATTATGAGGCCATAAGGAGGGAATTAGGGTGCATAGGTTGGACTAGGAAACTACAGGGACTGGGAACATCTGAAATGTGGAGCTTATTCAAGGAGCAGCTACTGCGAGTCCTTGATAAGTATGTCCCTGTCAGGCAAGGAGGAAATGGTCAAGTAAGGGAACCATGGTGTACTAAAAAAGTTAATTTGCTGGTTAAAAGGGAAAAGGAGGCTTATGTCAGGATGAGGCTTGAAGGCTCAGTTAGTCCAATGGATAGCTATAGATTAGCCAGGAGGGAGCTAAAAAGTGAGTTGGGGAGAACTAAAAGGAGACACGAGAAGACTTTGGCTGATAGGATCAAGGAGAATCCTAAAGCTTTCTTGAGATATGTTAAGAATGGAAGATTGGTTAGGACAAGATTAGGGCCAGTCATAGACAGCAGTGGGAAGTTGTGCGTGGAGCCTGAAGAGATTGGAGAGGCATTGAACAAATATTTCTCTTCGGTACTCACGCAGGAAGATGTAAATATAGTTGTGGAGAACAGTGGGATACAGGGTTGCAAACTGGAAAGTATTGAAGTAGATAAGGAGGATGTGCTAGATATTCTTGAAGGTTTGAAGTTAGATAAGTCCCCTGGGCTGGATGGGATTTACCGTGGGATTCTCTGGGAGGTGAGAGAGGCGATTGCAGAGCCTCTGGCTCTGATCTTCAGGTCGTTGGTTACGGGTATAGTGCTGGAAGACTGGAGGATAGCGAATGTGGTCCCATTGTTCAAGAAGGGGAAGAGAGACTTTCCGGGGAATTATAGGCCGGTGAGTCTTACTTCTGTTGTGGGCAAAGTATTGGAGAGAATTATTAGGGATAGGATTTATAGTTATTTAGAGAGAAATGAATTGATTGGGGATAGTCAGCATGGTTTTGTGAAGGGTAGGTCGTGCCTTACTAACCTTATTGAGTTTTTTGAAAAAGTGACCAAAGAGGTGGATGGGGGTAAGGCGGTTGATGTGGTATATATGGACTTTAGTAAGGCGTTCGATAAGGTGGCCCATGGAAGACTTCTGCAGAAAATGCAGATGTATGGGATAGAGGGTGATTTAGCTAATTGGATTAGGAATTGGCTAGCAGATAGAAGACAGAGGGTGGTGGTTGATGGGAGATATTCATCGTGGAGTTCGGTGACAAGTGGTGTACCTCAGGGGTCTGTTTTGGGGCCCCTGCTGTTTGTAATTTTTATAAATGATCTGGATGAGGGTATTGAAGGATGGATTAGTAAATTTGCAGATGACACCAAAGTCGGAGGAGTGGTAGATAGTGAAGAGGGGTGTTATAGTTTGCAGAGAGACTTGGACAAGTTGCAGAGCTGGGCCGAGAGGTGGCAAATGGAGTTTAATGTGGAAAAGTGTGAGGTAATTCACTTTGGCAGGAATAACAAATGTGTAGAGTATAGGGCTAATGGTAGGACTCTCAATAGTGTTGATGAACAGAGGGATCTTGGTGTATATGTGAATAGATCCCTGAAAGTTGGCAATCAAGTCGATAAGGTTGTTAAGAAGGCATATGGAGTCTTAGCTTTTATTGGTAGGGGGATTGAATTTCGGAGCCGCAACGTCATGTTGCAACTGTACAAAACTCTAGTGCGGCCGCACTTGGAGTATTGTGTGCAGTTCTGGTCCCCACATTATAAGAAAGATGTGGAGGCATTGGAGAGGGTACAGAGGAGGTTTACCAGGATGTTGCCTGATATGGAGGGCAGGTCTTATGAGGAGAGGCTGAGGGATTTGAGGTTGTTTTCGTTAGAAAGAGGGCGGCTAAGAGGAGACCTTATTGAAACATATAAGATGATTAGAGGTTTAGATAGGGTAGACAGTGATAGCCTTTTTCCGAGGATGGAGAAAGCTAGCACGAGGGGACATAGCTTTAAATTAAGGGGTATGAGTTATAGGACGGATGTCAGAGGTAGGTTCTTTACCCAGAGGGTGGTAAGGGAATGGAATGCCCTGCCTGCGTCAGTTGTAGATGCGCCAGGTTTGGTGGCGTTTAAGAGGTTAGTAGATAAGTATATGGATGAAAAGGGAATGGTTTAGGTTAGAGGGTCATTGCTTTTTCTTTTGGTCGGCACAACATCGAAGGCCAAAGGGCCTGTTCTGCGCTGTAATGTTCTATTTTCTATGTTCTCACAACTGACACCATCCCTCTCTCCACACTCCCTCCCTCACACATGACACCATCCCTCTCTCCACACTCCCTCCCTCACACACTGACACCATCCCTCTCTCCACAACTCCCTCCCTCACACACTGACACCATCCCTCTCTCCACACTCCCCTCCCTCACACACTGACACCATCCCTCTCTCCACACTCCCTCCCTCACACACTGACACCATCCCTCTCTCCACACTCCCTCCTCACACACTGACACCATCCCTCTCTCCACACTCCTCCCTCACACACTGACACCATCCCTCTCTCCACACTCCTCCCTCACACACTGACACCATCCCTCTCTCCACACTCCTCCCTCACACACTGACACCATCCCTCTCTCCACACCTCCCTCCCTCACACACTGACACCATCCCTCTCTCCACACTCCTCCCTCACACACTGACACCATCCCTCTCTCCACACCTCCCTCCCTCACACACTCACACCATCCCTCTCTCCACACTCCTCCCTCATACACTGACACCATCCCTCTCTCCACACACCCCTCCCTCACACACTGACACCATCCCTCTCTCCACACCTCCCTCCCTCACACCATCCCTCTCTCCACACCTCCATCCCTCACATCAATCCTCTCTCCACACCTCCCTCCACACTGACACCATCCCTCTCTCCACACCTCCTCCCCTCACACTCGACACATCACTCTCTCCACACCCTCCTCACACTCTGACACATCCCTCTTCCCACAGCTCCCTCCACACACCACTGACACCATCCCTCCTCCACAGGCTACTCCCTCACAACTCTGACACCATCCCTCTCTCCACAAGCTCCCTCCACTCACACATGACAAACATGTATATCTCTCTAAACAGCTCCCTCCCTCACACATGAAACACCTCCCTCTTCACCCACCCTCCCTCCACACTGACACCATTCCCTCTCTCCACACTCCTCCCTCACACACTGAATGATACCATCCCTCTCTCACACACCCTCACACACTGACACAATCCCTCTCTCCACACATCCTCACACATGACACCATCCCTCTCTCCACAACTCCCCATTACAATGACACCATCCCTCCTCTTCCTAGTGCTGCTGCCTCACAGGGACCCGGGTTCGATTCCCGGCTCAGCGCACAGTGGGTTAGCACCGCTGTCTCACAGGGACCCGGGTTCGATTCCCGGCTCAGCGCACAGTGGGTTAGCGCCGCTGTCTCACAGGGACCCGGGTTTGATTCCCGGGTTAGCGCTGCTGTCTCACAGGGACCTGGGTTCGATTCACGGCTCAGCGCACAGTGGGTTAGCACTGCTGTCTCACAGGGACCCGGGTTCGATTCCCGGCTCAGCGCACAGCGGGTTAGCGCTGCTGAATCACAGGGACCCGGGTTCGATTCCCGGCTCAGCGCACAGCGGGTTAGCGCTGCTGAATCACAGGGACCCGGGTTCGATTCCCGGCTCAGCGCACAGTGGGTTAGCGCTGCTGCCTCACAGGGACCCGGGTTCGATTCCCGGCTCAGCGCACCCACCCCCCCCCCCCCACACACACCCCACCCCCCCCCACCCCAAAGTCCCCCGCCCCCCCACACAACCCTCCGACACCCCCCCCACAACAGTGGGTTAGCGCTGCTGCCTCACAGCGACACAGGTTCGATTCCCCGCTCAGCGCACAGTGGGTTAGCGCTGCTGTCTCACAGGGACCGGGTTCGATTCCCGGCCAGCGCACAGTGGGTTAGCGCTGCTGTCTCACAGGGACCCGGGTTCGATTCCCGGCTCAGCGCACAGTGGGTAGCGCTGCCGTCTCACAGGGACCCGGGTTCGATTCCCCGCTCAGCGCACAGTGGGTTAGCGCTGCTGTCTCACAGGGACCCGGGTTCAATTCCCGGCTCAGCGCACAGGTGGTTAGCGCTGCTGTCTCACAGGGACCGGTTCGATCCCCGCTCAACGCACAGTGGGTTAGCACTGCTGTCTCACAGGGACCCGGGTTCGATTCCCGGCTCAGCGCACAGTGGGTTAGCGCTGCTGCCTCACAGGGACCCGGGTTCGATTCCCGGCTCAGCGCACAGTGGGTTAGCGCTGCTGTCTCACAGGGACCCGGGTTCGATTCCCGGCTCAGCGCACAGTGGGTTAGCGCCGCTGTCTCACAGGGACCCGGGTTCGATTCCCGGCTCGGCGCACAGTGGGTTAGCGCTGCTGTCTCACAGGGACCCGGGTTCGATTCCCGGCTCAGCGCACAGTGGGTTAGCGCTGCTGCCTCACAGGGACCCGGGTTCGATTCCCGGCTCAGCGCACAGTGGGTTAGCGCTGCTGCTCACAGGGACCCGGGTTCGATTCCCGCTCAGGCACAGTGGGTTAGCACTGCTGGCTCACAGGGACCCGGGTTTTGATTCCCGCTCAGCGCACAGTGGTTAGCGCTGCTGTCTCACAGGGACACGAGTTCGATTTCCCGGGCTCGGCGCACAGTGGGTTAGCGCTGCTGTCTCACAGGGACCCGGGTTCGATTCCCGGCTCAGCGCACAGTGGGTTAGCACTGCGTCTCAAGGGACCCGGTTGATTCCCGGGCACCGCTGTCTACAGGGACCCGGGTTCGATTCTCGGTCAGCGCACAGTGGGTTAGCGCTGCTGTCTCACAGGGACCCGGGTTCGATTCCCGGCTCAGCGCACAGTGGGTTAGCGCTGCTGTCTCACAGGGACCCGGGTTCGATTCCCGGCTCAGCGCACAGTGGGTTAGCGCTGCTGCCTCACAGGGACCCGGGTTCGATTCCCGGCTCAGCGCACAGTGGGTTAGCGCTGCTGTCTCACAGGGACCCGGGTTCGATTCCCGGCTCAGCGCACAGTGGGTTAGCGCTGCTGTCTCACAGGGACCCGGGTTCGATTCCCGGCTCAGCGCACAGTGGGTTAGCGCTGCTGTCTCACAGGGACCCGGGTTCGATTCCCGGCTCAGCGCACAGTGGGTTAGCGCTGCTGTCTCACAGGGACCCGGGTTCGATTCCCGGCTCAGCGCACAGTGGGTTAGCGCTGCTGTCTCACAGGACCCGGGTTCGATTCCCGGCTCAGCGCACAGTGGGTTAGCGTGCTGTCTCACAGGGACCGGGTTTGATGCCCGGCTCAGCCACAGGGTAGCCTGTCCACAGGGACCCGGGTTCGATTCCCGGCTCAGCGCACAGTGGGTTAGCGCTGCTGTCTCCAGGGACCCGGGTCGATTCCGTCCGCACAGTGGGTTAGCGCTGCTGTCTCACAGGGACCCGGGTTCGATTCCCGGCTCAGCGCACAGTGGGTTAGCGCTGCTGTCTCACAGGGACCCGGGTTCGATTCCCGGCTCAGCGCACAGTGGGTTAGCGCTGCTGTCTCACAGGGACCCGGGTTCGATTCCCGGCTCAGCGCACAGTGGGTTAGCGCTGCTGTCTCACAGGGACCCGGGTTCGATTCCCGGCTCAGCGCACAGTGGGTTAGCGCTGCTGTCTCACAGGGACCCGGGTTTGATTCCCGGCTCAGCGCACAGTGGGTTAGCGCTGCTGTCTCACAGGGACCCGGGTTTGATTCCCGGCTCAGCGCACAGTGGGTTAGCGCTGCTGTCTCACAGGGACCCGGGTTCGATTCCCGGCTCAGCGCACAGTGGGTTAGCGCTGCTGTCTCACAGGGACCCGGGTTCGATTCCCGGCTCAGCGCACAGTGGGTTAGCGCTGCTGTCTCACAGGGACCCGGGTTCGATTCCCGGCTCAGCGCACAGTGGGTTAGCGCTGCTGTCTCACAGGGACCCGGGTTCGATTCCCGGTTCAGCGCACAGTGGGTTAGCGCTGCTGTCTCACAGGGACCCGGGTTCGATTCCCGGCTCAGCGCACAGTGGGTTAGCACTGCTGTCTCACAGGGACCCGGGTTCGATTCCCGGCTCAGCGCACAGTGGGTTAGCGCTGCTGTCTCACAGGGACCCGGGTTCGATTCCCGGCTCAGCGCACAGTGGGTTAGCACTGCTGTCTCACAGGGACCCGGGTTCGATTCCCCCGCTCAGCGCACAGTGGGTTACCTGCTGCTCCAGGGACCCGGTTGATTCCGCTCAGCGCCAGTGGGTTGCACTGCTGTCTCACAGGGACCTGGGTTTGATTCCCGGCTCAGCGCACAGTGGGTTAGCCTGCTGTCTCACAGGGACCCGGGTTCGATTCCCGGCTCAGCGCACAGTGGGTTAGCGCTGCTGTCTCACAGGGACCCGGGTTCGATTCCCGGCTCAGCGCACAGTGGGTTAGCGCTGCTGTCTCACGGGACCCGGTTCGATTCCCGGCTCAGCGCACAGTGGGTTAGCGCTGCTGTCTCACAGGGACCCGGGTTCGATTCCCGGCTCAGCGCACAGTGGGTTAGCGCGCTGTCTCACAGGACCCGGGTTCGATTCCGGCTCAGCGCAGTGGGTTAGCGCTGCTGTCTCACAGGACCCAGGTTCGATCCCGCTCAGCGCAGTGGGTTAGCGCTGCTGTCCACAGGACCCGGGTTCGATTCCCCGCTCAGCGCACAGTGGGTTAGCGCTGCTGTCTCACAGGGACCCGGTTCGATTCCCGGCTCAGCGCACAGTGGGTTAGCGCTGTCTCACAGGGACCCGGGTTCGATTCCCGCTCAGCGCACAGTGGGTTAGCGCTGCCTGTCTCACAGGGCCCCGGGTTCGATTCCCGGTTCAGCGCACAGTGGGTTAGCGCCGCTGTCTCACAGGGACCCGGGTTCGATTCCCCGCTCGGGTCTCTGTCTGTGTGGAGTTTGCACGTTCTCCCCGTGTCTGTGTGGGTTTCCTCCGGATGCTCTGGTCTCCCACAATCCAAGGATGTGTGGGTCAGGTTTATTGGACATATGAAATTGCGCCTCACTGTCAGGGGTAGGGGGGCTAGGAGGGTAAATATGTGGGGTTTTGGGGATAGGGACCTGAGTTGTTGTTGGTGGTGACTTGATGGGCTGAAAGGCCTCTTCCTGCCCTGTAGTTCTATAACTATGAATTCTGTCTGCCTTTACACTTATCTTTCCTCCTTCTCAATCCCCCCTTAAATCACACATATTCCCCTTAGCAGCTGTTCAGTTCTCTCTTTGAAGGACCTTTGAACTTTATTTTTGATGTTAAGAGTGGTTATAAAGAGCAAGAGGTTTTTTTTAATAATCCAGCCGTTTTCAGTGGGGAGGGAGTGATGTATTGCTCGCTATCCCTTGTTATGATTTGATTATTGGGCTGCTTTATGTGTTGAAATAAATGAGCAGGGAAAGTTGAGAACCTCTTGATGAACTATCAGCAAATCATTCTGAAAGGCAGACAGCTGTTTTGGTCATAACACTTGTAACATAAATGCAGAAATAATTCCAAAGCCTTGCTGTTCAGCCAACTCGGTCGAGTTGCGCCGATCACATCTACCAATCCACAGACTTATCTATAACCCCCTATCCTATTCTTTTCCATATACTCATCCAGAAAGACCTTTTAAAAGACCCCAGTGAGTTTGCCTCAACAACCTCCGACGGCAGTCGGTTCCATTCACTCACCACCCTCTGAGTGAAAAACCTACCCCTGAACATCTCCTTTGTATTTGCTTCCCTGCACCTTAAATCTGTGTCCTCTCGTAGTGACCATTTCAGCTCGGGGAAATAGTCTCTGAGAGTCCACCCTATCTATCCCTCTCAACATTTTATAAACCTCTATCAGGTCGCCTCTCAACCTACGTCTCTCCAGTGAGAAGAGTCCCAGCTCCCTCAACCTATCTTCATAAGGCCTGCCTCCCAATCCAGGCAGCATCCTTGTAAATCTCCTCTGAACTCTCTCAATAGCCTCTACATCCTTCCTATAATGAGGCGACCAGAACTGCGCACAATACTCCAAGTGGGGTCTGACAAGAGTCTTATAGAGCTGCATCATTACCTCCTGACTCCTAAACTCTATTCCTCGATTAATGAAGGCCAGTACACCGTACGCCTTCTTGACCACTTCCTCCACCTGCGAGGCCGATTTAAGAGTCCTATGGACCCGGACCCCGAGATCCTTCTGCTCTACAACACAGCTAAGACTCCTACCCCTTATATTGTACTCCTTCATCCCATTATTCCTGCCAAAATGGACCACTACACATTTATCTGTAAAAGATGTGGAAGCACTGGAGAAGGTACAGAGGAGGTTTGCTGGGATGTTGCCTGGTGTGGAGGGCAGGTCTTGTGAAGAGGGGCTGAGAGATTTGAGGTTGTTTTCGTTAGAAAGAAGGCGGCTAAGAGGAGACCTTATTGAAACATATAAGATGATTAGAGGTTTAGATAGGTGGACAGTGATAGCCTTTTTCCTAGGATGGAAAAAGCTAGCACGAGGGGACACAGCTTTAAATTAAGGGGTGATAGTTATAGGACGGATATCAGAGGTAGGTTCGTTACTCAAAGGGTGGTTCGGGAGTGAAATGCCCTGCCTGCAGCAGTTGTAGATGCGCCAAGTTTGGTGGCGTTTAAGAGGTTAGTTGATAAGTACATGGAAGAGAAGGGAATGGTTTAGTTTGGAGGGGCATTGCTTTTTATATTGGTCGGCACAACATCGAAGGCCAAAGGGCCTGTTCTGTGCTGTAATGTTCTCTGTTCTATGTTCTATGTTCTAATGTTCTATGTTCTAATGTTCTATGTTCTAATGTTCTATGTTCTAATGTTCTAATGTTCTATGTTCTATGTTCTAATGTTCTATGTTCTAATGTTCTATGTTCTAATGTTCTATGTTCTATGTTCTAATGTTCTATGTTCTAATGTTCTATGTTCTAATGTTCTATGTTCTATGTTCTAATGTTCTATGTTCTAATGTTCTATGTTCTAATGTTCTAATGTTCTATGTTCTAATGTTCTATGTTCTAATGTTCTATGTACTAGCTTCTCTAACTCCAATTTCACATTGCTTTACTCCAGAAATGTGTGAAACGATTAACCTTGGAAAAATTTCACTAAAGATTCATTACAAGTTATGGAAAAGAGCCCCAAAAAATCATTTTATTGCCTTTAAAGTGTATATCTGTTGTACTACTGAAATATTATTACATTAAGTGCTTACTGTCTGCTTTCTGATTTTGGTGTAATAATTTTGCATGTAAATAAATCCACTTCCCCAGCTGAACAAGATCCTGCTGTCATTTTGAATAACCTTCCTCACTGTCTACAATCCCCACCTATTTTTGTATCATCTGGAAACTTACTGATTGCACCTTCTCCATTCTCATCCAAGTCATTGATCTAGATAACAAACAGCACTGACCCTGAGACACACCACTCGTCACAGGCCTCCAGCCCGACAAGCATCCTTTTACCATCACCCTCTGCTTCCTACCGTCAAGCTAATTGTATACCCAGTTTGCCGGCTCTCCCTGGGTGTGATCTAGCCTTCCAGCCTGCCATGTGGAACTTTATCAAAGGTCTTGCTGAAGTCCATCTTCCGCCCTCCCTTATCAACCTTCCCGGTTCTTCATCAAAGAATGCTCACAAATTTATAAGGCATTATCTCCCATGCACGGAACTATGCTGACTACTCTAATCAAACCCTGTTTCTTCGCATGTCTGGAAATCTTATCCCTTGCAATCCTCTCAGTAACTTACCCACCGCAGGTGTTACCCATGTGGAATGCCCAGGATTTTCTCTGCAGCTCTCCTTAAAGAAGGACACAACATTCCATACCTTTCAGTCTTCTGATACCTCACCTGTGGCTAACAATGATGCAAATATCTCAGTGAGAGCCCCACAATTTCTTCTCCAGCCTCACGCAGTGTTCTTGGATATACCTGGTGAGGACCAGGAGATTTATCGACCTTTACACGTTTTAACATGTACACCACTTTCTCTTCTGTAATGCAAACTGTCCCCAATATACCACCTCTAACTTTCTCAGCTTCCCAACTCTTCATGTTTTACTCCACAGAGGAGAGATATTCATTGAGAATGATCTCCTGCAGTTCCACACACGAGGGGTCTCTCCGGCACTGGTAGCTGTATCTTCAATCTCTGCAGTCCTGAGCTCAGGAACCACCTCCTGAAGTCACACTGCGTTGCCTCCTCTCTTTGCTCTTTTGACCAAGCTATTGATTGTCTGTATTTATACCTCCTCCTTCTGATTCATTTTGTTTGGCACTTTTTCACAGATGATAATTGACCATCGGTCAGAACATTGAATACAGGAGTTGGGATGTCTTGTTGAAGTTGTACAAGACGTTGGTAAGGCCACACTTGGAATACTGTGTGCAGTTCTGGTCACCCGATTATAGAAAGGATATTATTAAACTAGAAAGAGTGCACAAAAGATTTACTAGGATGCTACCGGGATTTGATGGATTGAGTTATAAGGAGAGGCCGGATAGACTGGGACTTTTTTCTCTGGAGTGTAAGAGGCTGAGGGGTGATCTTATAGAGGTCTATAAAATAATGAGGGGCACAGATCAGTGAGATAGTCAATATCTTTTCCCAAAGGTAGTGGAGTCTAAAACTAGAGGGTACAGGTTTAAGGTGAGAGGGGAGAGATAGAAAAGTGTCCAGAGGGGCAATTTTTTCACACAGAGGGCGGTGAGTGTCTGGAACAAGCTGCCAGAGGTAGTAGTAGAGGCAGGTATAATTTTGGCTTTTAGAAAGCGTTTAGATAGTTACATGGGTACGATAGGTTTAGAGGGATATGGGCCAAATGTGAGCAATTGGGATTAGCTTAGTGGGTTATAAAAAGGTGGTGTGATAAGTTGAGCCTGTTTCTATGTTGTAAAACTTTATGACTCTGTAAAGGTGTTTATAATGAAATATTATTGCAATTAGAGGTGAGAAATCTCTAATTGGTCACACCCTGAGTTTGATATTCAGCCAAATCTCCGTTTACGATGGGCGGAACCAGAGAATCTCACTCGCATGAAGGGCTGGAATGTTCTGGTCATTGTATCAGTGTAATTTGATGTTATAATAAGGGATGACCTTTCATCTAAAGTTCAGTACGGCTAACTCCACTTTGCAACGAACTCTGGACTGATTGCGGCTTGTTGGATTAATAACGGAGTTTGTGCTCAGATTGGACAGAGTGAGAATTACCCTGATGATATTAATCCTAATTGATTAAAGTGAGTCAGTTGGCCAGCGGCAGTGTGAGAGTTGAGCAAGGGTTCTCCTGGAGGTGGTGACACTGACAGGCAGTGTTGGGAGAGAGTCAGCTCTCTGTCAGGTGAGTGGAGGCATTTGTCACGTTAATTCTCCCCGAAAGTCCTCACCTTGAGTTGTGCGGTGTTGGCTCGAGTTGTTAGCTGAATCTTTGTTCTCTGTGAGGTGCGAGCAGTTGTTTTGAGGACAGTATTATTAATATCTGTCCTTGAGAAAGTGCTGGGGTAACAGAGTCGAAAGAGCCAGTCAGACAGTGCCCAGGAATTGTGTTATAGCCTGGCACTGCCTTCTGCCCAAAGAACAGCAACTGTCCTCAAAGACTAGGAACTCAGTGATGTAACTGTCTCCAATAATCTCAGCTTTTTCACCTCCAAGAGTTTCATTTTAATTCTTGGTCACGTCATACTCAAAGAACAATTTACTGATACCTGTCTCAGCATGATTGTGACTCTGATTTATTTATTTTGAAATAATATTCTGAACTAACCATTTCTTTATCTTAGTATCTAATTGGGTGAGGGCCAAACGGCCTCTTCCTGCTTCTATATGTTTCTATGTTTTTTTTAATGGTAAAAGTGTGATTTAAATACCTTGCTGCTGGCTCTTCCGCCGTGCTAACCTTTCTCAAATACCTCCAGGCAGATTCAGGAGAAAGAGACCAGAACAGTCTGGCCTGGGATTCTCCCAAAAACATTCCGAGTCTCAAATTAGCGTGAGAACAGGAGTTAACTCTGGCTGTGATTTTTTTAGTGCGGTTTTCAGACTGTCTCTCCGATGCTGGGCACCGCTGTAGGGGGATTCCTTCTGAAAATTAGGGGACTATTCCCGCGGGAGAGGCCGGCGGTATATCACTGAGTGCGCCGCTGTGCATGCGCTGATCTGTCAGCGATCAGTCTCCCCATCGCTGGCCTCCTGACGACCACCGCCACCCCCCCCTCCCCGCCCCTTAACCACTGTCCTCTCAGACATCTCTGGGACAGTACAATGTCTCCACCCCCCACAACTTCTCCAGCCAGTCCCGATCTCCCCATCCAGGGGCCAGTCTCGATTGCCATTTTCCCTTCCTCTGTTACCAATCCTGAATGCAGAGAGGCAGCAAGAATCTCCTCTCCTCTCCTCTCTTCAGGTTGTAGGAAGGTTTACGGTGGGATTTCCCCCCGCCCCAGGCATTAGTGTTGTTTTACCTATGATAATTACTTTTAAACCCAGGGAGCTAGTGCCCCATTCAGTGCTGGGATTGTGAACGTCTCATACCTTAGTGTCAGGTTTAAAAGGCAATCGACATTACTGATCCACCACTGAAGGAAAATGTGAATCTCTGGGAATATTCAGAAAGTTTCTGAAAGAAACTGGAGCTGGAGATGCAGACAGATAATCCACCCCAGACCCGCACCCACCACTGCTGTACCTGTCCTGGGAGTGTTTGATGGGGGACAGTGTAGAGGGAGCTTTACTCTGTATCTAACCCAGTGCTGTACCTGTTCTGGGAGTGTTTGATGGGGGACAGTGTAGAGGGAGCTTTACTCTGTATCTAACCCTGTGCTGTACCTGTCCTGGGAGTGTTTGATGGGGACAGTGTAGAGGGAGCTTTACTCTGTATCTAACCCCGTGCTGTACCTGTCCTGGGAATGTTTGATGGGGACAGTGTAGAGGGAGCTTTACTCTGTATCTAACCCCGTGCTGTACCTGTCCTGGGAGTGTTTGATGGGGACAGTGTAGAGGGAGCTTTACTCTGTATCTAACCCCGTGCTGTACCTGTCCTGGGAGTGTTTGATGGGGGACAGTGTAGAGGGAGCTTTACTCTGTATCTAACCCCGTGCTGTACCTGTCCTGGGAGTGTTTGATGGGGGACAGTGTAGAGGGAGCTTTACTCTGTATCTAACCCCGTGCTGTACCTGTCCTGGGAGTGTTTGATGGGGGACAGTGTAGAGGGAGCTTTACTCTGTATCTAACCCTGTCCTGGGAGTGTTTGATGGGGGACAGTGTAGAGGGAGCTTTACTCTGTATCTAACCCCGTGCTGTACCTGTCCTGGGAGTGTTTGATGGGGGACAATGTAGAGGGAGCTTTACTCTGTATCTAACCCTCTGTACCTGTCCTGGGAGTGTTTGATGGGTGGACAGTGTAGAGGGAGCTTTACTCTGTATCTAACCCCGTGCTGTACCTGTCCTGGGAGTGTTTGATGGGGGACAGTGTAGAGGGAGCTTTACTCTGTATCTAACCCCGTGCTGTACCTGTCCTGGGAGTGTTTGATGGGGGACAGTGTAGAGGGAGCTTTACTCTGTATCTAACCCCGTGCTGTACCTGTCCTGGGAGTGTTTGATGGGGACAGTGTAGAGGGAGCTTTACTCTGTATCTAACCCCGTGCTGTACCTGTCCTGGGAGTGTTTGATGGGGGACAGTGTAGAGGGAGCTTTACTCTGTATCTAACCCCGTGCTGTACCTGTCCTGGGAGTGTTTGATGGGGGGACAGTGTAGAGGGAGCTTTACTCTGTATCTAACCCCGTGCTGTACCTGTCCTGGGAGTGTTTGATGGGGACAGTGTAGAGGGAGCTTTACTCTGTATCTAACCCCGTGCTGTACCTGTCCTGGGAGTGTTTGATGGGGACAGTGTAGAGGGAGCTTTACTCTGTATCTAACCCCGTGCTGTACCTGTCCTGGGAGTGTTTGATGGGGGGACAGTGTAGAGGGAGCTTTACTCTGTATCTAACCCCGTGCTGTACCTGTCCTGGGAGTGTTTGATGGGGGACAGTGTAGAGGGAGCTTTACTCTGTATCTAACCCCGTGCTGTACCTGTCCTGGGAGTGTTTGATGGGGGACAGTGTAGAGGGAGCTTTACTCTGTATCTAACCCCGTGCTGTACCTGTCCTGGGAGTGTTTGATGGGGGACAGTGTAGAGGGAGCTTTACTCTGTATCTAACCCCGTGCTGTACCTGTCCTGGGAGTGTTTGATGGGGGACAGTGTAGAGGGAGCTTTACTCTGTATCTAACCCCGTGCTGTACCTGTCCTGGGAGTGTTTGATGGGGGACAGTGTAGAGGGAGCTTTACTCTGTATCTAACCCCGTGCTGTACCTGTCCTGGGAGTGTTTGATGGGGGGACAGTGTAGAGGGAGCTTTACTCTGTATCTAACCCTGTGCTGTACCTGTCCTGGGAGTGTTTGAGGGGGGACAGTGTAGAGGGAGCTTTACTCTGTATCTAACCCCGTGCTGTACCTGTCCTGGGAGTGTTTGATGGGGACAGTGTAGAGGGAGCTTTACTCTGTATCTAACCCCGTGCTGTACCTGTCCTGGGAGTGTTTGATGGGGGACAGTGTAGAGGGAGCTTTACTCTGTATCTAACCCCGTGCTGTACCTGTCCTGGGAGTGTTTGATGGGGGACAGTGTAGAGGGAGCTTTACTCTGTATCTAACCCCGTGCTGTACCTGTCCTGGGAGTGTTTGATGGGGGGACAGTGTAGAGGGAGCTTTACTCTGTATCTAACCCCGTGCTGTACCTGTCCTGGGAGTGTTTGATGGGGGACAGTGTAGAGGGAGCTTTACTCTGTATCTAACCCCGTGCTGTACCTGTCCTGGGAGTGTTTGATGGGGGGACAGTGTAGAGGGAGCTTTACTCTGTATCTAACCCGTGCTGTACCTGTCCTGGGAGTGTTTGATGGGGGGACAGTGTAGAGGGAGCTTTACTCTGTATCTAACCCCGTGCTGTACCTGTCCTGGGAGTGTTTGATGGGGGAAAGTGTAGAGGGAGCTTTACTCTGTATCTAACCCCGTGCTGTACCTGTCCTGGGAGTGTTTGATGTGGGGACAGTGTAGAGGGAGCTTTACTCTGTATCTAACCCCGTGCTGTACCTGTCCTGGGAGTGTTTGATGGGGACAGTGTAGAGGGAGCTTTACTCTGTATCTAACCCCGTGCTGTACCTGTCCTGGGAGTGTTTGATGGGGGACAGTGTAGAGGGAGCTTTACTCTGTATCTAACCCTGTGCTGTACCTGTCCTGGGAGTGTTTGATGGGGGACAGTGTAGAGGGAGCTTTACTCTGTATCTAACCCCGTGCTGTACCTGTCCTGGGAGTGTTTGATGGGGGACAGTGTAGAGGGAGCTTTACTCTGTATCTAACCCCGTGCTGTACCTGTCCTGGGAGTGTTTGATGGGGGGACAGTGTAGAGGGAGCTTTACTCTGTATCTAACCCTGTGCTGTACCTGTCCTGGGAGTGTTTGATGGGGGGACAGTGTAGAGGGAGCTTTACTCTGTATCTAACCCCGTGCTGTACCTGTCCTGGGAGTGTTTGATGGGTGACAGTGTAGAGGGAGCTTTACTCTGTATCTAACCCCGTGCTGTACCTGTCCTGGGAGTGTTTGATGGGGGACAGTGTAGAGGGAGCTTTACTCTGTATCTAACCCCGTGCTGTACCTGTCCTGGGAGTGTTTGATGGGGGACAGTGTAGAGGGAGCTTTACTCTGTATCTAACCCCGTGCTGTACCTGTCCTGGGAGTGTTTGATGGGGACAGTGTAGAGGGAGCTTTACTCTGTATCTAACCCCGTGCTGTACCTGTCCTGGGAGTGTTTGATGGGGACAGTGTAGAGGGAGCTTTACTCTGTATCTAACCCCGTGCTGTACCTGTCCTGGGAGTGTTTGATGGGGACAGTGTAGAGGGAGCTTTACTCTGTATCTAACCCCGTGCTGTACCTGTCCTGGGAGTGTTTGATGGGGGACAGTGTAGAGGAGCTTTACTCTGTATCTAACCCCGTGCTGTACCTGTCCTGGGAGTGTTTGATGGGGGACAGTGTAGAGGGAGCTTTACTCTGTATCTAACCCCGTGCTGTACCTGTCCTGGGAGTGTTTGATGGGGGACAGTGTAGAGGGAGCTTTACTCTGTATCTAACCCCGTGCTGTACCTGTCCTGGGAGTGTTTGATGGAGACGGTGTAGAGGGAGCTTTACTCTGTATCTAACCCTGTGCTGTACCTGTCCTGGGAGTGTTTGATGGGGACAGTGTAGAGGGAGCTTTACTCTGTATCTAACCCCGTGCTGTACCTGTCCTGGGAGTGTTTGATGGGGACAGTGTAGAGGGAGCTTTACTCTGTATCTAACCCTGTGCTGTACCTGTCCTGGGAGTGTTTGATGGGTGACAGTGTAGAGGGAGCTTTACTCTGTATCTAACCCTGTGCTGTATCTGTCCTGGGAGCGTTTGATGGGTGACAATGTAGAGGGAGCTTTACTCTGTATCTAACCCTCTGCTGTATCTGTCCTGGGAGTGTTTGATGGGTGACAGTGTAGAGGGAGCTTTACTCTGTATCTAACCCTGTGCTGTACCTGTCCTGGGAGTGTTTGATGGGGGACAGTGTAGAGGGAGCTTTACTCTGTATCTAACCCCGTGCTGTACCTGTCCTGGGAGTGTTTGATGGGGGCAGTGTAGAGGGAGCTTTACTCTGTATCTAACCCCGTGCTGTACCTGTCCTGGGAGTGTTTGATGGGGGACAGTGTAGAGGGAGCTTTACTCTGTATCTAACCCCGTGCTGTACCTGTCCTGGGAGTGTTTGATGGGGACAGTGTAGAGGGAGCTTTACTCTGTATCTAACCCCGTGCTGTACCTGTCCTGGGAGTGTTTGATGGGGGACAGTGTAGAGGGAGCTTTACTCTGTATCTAACCCCGTGCTGTACCTGTCCTGGGAGTGTTTGATGGGGGGACAGTGTAGAGGGAGCTTTACTCTGTATCTAACCCCGTGCTGTACCTGTCCTGGGAGTGTTTGATGGGGACAGTGTAGAGGGAGCTTTACTCTGTATCTAACCCCGTGCTGTACCTGTCCTGGGAGTGTTTGATGGGGACAGTGTAGAGGGAGCTTTACTCTGTATCTAACCCCGTGCTGTACCTGTCCTGGGAGTGTTTGATGGGGGGACAGTGTAGAGGGAGCTTTACTCTGTATCTAACCCCGTGCTGTACCTGTCCTGGGAGTGTTTGATGGGGGACAGTGTAGAGGGAGCTTTACTCTGTATCTAACCCCGTGCTGTACCTGTCCTGGGAGTGTTTGATGGGGGACAGTGTAGAGGGAGCTTTACTCTGTATCTAACCCCGTGCTGTACCTGTCCTGGGAGTGTTTGATGGGGGACAGTGTAGAGGGAGCTTTACTCTGTATCTAACCCCGTGCTGTATCTGTCCTGGGAGTGTTTGATGGGGGACAGTGTAGAGGGAGCTTTACTCTGTATCTAACCCCGTGCTGTACCTGTCCTGGGAGTGTTTGATGGGGACAGTGTAGAGGGATCTTTACTCTGTATCTAACCCCGTGCTGT